>NW_026844060.1:1101764-1227581 GCF_029531705.1 Pantherophis guttatus
TAACTGTACTGCGATTCGCTTCACAACCGTGGCACGAACGGTCCTTTAAAAAATAAATAAATAACCGGGGCCAAATTCACCCACAGGTGCCTTTTTTGACCATGGAAATTAAGGGGGCGGGGGGGCCACCGGGGAGAAGGAGAAAAAAAATCTGTCGGTCGTAAATCGAGGACTACCCGCCATCGGCCAAAGGGAGCGCCGGGAGCAGAGCCTCCCCGTCCAGAGGCAGCCTATCTGCGCGAACGGAAGGCGCTTTTTCCTCCCTCCCCCCCCCCCCACAACTCCACCGCTCCTTTCGAGGCGAAAGAGAGAGAGAGAGAGAGAGAAAAGGGGGGGGGGGCGCTTACCTTTCACGATGTCGCACTCGACGACGGGCCCGAACTCCTGGAAGAGGACGCGGAGCTCTCCGCTGGTGCAGGCGGCCGAGACGTTGCCGACGAAGATCTTGACGGTGTGGGTGGGCCTCGGGCGGGAGAGCTCGACGACGACGCGGTGGCAGTGCAGCAGGTGGCCGTTGAGCTTCTGGATGGCGCGGTCGGCCGCCGCGTCGTCGCGGAGGTGGACGAAGGCGAACTGCTTCATGAGGGCCACCTTCAGCACCTCGCCCGGCACCGCCGCCTCGAAGAGGTCGCGAAGCTCTACCTGCGAAGCCTCCTCAGGAACGTTGCCCACGAACACCTTCACGCCCGCCTGCATGGCGCGCCCCGCGGGTCCTGAGGAGAAACCGGAGAAGGGCGACGCGAGAGGCGGGAAGAAAAGGGGGGGGGGGGGGGGGGAAAAAAAAAAAAAGAAGGCGAGGCGGCCGCTCAAAATGGCGCCCGCGAGAGCGACGCGCTTTCTGAGGGGAAAACGCGGGGGAGCGCGCCGACGCGCATGCGCGGAGCTAGGACACGCCCCCTTCCCTCTTCCGAGCGCGAGACGTCTCGCTTCGCGCTCCTGCCCGGCGCGAAACAACGCATGCGCGGTAAACACCCACCCACCCCCAATCTCCTTTTAAGGGATCCCGCGATTTCGTGCGAACAAGAAGCTTCGGGACAACTAAACCCGAAAGAAGCGTGGATTCACATCGGGGAAGGGTATGGGGAGTTTCTTAAAAGGAAAAAAAAAGAGGACACTTCATCAAGTCTCCGGAGAAGGGCGGCATATAAATCAAATTAAAAAAAAAAAGAAAAGATGCGCCACTCTAAGGGATTGAATAGCTCTATGTGACCCTGCAACTGAAACGGAACTGCTCGCCCTCCTCCTCCATCTTTTCTCACTGCGCTTGCGCAAACCGCTGTTCCCGCTTTCCATAGATATAAAAAGGGTAGAAGGTTGTTTTTTAAATCTGTAGTTGGGGCTTTTGGGACTTTTTTTTTTCTTACTTTCCTCCTTCCATGGGTTGGTTAATGACAGCTACCCTGTTTCCCCCAAAATAAGACATTCCCCTGATAATAAGCCCAATTGGGCTTTTGAGCGCATGGCAATAAGGCCAAGCACTTATTTCAGGGTTCAAAAAAAAAAAAAGACAGGGTCTTATTTTCGGGGAAACATGGTACATCAATAATGAAAATAAATTCGAAATTTCGACCTGTGATTATTGGACACTAGCAGCTCTCTTTCGATGCAAATTATCATTTGATGAGAGTTCTGCAATAAAAAAGTTGCCGTAGATAAAGAGTCAGAATGTTTGCCGAACCTTTCTGGTTTATCCTACGGCTGGCTGCCTATCGGAAAAGATTTAAGGCAGTTAATTTTGCAAACTTTTTAAAATAGATGGGGACTCCTGGGAGTTGAAATCCAGGCCTCTTAAAAGTGGCCACTTTTGCAGAGGAAAAAAAACCCAACAACCACTGGTTGAAAACATGGAGTTAGCTCTGAAAAAAACCGGCCACAAAATAAGTTAAGCATCACCATGGAATTTCTGAAACGGATATATCACACACACACACACACAAAAAAAATCCATTTTATGTATGCATTAAACCAGAAGAGACACAGCAGCTGCTTAAGAAGATTATATAATTTAATGGATGGTCAAAGAAATAAAAAGAACCAGAGGCACAGTTCAAATTGCACCACTGTCCCCAGACAGAAGCCTCGCGTGAAAAATCCACTCCCAAGCCCACCCTAATACACAACGGTTTTGTGGTACAGGTAGTCCTCGCCTTACGACCCCAACTGAGCTCCACATTTCCAGCATGAAACGAAAGCAGTCATTAAGTGAGCTTCCCCATTTTACCTCTCTTGTCACGTGGTTTAAATGAATCCCTACACTTGGTTAACTTTAGCGACACGGCTGTTAAGTGAATCTGGCTTTCCTCGTTGACTTTGTCGGTCGGAAGGTCGCAAAACGTGACCCCCGGGGACACTGCAGCCGTCATAAATGCGAATCAGTGGCCAAGCGTCTGAATGTTGATCGTGTTACGTGACCCTGGGGATGCTGCAAACGGTCTTAAGTGGGAACAATTGCTCACAAGTTGCTTTTTTTCGGTGGCGTTGTAACTTCGGATGGTCACTAAATGAATGGCGGTAAGATGAGGACTATCCGTCCCACTCCCCTACTTTCTCACGCTTTACACAGAATAATAAAGTTGGAGCACTTCTAGTCCAGCTCTATTTTACAGCAACTAAGGCACTGTCACACATATCCCAAGAAGTCCGTGGGCAGCCGACTTGGATACAGGAAATCTTCGACTTACGATCACAATCGAGTCTTAAAATTTCTGTGGCTAAGTGAGACGTTTCCTGAGTGGATTTTTGCCCCGTTCTACGACCTTCCTTGCCACGATTGTTAAGTGAATCACTGCTGTTGTTAGCGACACGGCTGTTGAGGGAATCTGGCTTTCCCGCGTTGACTTTTGCTTGTCATCGACGGTCGCCAAAGGGGATCACGTGACACGGAGACCGTCATAAATAGGAGCCAGCTGGAGAGCATCTGAATTTTAATTACGTGAATGTTGAAACGGTCACAAGTCACTTTTTTGAATGCCGTTCAGTCATTAGATGAATTATTGTAAGGCGAGGACTGCCTGTACTAACAATTTATGGTATTGTAGCAACCTCTGTTGTTATTGTTGTTGTTGTTAATTGCGAAGTCGTGTCCATCCCATCGCAACCCCATGGACCATGTTCCTCCAGGCCTTCCTGTCCTCTACCATCATCTGTAGTCCATTTAAGCTCACGCCGACTGCTTCAGTAACTCCAGCCAGCCACCTCCTTCTCTGCCGTCCCCTTTTTCTTTTGCCCTCCATCGTTCCCAGCATTCGGCTCTTCTCCAGGGAGTCCTTCCTTCTCCTTAGGTGGCCAAAGGATTTGAGTTCTTCAGATAAAGATGGGAGGAGAAAGAATGCCATCTCATATTGCCCCAACCTAACAGAGAAAGTTGCCTTTTGGGGGGGGGGGGAACTCTCCCTTTTAACCCTGCCAACAAAAGTGCGTATAGCCAAGGCTTATGGTGTTCCCAGTTGCAATGGATGGCTGGGAAAGTTGGACCACAAGGGAGGCTGAGAAGGCCAAAGGATGGAGGCCTTTGAACTCTGGTGCTGCAGAAGACTCCTAAGAGTCCCTTGGACTGCAAGGCCATCCAACCAGTCGGTCCTAGAGGAGATCAACCCTGACTGCTCTCTAGAAGGCCAGATCCTGAAGAAGAAACTCAAATCCTTTGGCCACCTAAGGAGAAGGAAGGACTCCCTGGAGAACAGCCGAATGCTGGGAACGATGGAGGGCAAAAGAAGAAGAAGGGGATGGCAGAGAAGGAGGTGGCTGGATAGAGTCATTGAAGCAGTCGGCGTGAGCTTAAATGGACTCCGGAGGATGATAGAGGACAGGAAGGCCTGGAGGAACGTTGTCCATGGAGTCGCGATGGGTCGGACACCACTTCGCAACTAGCAACAATAACTCCCTTTTAAACTACCCACTGCAATCTCACCAGCGTAAGCCTAATCTATGGCTGCGGACCAGATGTTTAATTTTCTTCCTTCCGTGCCCCGCACGGAAGGGGAAAGGCACTGTTCCCACAATCCTAAAATAGGGCCATAAGAAAGAAGAAGCAAAAGGGAAAAAAATAAATAAATCCCAAAACTTAAGGCTAAAAAAATTGTGCGTGTGTGGGAAAACCAAACCCCCAAAAAATCTAAAAGCGATGTGCTTTATTGGAATGTTTGGAGGTTTGTGGGGGGGGGGGGGGAGAAATCTTTCAAGTGCAGTAATGATCTTTTCCCGTGCCAGCAAAAAGCCGATTTGTATGTTTGTGTCTCTCTCCAGAGATACAAAAACACACACACAAATGCACGAACCTGCCTTATTTGGGGTCATTTCCGGGAGGCCAACTGAGATCTCCGTGCCTTAAGAGAATCGGTGAACCCCGCTTTGCAAACTCCAGAGTGGGGGGGGGGAGCACAGCAGCGGGCGTCCACGTCCTACAGATGAGGAGTGGGTTGTCCGGGAACGGCCTGGCCTAGCCTGCTCCCTGACCTTTCCCGCTCTTCCCAAAGAGTCACTCCGCTGCAGGTACATATTTTCTTGGGATTCTGGAAGAGGCCGGATGAGCGAGCAATGATTCCGCAGGCCACTCTGCAAAAAAAAAAAAAAAACAGGGAAAGGTCAAATCGTTTTTTTTTTTTAAACAAAAACAATATTTTTATCTAGGCCAGGGGTCAGTAACCTGCGGCTCTGGAGCCGCATGTGGCTCTTTCACCCCTGTGCTGCGGCTCCCTGTCACTCAAAATAGGCGTCACAACCGCCAACGTGCGACACCCGCCATCATGCGATTTATTGAGTTTTTCGACCCCCGGTAGGCCAACCACGGATAAATCCAAGAAAAGAAAAGTTTCAGAAGAAAACAGAACGTTTAATTCAACTACATAGGCTAGTTTTGTGGCCGCTCAAGAAATAGTCAGGCACGGGAAGGGTTTTGTGGCTCCCGGTGTTTTCTTTTCTGTGGGAAACGGGTCCAAATGGCTCTTTTGAGTGTTTAAGTTTGCACATCCCTGATCTAGACAGAAAGCTGGTTTAGAATGAATGACAGAATAACAGAGTTGGAACAGCAATAGCAATTATATACCGCTTCACAGTGCTTTTACAGCCCTCTCTAAGTGGTTTACAGAGTCAGCCTGTTGCCCCCTCAACAATCTGGGTCCTCATTTTACCGACCTCGGAAGGATGGAAGGCTGAGTCAACCTTGAGCCGGTCAGGATCGAACTGTTGGCCATCAGCAGAACTAGCTGCAATACTGCTTTCTAATAGGAAGGAAGGAAGAAGGGAGGGAAGGAATAGGAAGGAAAAGGTAGGAAGGAAGGATAATAGCAATAGCACTTAGACTTGTATAGCACTTCACAGTGCTTTACAGCCCTCTCTAAGCGGTTTACAGAGTCAGCCTCTTTACTGACCTCAGAAGGATGGAGGGCTGAGTCAGTCAAGATCGAACTGCTGGCAGTCGGCAGAGTTAGCCTGCAATACTGCATTCTAACCACTGCACCACAAGGGAAGGGAAGGGACCTTGGAGGTCTTCTAGTCTAGTCCTGCTCAAGGAGGAGACTATACCATTCTGGACAAATGGTGTCCAGTCTCATCTTAAAATTAGAAGAGCCTTGGTAGTACAGGGGTTTAAGGCACCCTGTTATTAAGCTGGTTATTAAGACCAGCTGCCTGCAATTACTGCAGGGTTCGAATCTCGCCAAGGCTCAAGGTTGACTCAGCCTTCCATCCTTTCTAAGGTAGGTGAAATGAGGACCCAGTTTGTGGGGGCAATAAGCTGACTTTGTATAAATATACAAAAGGATGAAGGCTATTGCTGAGCACATTGTAAGCCGCCCTGAGTCTTCGGAGAAGGGCGGCATATAAATCAAATTAAAAAAAAAAAAATCCTCCAGTGATGGAGCACCCACAACTTCTGGTGGCAAGCTGTTCCACTGATTAATTGTTCTCACTGTCAGGAAGTTTCTCCTTAGTTCCAAGTTGCTTCTCTCCTTAATTAGTTTCCATCCGTTGCTTCTTCTCCTGTCTCCTGGTGCTTTGGAGAATAGCTTCACTCCCTCTTCTTTGTGGCTGCCCCTCAAATACTGGAAGACTGCTATCCTGTCACCCTTGGTGATATGGATTTTCTATATTTGTTTTTCTAAACTAGAAGGAACTTATGTAACAGTTTAAAGTCCGAGAATCAACCCCCCCCCCCCAACTTGCCAAGTTACTGGTGATAATTCAAGGACTACCTGGGTACAATACAGGTAGTCCTCGACTTAAGACCACAATTTGGTCCAACATTTCTGTTGCTAAACAGGACATTTGTTAAGTGAGTTTTGCCCCCATTTTACAACCTTTTCTTGCACAGTTGTTAAGTGAATTGTTGAAGCTGTGAAGTTACTAACATCACTGGTTAACTGAACCTGACTTCCCCGTTGACTTTGCTTGTCAGGAGGTCACAAAAAGGATTCGCAGGACCCCCGGGACACTGCGACCGTCCTAAATATGAGACAGTTGTGCCAGGTGTCTGAATTTTAGTCACGTGATCCGCAGGGATGCGGCAACGGTTGTTAAGTGTGAAAAACGGCCCTAAGTCCCATTTTTTCAGTGCTGTTGTAACTTCGAACAGTCACTAAATGAATGTTCTGACCTCGGCTTCCCCAAAAAGCACGGAGCAGAATCCTGATCCCCACAAAACCCCTTTTATTAAACGAACGTGAATTCCTCTCATTCACCTTCAGGAAAGGCCTGGCAAGCAGTCTTTCAAAGGTGAATTTATGACCACAGACCTTATCTCGCTTGGAAAGCTGCCATGTAAATATTTTCCAAACACAAGGAAAGACGTGGCACAGAGTCCCTGAGATTCAGAACGAATTGTTTCCTGCAAAAGCCCACTCCCCTTTCACTCCTCTTTTATTTCCTATGGGAGGGGCCATTCACCGTCCATCTGTGGTTTTACTACCAAGTCGACCCTGATTTCTTAGCTGTTCTTTTCTTTTGGCAGCTCTGCGCATGCGCACATTGGGAACAGGCTCCAGCTGTTCCTCTGCCTCACTGCTGTTGGTTCCTATTGGGTAGTCTTCCAGAAAAGACTAGTAAGGAACACACTTATTTGATTATACATGTAATAACAGCTGCAAGAATTGTTTATGCTCAAAATTAGAAAGCAGAGAAAACACCTTTGGAAGATCAGGTGATAAAAAAAATTATGGACTGTGCAGAAATGAATAGATTGACTTTAAGGATTAAAGATAGGGAAGAGATAGAGTATTATAGAACATGGCACTGTTTCTATTATTGGTTGGAAAAGAGATATAAAAGATAAAAGCTTTATGATTGTATTTTTAAAATTTGATAGGCAAAATTTTGTTTTAGTAAGGAGATATTAAAATGGTTTGTATAAAGATCAAGATAGAAGGAAGTTCCTTTTTTGGAAGAAGAACGACTGAAGATAACACCGAGATGTCACAAGGAGGGGGCGTCAGATGTACTAAATGTTTGTTTGTTTGTTTTTAATTTGATTTATTTTGTTTTTATAAAAAATAATAAAAAGTTATATACAAAAAAAAAAAAGTTATATACTGCTGTCTAGCTCTGGAGGCAGCTGATAACTGCCAGACGGCCTTGGCTCCCCTCTCTGCCTCCGATGCAGAGCCCTCATCCGAGCCTTCCCCAGACTCCAGGACTGGCCCAGGTTCCTCCCCAGCCTCCTCACTGTCCGACTCTGCTGCCAGCTCGGCTGGCGGGGCCACAACAATGAACTGTTGGAAGTCGAGGACTACCTGTACGTGCAAACAGCAGATCCCAATCTGTGGCTCCTTCCTGCTTCTTCACAGGCGATCAGAAAACCCTCGTCTTCCAGCAAAAAAAAAAAAAAAAAGATAAACAGTTCTGGATTTCCTCACCTCTCCCCGGAATTTCCCGAGATTTTTGACAGAGGGTGATTCCCGCGGCCCAAGTCATCCTCCCCTTCGTCTATCACCAAGGAACGGCCGATTATATCGTCCACCTAAGGAGGGGAAGAAGACAACACCGTCAGCGGACCCAACCTTGTTCCACGACGGTCACAAACAAGATTATCTGTAGGGGACGTCCTCGATTCATGACCACGAAAAGGGATCGGAGATTCATCCTTCAACGGCAAACTGCCTAAGGGAGGAGGCATCATGGGATCCTACCCAATTTTTTTGATGGGTGGACCTGGTCGTTAAGCAAGGGACGTTGGTCATTAAGTAAGATATCACCGGAGTGCGGTTGGCAAACCTTCCCTGCCGGCTTCCATCATTGACTTTGCTTGTCAGAAATGGCGCTCATCGGACCGTGTTATAAATGAACGATGGGGGCTGAGGGCGTAAATCTATAATCGCAGGACTGGAGGGACAGGAGGATGTTCATATGGGTGGGAAGTCACTTTTTGCAGGCTCCTGATGATTAGCCCAAAGTCCCCCAGCCAGCATTCGTGCACTGAGATCTTATGAGACAAATTCCTTGTGTGTCCAATCATTCTGTTCCATTCCGTATTGTATTGTATTGTATTGTATTGTATTGTATTGTATTGTATTGTATTGTATTGTATTGTATTGTATTGTATTGTATTGTATTGTATTGTCTACTAGCTGGATACTTGTGCTTCGCTACGAAACTCTGTGATGGGGTTTGATAAATTGACAGTTAAAGCTTGAAAATTAACAAGTAGTTACGATCGGCCTCTCCTCTCCGCTTCTCTCCTTCAGGCTTGCCCCACAGAATCCTCCCCTATCCTCTCCCCTTCTCTACCCTCAGGCTTTCTAGCTCCTTCTCTCCCTGAGGCTTGTCCCACAGAAATCTGTCCTATGCTATCCCATTCTCTCCAGAGTTATTTTCAAGTTGGGAGCGGGAGTAGAACGTCTTAACTAATTAGCATCAGAGCGTGTGATAATAATATAGGAAATATTAATGCTCTGATGGTCATTTCGAAAAATCCTTTCTTAGTGAGCACCTAGAAGCCAAGAGGAACATATGTGGCAAATTTTAAGTTTGTAGGCTTTACTGTTCTGGAGATTTGATGATTACGACGTGAGTGGTTTTGCTTTTATATATATAGATTCTATTTTCTAGTCTATTCTATATTCCATTCCATTCTATTCTATTTTCTATTCTCTTCTGTTATTGTCCTATCCTATCCTATCCTTATTCTTTTTTTTTTTAATAAAAAGTTTTTTATTTTTCAATTACAAAGATAAAACATTCCATCCTTCCGTAAGCAGCGTATCATCTGGGTACAAGCATCCCTGTGCAACTTCTTTCACCATTTACAACATCATTCACATTATTTCCCTAAACTTAATGTTGTAATATATTAAACAATTAAACATGATAAAATTCTCAATTTTCTTCTTAATATCTTCTAGTAATAATACCGTATTAGCAATAATCACCACTGTTCTCATCATACATGTGCTAACAATTTCCATCTTATTTATATCTCTGCCTTTCTATTTATTCTTTAGCCTTCTTCATTTCCCTATTCTATGGCAGGGCTAGTATTTACCATCTCGTGGAGATTGGCCCACAGTCAGCCAGCCAACTTTCATCCCTAAAGCAGGACTAGAACTGACCATCTTTTGGTGATTGGCCCAAAGGTATCCAGCCTACTTTTTATATCTATGGCGGGACTAGAACTCACAGTCTGCTGGTGATTGGCCCAAAGTCACCCCAGCCAGGTTTCACGCCTAAACTGGAGACTAGAACTTACAGCTTCTACGCTAGTTGCAGAGGATGGGCAGTTTCCAACTTGGGCAAAAGGGGGGAAAAAAATATAACCAGCTGCTGCAAACCCACCCTTCCTGATCCGTTGCCCCCAGTGAGTTCTTTCATCCCCCCCATTTGCTGGGCAATTTCTTTGCTCCAGGGCGACTCACCTTCAGCTGAGGATCTTCCATCCGAAAGGATGCTCTTCCATCAGCAGCGGCCAAGATGTTCCCAAGATCGCCTGCGTGCTGAAAAACCGATTCGGTCCTCAACTTACAGTCACAATTCATAGCAATAACAGAATAACTGTGTTGGAAGGGACCTTGGAGGTCTTCTAGTCCAACCCACTGCTCAAACAGGAAACCTTGTACCATTCCCAGGACAAAATGGCTGCCCAATTAGCTTCTTAAAAACCTCCAGTGTTGGAGCATTCACAACCTAGAAGTCCATACAAGGTTAATAGAGACATACCGTATACTGTATTTCGGAGTATAAAACATTCCGGTGTATATGGCATAGGACGTGGGTATTTGTGGGACCGCCTTCTGCCACCGATAGCCTCCCACCGGCCAGTACGCTCCCACAGAGAAGGACTCCTCAGGGTGCCATCAGCCAGGCAGGGGCCAAAAATGGCAGAAAGGTGTGGGCTGGCGGGTGGGCGGGGCTTCGGCTACATTCAGTGTATGAGACGCACCACAATTTTCACCCACTTTTAAGGGGGGTGGGGAAAGTCTTAGTCTTCGGAGCATCTTATACTCCGAAAAGTACGGTAAAGCAAGAAAAATAAAAAGCAAGCGGTGGCCTAACTCACCCTGTGCAGATCCTGGGGGCCTCCGTGGCATTCCCCTTTGGGATTGAAATGGTCTCCACAACTGTTTAGGATAAAATCAAGAGTGGGAGATTTGGTGGTCAGGAAAACAAAACTTCTCTCCAACTTTTACAACCCCTGAAACCACCTGAAGAGGGAAAAAAAACACCTTCTAGAGCAGGGGTGTCAAAGTGAATTTCACTGAGCGCCACATCAGGGGTGTGTTTGACCTGGGGGGGGGGGGGGGGGCATGGCCAGCTCAACCTCACTTCTGTTGGGGACACCTGCCACTGCGGTGGCCCCCGGCAGAGCTGGGGGGCTCCATTGTCTCCAGCAGAGGAAAGCGAGACCAGGGAGAGCACCAAACCTTTGTCCTAGAGAGGAGGCTTGCTGTCTGCTGGGAACCAAGTGCTAAGGCAGGACTTCCTTCCTTCCTTCCCTATATTTTCCTTCCTTCCTTCTCTATCCTCCCTTCCTTCTCTATATTTTCCCTCCTTCCTTCTCTATCTTTCCTTCCTTCCTTTCCTTCCTTCTCTATATTTTCCCTCCTTCCTTCTCTAACCTCCCTTCCTTCTCTATTTCCCCTCCTTCCTTCTCTCTTTCCTCCTTCCTTCTCTATCTTTCCTTCCTTCCTTCTATCTTTCCTTCTTTCCTTCCTTGCTTCCTTCTTCCTTCTCCTTTTTTCTTCCTCCCCCTCTTTCCTTCTTTTACCTTCCTTGCTCTCTTCCCATCTTCCCTTCTTTTTCATTGTCTTTCCTCTTTCCCCTTCTCCTTTCCTGTCCCTTCTTGGATGCTCAAATGCAAAAGGGGAAACATTTCTCCTTTTGCTAGCCCTCTGACAGTGAAAACGGAGGGCCCCCCAGCCCCTGAGCTCCGTTTTTGGTGGCAGAGAGCTGGAGGAGGCTGTCCAGGCTGAAAACGGGGCCCTCCCAAGCTCCATTTTTGCTGGCAGAGTGTTGTGACCTAGGCTTCCTGAGTCATTAAAACACACGAGTCGTCCCCAAAAACCTCTTTTATTGCAACAGCTGTGAATAATTTTCATTCACAGCTGAGTCCCAATTAGTTGCAAAAAGTCCTTCGGGATAATCACCAATCTTTATCTCCCTTGACACTCTGCCAAAGACCTACTTGGCAAAGCCCCATGGAGTCCAGAATCAAACAGAGATGCCGACTGGGAACAGAATTAACAATGTTGCTTTCCTGCAAAGGGCCCACGTGTACCTTTGCTCCTCTTTTAAGCCTTATGGGAGGGGCCAATCATCTCCAGGCCTTACTCCCGAGTCGTCACTTTTGTTTTAACTGTTCTTGCCTTCTGGAAGTTCTGCGCATGCGCGCACTAGGAAAAGGCTCCTCCTGTTCCTCTGCCTCGCCACTGTCCAACTCTGAAGGCTCCGGAGTCCGCACATCCCTCCCAGATGGTCCTGGCCCCATCTCTGCCTCCGACACAGAGCCCTCGTTTAAGCTTCCCCAGACTCCAGGACTGGCCCATGTTCCTCCCCAGCCTCCTCACTGTCCGACTCCGCTGCCAGCTCCGCAGGCTGCTGGCGGACCACAGCAGAGGCATTGTGGGCCAGTCCTTTGCAGGCCAGATCTAAGCATCCCCCTTGGGCTTGATTTGGCCTGCGATCCTTCAGTTTGACACCCCTGTTCTAGAGATTCTTACCTGTCACAAGTCCGGCTGAGGTCTCCAAATTCATGGACGTGAAGCCCGTGCAGCCCCGGCTGAAGACCATCGACTGTGCCGTCCACAAGACACTTTTCGGGCGAGAGTTGCAGGAACCTCACGACGCCTTGGATCAGTCCACGGCCGGACACCATGGCCACGGCGGCAGTGCCGAGCAATCCTTGGGGGGAAAAAAGGGAGGTCAACAGAGTGTGAAATAGACGTTTGTCGTAGAAAACAATCTAAGTGGCCCTGAGTGAGCTTGGTGGTTTTTTTGCAGACATTTCATCAACTAGTATAGTGTAGCCTTAATTATCATTGTACATTGTGTTTACAACGGAATTGGTTTTAGCCACACTGGTGCAATCCATGACAAAGAATACAAACAACGTACCGTATTTTTCGGAGTATGAGACGCTCCGGACTATAAGACGCACCTACCTTTTTTGGTAAGGAAAATAAGAAAAAGAAATCTGCCTCTGCCTCCCAGCAATTTTGCCTCTTTGTAGCAAACAGCCTGCTTTACTTTCATTTTTGTTTTCAGCATAGCTTGATTAGAGAAGAAAAAAAAATTTGCTCCCAGCAATTTACTTCCTTGCAGCAAGCAGCAGAGCCCTGCGCAAAACAGCTGAGAGCAAAACACCTGAGAATCGGGAGGCCGATCCAATCAACTTGTGCTAATTAGGCTGTGCTGAAGCTGAAAGGAGCTGTTTCTTCTTTCTGATTGCTGCAAGGAGGTAAACTGCTGGGAGGCAGAGGCCAACAGGTGGGGGCCAGTGGGTGGGCGGAGCTACATTCAGTGTATAAGATGCACCTAAATTTTCACCCCCTCTTGGGGGGCTGAAAAAGGTGCATCTTATACTCTGAAAAATACAGTAAATAGTATAAAGAATAATCCCTATGAAAGTAATTAGACAGAAAGAAAGAAAAAGAAAAACTAGTCATACGTTTCCGCTTGTGCGTGGAGTGATTGTGGTTGTGTTTAAGAGTCTGACGGTCCAAGGATAGAAACTATTTTTAAACCTATTTGTTCGGCTGGCTATGCTTCGATGTCTTCTCCCAATGGTAGAAGTGCGAAGAGACACTGACCAAGATGTGAATCATCTCTGAGTATCTTCCTTAGTCTGCTAAAGCAGTGAGGGTGGGGAAGGCTGTTTTCGCCCTCCCCAGACTCCTAGAAAGGCTCTGGAGCCAGGTGAGAGAGAAAAAATGGCCTACCGGGCCATGGCGAGCCAGGAGCGGGGGGGGGGTTGTTGGGGGTCACGTGTGCATGCACGGGGCGCATAGAATTATGGGTTTGGGCACACGGGTGACCCCAGCGCCTCCTGGCACGCAATGGCAAAAAGGTTACCCATCACTGTCCTAGTGGATTGTCCTGTCAGTGGGAATGATCTTGGAAGTTCTGTGCTTAGGCTTTTTACTCAGAGGTGGGCGTCACATACCGTAATAACCGGTTCACTCAGCACCAGAAATGTCAGCGCGTGCCATCCGCACATGCATGCAGCGTCACAAAACACGGGAAATCACATTCCCGCGCCATCCAGGCATGCATCCGGCGTCAAACGACACAGCGATATAGGACAGGATTACGCCTAGGCGGGTGGGAGGGCCCACCTGCAGGTCGCAAGTACCGGTTTGCCCGAACCGGCAGCAGCCCAACACTGTTTTTACTGTTAGCTTGTTTGTCAGTTCCTTGCTGGCTGAAGAATTCTGGAAGTTGAAGAACCACATATCTTAAAGTTGCCACGGTTCAGAAACGCTGATCCAGATAACGTAGCAGATCTCTAGGGAAGGGTTTATGGCTGATCCCATCAGTTCTAGGGACAATGCTTTAAACCCATCAGAAATCTTCCAACGATTCCCCTCCACTTCTGTTGTGGTTCGCCAGCAGCCTGCGGAGCTGGCAGCGGAGTCAGACAGTGAGGAGGCTGAGGAAGAACATGGGCCAGTCCTGGAGGCTGGGGAAGGCCCGGATGAGGGCTCTGTGTTGGAGGCAAAGATGGGGCCGGGGCCATTGGGGAGTGATATGCAGACTCCGGAGCCTCCAGAGGCTGACAGCAGAGAGGCAGAGGAACAGGAGGAGCCTGTTCCTAGTGCACGCATGAGAAGAGCTGCCAGAAGGCAGGAGCAGCTAAAGCAGAGAGGACGACTCGGAAGTAGGGCCAAGAGATGTCTGGCCCCTCCCATAAGGCTTAAAAGACCAGCAACGGCTCTTGGGCTCTTTGTCGGAAAACAACGTTGATAGTCTTGCTGCCCTTATCTCTTATCGGTGTCTTCTGCTTTTGAACTTTTGCCAAGAGAAGCCTTTGGCAGTTTGCCTAATTATACCAAGGTTGGTGATTAGACTGAAGAATTTGTGTTATGAAGAGTTTGTTTTAATTTAGTTTGGACGATGCTGAGAATGAGTTAATTCTCAGCTATTCTAATAAAGTCTGTTTGTTTTGGAACCGTTTGCGTCGATTACAACCTACTTGGGCCTGGGTCACAAGAACTTTGCACTAGTCACTTGTGGGGGGGAAAGACCTTGTACATCACAGAGCGATTTAACACCTTTGGTGGAGATTTATTCCAGAAAAAGGAAGTGGAAGATCGTGTTGGGATTTACCTGGAACATTACTTCCCATTCCTTTCAGCACAGCCTTGCGTCCCGTAGTTTCTAAAAGGTTCTGGACTTCTTCGGTACCAAGACTTGTTTCCACCAGGACAGTTTGGGAATCCAACTGGATGTCAACTATGCGGAGGCCTGTAAGGAAATGGAGATAGAGAAACACGTAGGGGTAGGGCATCCCAATCTTGGCAATGTGAAGACATGTGGACTTCAACTCCCAGAATTCCCCAGCTGGCTGCATAGCAGCTTGCTAGGGAATTCTGGGAGTTGACATCCACACATCTTCACGTTGCCAAGATTGGGACACACTCATGTTAAGCAATTTTATATATCCCACGTTTATTATTTGGTTCTGCAACCCAACAAGACAGACAAAGACTTCAGAGGATCATTAGAACTGCAGAAGAAACAATGGCTACCAACCTGCCTTCCATTGAGGACCTGTATACTGCACGAGTCAAAAAGAGGGCTGGGAAAATATCTACAGACCCTTCACATCCTGGATATAAACTGTTTCAACTCCTATCCTCAAAACGACGTTATAGAGCACTACACACCAGAACAACATGCAATAATCATCCTGAAGCTTGATTGTGGGGGCAGTAAGATGACTTTGTATAAAAAAGAACACCGCTTGGGGGGGGGGGGGCGAAAGCCCTACTAAGCAGGTATATACAAAAATATGAAGGCTATTGCTTAACGCATTATAAGCCGCCCTGAGTCTCCGGAGAAGGGCGGCATATAAATCGAACCAATAAATCAATAAATAATAAATAAATCTGAGAAAAGCCTGAGCTGGTTACATCACCCTGCCGAGCAATTCATGAAAATAATTTTGCATCTGGAACAAGGCTTCCAATAATTAATGGATTTAGAGTTTTTTTCCCCCAAAAAAATTTGGTGCTCTGTATTGGCTGAGTATTCCAGGAGTCCTTCCTACTCAGCCAGAAAACAACTAGATGGAAAACTGAGTTTCCTTTCTGACACACTCTTTTGACATCTATGGAATTTCAGTAGGTAAAATGAAGTGATGAGGAAGTAAATTATTGGGTAGAAACCAGGTGACTAATTCTATTTTAGGTATGAAAACCAGTTCTAGTTTTGCCTTAAGCCACGAAACTGGCTGCTGTGTCTTTGGGCCAGTCACTCTCCCTCAGCAAAACCCACCTCACAGGGGGAAAACAGGAAGAGGAAGGAAGGAGGAGGAAGGGTGTGTTGGATATGCTCACCACATTGCGTTATTTATAAATTATGATATTTATATCATAATTTATAAATTATAGAAATTTATAATATAAAATAAAATAAACGTTTGAAAAGAAAGCTGATCGTTCTGAGGCTGATCTCACCTGGTGTCTTTTGCAGTGTTTTCTGGACCGCCTCGACACAATTTTGACAAGTCATCTCGACAGCAAACTCCAGCTACAATTAAAGAGAAGGAGAAAGTAACACAAAACTGTCAGTGAAAAATATAAAAGCCTTTGAATTATGGGCTCGCCTGACATATATAAGCGGAACCCTTCTGGGAGTTGGAAGCCTAAATGCTATTTTAATGGGTGGTTTCTATTTTAGCTCTTTCGGCCAAATTATTTAATATTTTTAAATTCTCTTTTAACTTTCATATAGTTGTGGGTTTTATTTTTGGCTGTACACGGCCCTGAGTCCTTCAGGAGAAGGGCGGTATAAAAATTTAATAAAATAAATAAATAAATAAATAAGCCCACATATCTTAAAGCTGCCAAAGTTGAGAAATACTGACCTAATTCCAAAATTCTGATCTAAAATGAGGTTCCACAGGAAGTCTGGAAGGGCAGGGGCCTTTTCTCCTGCACTTGCCATACTTCTGCCTACCCCATACAAGTAGTCCTCGAATTACGACCAGGGTCCCCAAAATCTCGGTGGCTAAGCAAGACATTGGTTAAGTGAGTTTTGCCCTATTTTGCGACCTTCCTCGCCACCACTGTGGAGTGAATCCCCGCCGTTATTAAATTATTATCACGGCTGTAAAGTGAATCTGGGTTTCCGCGTTGACTTTTGCTTTTGTGAGGAGGTCACAAAAGGGGGATCGTGCGACCCACCGTTGTAAATACGAGTCAGTTGCCAAGCCTCTGATGGCGATGCGGCAACGGTCATTAAAAGTGTTTTTTAAAAAAACCGCCATAAGTCACTTTTTTTTAGTGCCCTTGTAACGGTCACTAAATGAACCGTTCTAAGTCGAGGACTAGCTGTACTTCTTCCCTCAGCCATAAGATATAAGCGCCCTCCCTGCCTCCCTGGAGATGGAGAAGGTGCCATTTTTTAAAGAATGACCCAGCAGTTAGTTCAACCGGTGCAGCTGCTTTACAAAACGACCCCCCCACACACCCGCCTTCAACCTCTTCGGACATGCGCAAAGCGTCGGACAGTGAAGGAAGAGGCAGCGCTCGATTCTCCCACCCGGGAAGGGTTCCCCCACCGTGCAGCGGAGTCCTCCGCCTCTTTCGGGAGCTCCGTCCATCTTGCCTTCCAAGAATAAAAAGGAAAAAACAAAATTATAGTCTACCCGGACTATTTTGAAGGAGACACACCGGAAGTCCTCGACGCGCTCCCTCCCGCTTGGTTGTACGAAGCGGACATGCGCAGTAGAAACCGAGAGCGGAACTCGGGCGCCGCGGCGTAAACATTCCGCCCGGACGACTATGGGCGCAGGACCGCTCGGTTGTCAAGGCGACCGAATCGAAAGCGGGGCCTGTAGCGGCGGTTGGTATATATATATATATATTTTTCGCGCCATGGCGTCGAGCGTGTCGCCTCCCGGGCGGTCGCTGTACCGGCTGGAAGACACGGGAAAATGGACGCACCAGCTGCGGGAGCAGTACCGTCGCATCCTGACGCCGCTGTCGCTCTTCCCCACCACTTTTTCCCGAGTCAAGCCTTGCCTGTCAGGCTCTTCTCTTGGGCCGCCAGAGGAGGAGGAGCTGCCGGTGCCCATCACGCTCTCGGCCCTGATGCACCTGGTGAAGGCCCGGTTGGAGCCGGGGCCTCAGGAAGCCCGAGCCCGCCCTCAACACCTGAGGGCCTTCAGAGACATCATCCTGACCCAAATCAAGCAGGCCCACAAAGACCTCCAGCACCTGCTGCACGACCCGGCCTTCAGCCCTGACGCCAACCGGGAGCTGTACCAGCACCTCTTGAGCTACCTCGGCTTGGTGTCCCAGCACCTTTTCCACCACTATTTGGGCCTCATGGAGTGCTGCCGGCTGCGGCGCGTCTTCACCGATTGTGCCAACCTCATCCGCTTCTCGGCCCAGCTGGCCTTGGATTGCTCCAAGTTCCTCAACGTGGTGGCCGTGCGCCAGCGCCTGGTGTGGGAGATGAAGAGGCTGGCGGACCACCCGCCCGATTCGCCAACCAAATCCTCCAGCCCTTTTGGCCCCATGACCACCCATTCCCTGGGCAACCGCCTGGGCATCACCATCTGCTACTTCATCAGATACATCCGGCCCCGTACACTGACGGAGAAGGAAAAAATAGCCCAGGATGTGAAAGAGCTGGAAGAGTTACCCTTGCTGGACATGAGCAAAATAAAGAAATTGAATCTACCCACGGCCAGGAAAACTGATTTCCTGCAGCAAATGGCCGTCGCCGCCATCGCCGCTCCTTCTCCCCGTGGATCCGTACGCAACTGGTCTAGGCCTCAGATTATACCGGCGACTTCCCATCTTCTCAAGTGCCAGTCTTTGCCCAATATGCGGGTAGGGAAGCTTTTAGCCGATGAACTCGGCATCCATTTGATCTCTCGCCGGATTAGCCCTGAACTGCTTTGTCGCTGCCCCGAATCCCCCGAACCTGGCGAACTAAAGGGTCCAGCAGCTCTGGCTGAAGACCTTCAGAGGCTGGTCCGGGGTTCTGTCTTGGAGAAGACTCCGTGGAAAGGCGAGCAAGACGATTTAGATCTCCCTCCCCTCATTAAAGCGTTGACGTGGACCAAAGCCAACGAGAACCGCCAGCTACAGTTGCAGAGAATGCTCAAGTCCCTGGGCGAGGAAGAGCGTTTTGAGACGAAGCGGAGAAACACCATCATCGCCGCCCCGGCCTCTCATCCTCAGGCTGCGACGGTGAATGTCAGAATCAATGATAGGATGGTGGTAAAGACAGCTGATCTGCAGGTGTCTGAAAGGCACTATTTGGAAAATGTGATGATGGATAGGTCTTTACCAATCTACAATCACCTCCTGGGAGAGATAAGTCCTGCTACCATGAAGATGCTGGACGCCAAGCTTTCTACTGGAGAAGAAGTCCAGGAGATCTACAGGGAACTGATGAATACAATTCCTAAAGACCACCTGAAATTTGACCAAGGATCCTTGATAGAGTGTCCTGCAACTATCCTGCCTCGCTACTGCTGTTTTGCTTCCTCAACACTGTCGAAGAGAAAAAGTGAACAGATTGTTAATACGGAGCTGAGTCAAATTCTCCCAACTGGGCCCTTCGTCCCAATTGAAGTGGTTGAGGCATCCCACGCCCCAAATCTATCCAAGAAGAAGCTAGCTTCAAAAGAATATGCATCTTGGCTCAAATGGTGGAAAGCCACATTTAACATCGACGAGTACTTGAAATACATCAGCAGCAACACCGCCGACTATCTGCCGGTTATATTTCATTTGTACAACCCTGAAGAAGATGATAAAGACGGGAAGGAGAGAGACATGCAGGCAATGTTAAACGAGGATGAAGTGAAGAAACAGAAAGTGAAGAGGAAACAGCTAAAAACAGCCGAGCTTCAGTCCCAGAAAGAACTATTCCACACCGGACTGTGGAATATCAGCAGCACCTGGTTGGAGGACCTGGGAAGTTCTACTAGTGACCACAGGTTTGAAGATCGCAATGTCCTACAAAGGAGATTGGAAAGACTATGGACCGTCCTTCATTTCTCCGAACGGGAAAGGCTAGATATGGCCATCAAGTACAGCTCCAACCAGTACTATTTACTGCTTCCAGATATGCTGAATTCTTGGGAAGTCGCTGCCCAGTTTATTCAGGATAGGGAGCTCCTGCTGGCTGAAATAGAAGAGTTTGAGCAAACTGCTTCAGATCCTAACCGCTTGTTCAGCAAGGAGCTCGGCTCGTTCGCCAACAGAACGCAAGAGTCAAACATCAGAAGCCACTTGTATTCCGAGTTGGACCAGTACAATTTCGAACTCCGCGTGATTCTGAAACACATCAGTGATGCCTTCAACGATACGGTGACTTTCAAGGGTCGCCCGTACGAAGGTAAAATGGAGAGGGACATCGTAGAGATGCTTTACTGGCTGCAACAGGAGCGTCGGGCCGTAGTTTTGAGTAAGGCGGTCCAGAGGAGCTCGGGAAGGCTTTCTCCTCTTTTTTAGATTGGCTTCATTAACTGCTGCCTTGGAAGCACACTTGGACAACGCTTTCGCAACTGTGTCCAGATCCCATCCTCCGTTATGCCCCCCACCCCGAGTTTAGGAGGCCAAGAACAATAGAGGCAGCATCAGTTAAAATCAGTTTAATGGAAAAGTGAAACAGGTTTTTCGTTAGGTTCAAGGATGAGCTGGTAATACATAGATTAGACAGTTGATGGTTGGGGTCAAAGCCGACACCCTGCAAAGTATCCCAGGAAGAATAGCAAAATGGCAGTTGGGTGCTTGTAAGCTTTGTTTTCTTTGTCAATATGTATGCCAATTTGTAACTGTTGAGTAGTTTTGTCTTTCATTAAAAACATATTTCTGGTCCTCATGATTTTAAAGCAGTGGCCACTTTTTTAAGCAGTACCAAAGGTAGATATGGCTTAGATACCCATATTGGGTGGGCCAGGTCTGAAGCTAAACTGATTTTTCCCTTCGAAAATAGACATTTTGGAGAAATCTTCACATGTGCAGAAACTGAGGGACAAAACCAGAGGCAGGAGCTCAAATCTAGTTTGTGCAGTTTGAAATAAGAAATAAGAGCTTACATTCTTTTCCTGTCTTAAAAAAAAACCCTGAAAAAGCCTAATTCTGAATGGAAATGAATCCTAAGCCAGGAAAATAAACTTTTGAGCTTCTGGCTCTTGAAAAGGACTGCATTCCTCCCGGCAGCCCCTTCTACTTGGATGCAAAATTGCAAAGCGTGCCGATAATAGGCAAGCTCGTCCTTTCAAACCCGAATTGCACAACGCAGACACTTTCAAGGATCTGTTACAAATGTTTTATTTTACTGGAGAAGGGAAAATAAGGAGAGAAATGTCAACTTCAAAAGAACTAAAAGTCACAGGTTAATAATAATATCCATAGCAAAAGGAAAGCTTTCTACAGTCCAAACGCAGGCAGCTACCAAATATGACAATGTCTTCTCATAATAAAAAACAAAACAAAAAAAGGAAGTGGATCAGCTAGAATTATTTAATTCCAAAATCGAGCCTACACAAGGGAGGAGAAATTGCAAATCGAACTGGAACGAATTGGTCCAAAGTTATCCTTCGAAGGCCACATATTTGTCTCTAGTTTATTCTGTGGGTCCCTCTGTCTATGCTCAAAGTCCAGGCTTAGACAGAGTTCGACCAAAGCCCAGGGCACAAGGTCAGTTATCAACAACAACCTCTCCCCACTTCCCACAGCCCTGCCCTCCCCTCTTCCAAATAATGCTTGGGGGGGGGACGACTTTTGTGTAGTTGTTTTATTTTGGTTTGGTTTTTTTTGAAAAAAGTGAACAGGGACTGTTAGTTGTCACTAAGCTTCGCAGAGACACAATGTCCATTAGTGAGACCATGCTAAACACAAAATCGACACATCGTGAAGCCTGGCATAACTTTGACGTGAACGCGCCGCAGGAGCCCGATGTCCAGCCCTCAAATAGCCTACCTGAAAAATAAAAGACACAGTTCATTTGCAGGTTCAGTGCTGGGGGGCTGCCTAGAAAAACAAACGAAAAAAAAGCACTTCCGTGGCTGAGCCCACCCCACCTTCCTTAGAGCAGGGGGTCTTCCGACCTCGGCCACTTTTCAGACTTGATGTCAACTCCAAGAATTCCCCAGCCAGTGAGGGCCAAGGTTGGAGTTTCTGCACTTGGAGCATTAACTCAACCGGGAAGTTAAGGGGGACGTGTATTTGATTGCAAAATGTCCCCTCCTATGTTAGATGCTTCCAGGGTCTTCAGAAAGGTTGGTGGTGTCCACAAGCTGGAACAGATCTAAGGCTGGGATCCATTTGGTCAGATTGCTAACGATCTTGTTTGCCACACTGGCAGCGGTTTTCTGATGTTTTGTGTTAAACAAATGTCGTTCTTACTGCTTTCTCCCTGATTCTTTTCATTGGAAATATTGGCCCTGTCCCATTTTACGACATTTGACCTGGCTGCTAAATGAATCACCATCATTGTTAAAACATGCGAGCGTCAAACTAACCTGGCTTTCCCATTGACTCTACCTGTCAAAAGCTTCCTAAGAAGGTCCCAGATGACAATTCCAGGGTGGTGCCAACAACCATCGTAAACACATGTTTACTCTGGTTATTAAATGAATGGCGGTAAATTAAGGACTAATCGTGGTTAATTTTTCACCAAAAATGCACAAGAATCAGAAAACCTTGATCATTCGGGGCAAGTCAAAGGGAACCAGTGGGATATTCAACACTGGCTACTCACTTTCCCCAACCTTCACAGCGCACAAAATTACATTTTTGGATGAATGTCAGTATACCGATGGCTCCTCTCAGGGAGACGGATATTAGGGGGCAGTCAGTGAAAATGCTGCAGGAAAAGGAATTCCACCCTTTGGAACTGTTGGGAAAGGACTGCAAATAAACATTTCATATTAGACATCTGTTGCTTGGTCATAGGAAGGATGCGTACAATTGCTCCAGTTGCCTCTTACGTGAAAGGCCACCAAATCCCTGGAAGAAAGTGCAGCTGAGAATTTCTGAAGGCATGAGAATAACTAGAATGTTGTTCTATTTTTTAAAAAAAAATGTTTTTTTTTAAAAAAAACAGAAATGATGAACCATTTGGAAGAAGAAAAGAATATTATCTTTCAGGAGAATTCAACCTGAGGGAGGAGGGGGGTGTCACCCAGTGAAAAGAAATCAGGGGCTTAAGGATAGGACAAAAACCCAGCAATTGCATCATATCGAAAGGAATTACCTTATTTTTCCGAGTATAAGACGTACTTTTTCCCCCAATAAGAGGGTGAAAATTTGGGTGCGTCTTATATACCGAATGTAGCCCTGTCCACTTGCCAGTTCCCCCCGGAAAATGGGGTGCGTGGCTATGGCAATCCCTGCAGCCTGAAACAGCTGATCTTCGGGAGGCCGATCCAACCAACAATTAGCTGCTTGTGTTAATCAGGCTGTGCTGAATCTGAAATTGAAACAGGCCGTTTGCTGCAAGGAGGCAAATTGCTGGGAGGTACACGCAGATTTTTTTTTCTTGTTTTGCTCCCCCAAAAAGGTGGATGCGTCTTATAGTCCTGAGTGTCTTACACTCTGAAAAATACGGTACTCCACCAGAATCTGTGCTGGGGCCCACAAGCATCCATGAATTTTTAAGAATTAGGACATGTTTACAGAGGGGGGCTGGCTGGTGCTAGCAACTTATTATCCACAGTGACGAAAGGAAGATGTCCACAAATAATTTCATGGATGGGAATTGCGCTTCTGTTCGTATAGCACCTGGTTCAGGTGGGGCTCAAGAGACTACACATTGGGGCATCTTGTGTAATCCAAACTTGCTCTTCAATTTCCAAGCAGCTTTGGTTAAAAGCCGCTCCATCTCCTGTTGGTCGGGGTGCGGCCGCTGCACCAAAATTTCACGTTTTAGGGTGCATAGCGGGAAAAAGGCAAGGAGGACTTCCAAAATCCTGGGAGCAGAGTGCAATATATGGAGCCATGGGAACAGAAGAGGAAGGAGGAAAAAAAAAACGGGACAAGCTTAGACAGGATTTTAGGAATAAAACAGCGGAATCCACTGCTCTCGGGCAAGACCTCCCTCAATCTGACTGTAACAAAGCACACAAGTAAGGAGGAACAAATATTCAGGGCAACTCTGAAATGGCCAGAGATTGGTGGTTCCCAGGAGTAAATCCTTTGTACCAGAAGCAATTTGATATGTCCTGGACATGGCATGTGGGTTTGGGAGCCAATTTATCCCTGGGATACTCTGAACCACTTTCATTTTGGAAGATTGCAGAACCAGGTTTATAGCAAGCTGACATTCTTAATTGGTGTGTTTTGCCCTGGTCTATGCTGGTCTCTCTTGGTTTCATCTCCCCCACCAAGCAGCTTGGTCTGTTCCTCGGCTGCTGCGGCTTAAAAGCTGCAGATACCAGCAGGTATCCTCCAAAGACCCACCCAGCCGCAGGCCGGTATCCTCCATCTCACCAGCAGCGACACCGATGTGCCGTCCCCCTCCTCCTCCTCCAAACTGATGAAAAAAACGCGCTCACCTCGAGAGTCAATACGCGGAGTATCGCAACCTGTCCGCGCCTGCATCCCGCCCGAAACGCTGGACATCGTAGAGAGAGGATCGCGGGACGGGAGACAGCT
Organism: Pantherophis guttatus; assembly: GCF_029531705.1. Next base: position 1,126,034 of record NW_026844060.1, read on the forward strand.
GAACGCGCTCGTATCCGTACACGTCTCCAGCGGTGGAAGCCGCAGCGGCCGAGCGACGCAGAGGGCTTCTATCCCGGGTGTAAAAGGACGACGTCGCGGCCACAGCAGCGACGGCTACCGCGGCTGCAGTTCCCGAGGTTGGCATCAGCGGCCTCTCGTAGGGGTCTAAGGAGGTAGAGAGGCGACTGGCCATGGCTGTGGCTTGCGAGTACTGGGCGTACTGGGAATACTGGGCCATGGTTTGCTCCGCATAAGTGTCGTATGCAGAAGCCCCATAGGCCGCAGCGTTTCTCGCGCGATACCGTTTATAATAATCCACCATTCCATAGGGGTCATCGTAATACATGGGATCCCCGTAGCCTGTAGGGTACGGGGTGCGCACCATTCCGTATTGCTCGCTATAAGGTTCGGTCAACTCAGCCACTTGCCCCGTGCGGTCTACCGGGCACTCTTTAGACCAGTGACCCTCCTTCCCACACCGGTAGCAGCCACTCTTGTCTCCCATCCCGGGCGGTCCTGAGACGGCTGGTGGACAACTGCACGCGCATTTCGTTTGCCTTGAAGAAACAGACGCAAGAAGGGCAGCTATAAAGATTTGTTAAAGACAATTCAAAGCAAAAGCACAGCAGCTCAGAATTATTTTTATATTAAAAAAAAAAAGAGCTAACAAACCAGAAATCACCGGCTGTGACTCAGTGGGTCAAAGAGGGAAGCCAACAGCTGTTCGAGGACACAATGCCTCTTTTGGTCCAGAGCGACCAGCGAGTTATACTCAGGAAATGGAAGCATTTTGGCAGTGAGAACCCGATTCTGCCCTCTTTTATGGTATGTTTCAATCGTCTCCCCAATTTGATGCTGGCCACTAAGCCCCGAAAATATTTTGGCAGGCCCGCAAAGCAGATAAGTGGATTGCAAATCAAAACCCGAGAATCTTGCTGACCAGAACATGAAATGCGATTTATTTCCAAGACATCTATGGGGGGGGGGGGTCATGCAGCTTCCCGTGTTTTCTAGGTCTCCGAAACAATCAGATTTGCTGAATTCTAAATTAATGGTTTTTATACTTAAGCTAAAAGCTAAACCATTTTGAGGTTTATTTCTCACTGACACAGCAGTCTGTTCTGTTCTTCCTTCCTTCTCCAGTTTGACTCTTCAGGAGGCATGGCTGTGCCCTGATCTTACTCGTTTGCAGACACACTTTCCCTTTATTCAGTGGAACGGTCCTTGGAGACTTAGTGCTCCTGAGGTAGGAAGCTACAAACACAACACCAATCCAGGTCCCTGCCAGTGGCCTGTGCTTTCTTCATCCATTGTAATCAAGAGACCGAGGAAAGGGAGAAAAACCAAATGCCACTCATATCACTTTCTCCATCTATTTTCAGACATCTAGATAATCAGACTCCATCCTGGATCATTTTTTAAAATGCCGGTAACAATCGCGCACAGGTAATTCTCAACTTACGACCACAAATCGAGCCCAAAATTTCTGTTGTCGTAACTTTGAATGGTCACTAAAGAAACTGTTGTAAGTTGAGGACTACCTGTATTTCGTACTGGTCTGTACCAAAAAAGTGAGACTACATAAAATGCTATTAGCAGAAAGATACATATTATTAATGCACTAGCTAGACCAAGCAAGCATTTCCCTTAATTGTTCAAATCCTTAATTCATAAAAGAATGCTACTAAGGTCCTTGAATTAATTATATTTGTGCTGACCAGTAGGAAACATTAACAAACTGCCACTATGTGTCACCTACAATTGCCCCCTCAATTAAACGTATCAGAGAGGGGGGGAGAAATGGGATTTCTCCTAAAATACAGTCAAAATTTGCTGTTTTTTAGTGCATTTACACCGACCTCTGTTGTAGATTTTTAACAGCTGACCCCCCCAACCATATTATACGGCTCAACATTAGAAATTAACAACCTGGGCAGAAAGTGGTTTCAATTCTGCAACTTCTGAGACAGAAATTTAAAAAAGCAAGTTGACTTGAAAAAAAAATCTAAACGCAGGGCATTAGGAAACAGATTGCTATTGGCTGCAAGAAGAAGGAAAGAAGGCATCAAATCCCAACAAGGCAGATGGTCAGTCCGGAAGCAGCAGGAGATAAATAGAGAGAAGGTGGCTGAGGGTCCGGGATGGAGAAGGCTGGGTAATGTTGGCTACAGGGAACACCAGACAAGAGTACAAAGCACTGGGAAAACAAGAAGCATGGAAGCCTTTCCACACATGATTGATGAACAGACAGGGAATGGAGCAGGAAGAAAAGGAGGAGACTAGGATCCTCTGTCAGAGGCACTAACTGATTTATATACTTCAATATACTCTCACCTGCCAACTGCCCTCAAGTTTCTAAGCCACTATGGGAGATGACCAGGCTGAGACCGAAGGAGGGGTCAAACGCGTCATCGGTCACAAGTCCCTTCACGCCCACAAGAGATCTAAGGCCAGCCCACCTGGAATTCTGTTGACTCTTATCTACCGCCAATTTGCTTTGACTGTTAGTAGCTCAGATTCTTGTAGAGAGCTTTAGCGTGCAATAAAACTTGTATGTTCAATTAAACTGTCTGGACTCCTGATTTCCTGAGCTTGATATTCAGACTAGGTTGTCTGAACCTACTCATTTTAGACTATTTAAGTTGGCTTGGAATCTCATGCAGGTCCAGCCAACTATGGTTTAACTTCTCAAAATATCCCAAGGCCAAGCATCACATGAAGTCAACCACCAATCAAAACAACTTGCATCAACCTGCATAACAATGGGCAAGTCACATCTAAAAACGAAATTGAACCCAACATTTTTGTTGTTAAGTGAGACATTTGTTAAGGGAATGTTGTCCCATTTTACAACCTTCCTTGCCACAGTTGTTAAGTGAATCACTGCAGCTGTTTAGCTAGTCACATAGTTGTTAAATGAATCTGGCTTCCCCATGACTTTGCTTGTCAGGTCCCAAAAGGTGGTCCCATGAACCCGAGACAACACAACCGTCATAAATATGACTCAATTGTCAAGGAAGGAGGGGTCATAGTGGCACAGTTGTTAGACTGCAGTACTGCATGCTAATTCTGCCGACTGCCAGCAGTTCGATCCTGACCAGATCAAGGTTGACTCAGCCTTCCATCCTTATGAGATCAGTAAAATGAGGAGGACCTAGATTGCTGGGGGCAATATGCCGAGTTTGTTATCCGCTTAGAGAGGGCTGTAAAGCACTGTGAAGCGGTATATAAGATGATTGCTAGTACTATTTGAATTGATCACATGACAATGGGGATGCTACAATGGTTATTAAGTGTGAAAAGCAATCATAAGTCATTTTTTTCAGTGCTGTTTTAACTTATGGTGACTAAATAAACTATTGTTAAGTCAAGGACTACCTGTAACTGGCATCAGTTATCCGACTCAAGGATGGAAGTGAACTAGAAGACATTACCAGCTGTGGCCCCCCCAGATGACCCTTGGGAGCTCTGGAAATAACCTCCTCTTGGGGAGGAAAGCCAGAGGGGGAAAAATTTTGGCTTCCAGCTTCCACGCCCCACCCTGGCCCACACTTCCCACCTTGGAATTCTGTGTTGTCGAGGCCTCTGATGGCCTCGACGGCATCCTCAGCTCTTTCCATGTGCACAAAGGCATAATCTTTCACGATATCGCACTCAAGCACGGGGCCGTATTCCTCAAACTTGGACCGCAGCTCCAGGTTCGTGCAGCTGGTGCTGATGTTGCCCACGTGCAGCTTGGTGGAAGCCTTGCTCTTGTTTTTGCTGGCTTCGACGTTGATGCACACGCCGTGCAGCTTGTAGTGGTGCAGGTTGCGGATGGCGTCCTCGGCGGCCGTCTTGTCTTCAATGTGCACAAACCCATAATTCTTGATGATGTCACACTCCAGGACTCGGCCGTACTGCTCGAAAAGGGAGCGGATCTCCTGCTCGGTGGCTTCCCGGGAAGGTTGCCGATGAAAAGTTTCACCATGGTGGCTAGAGCTGAGCGGGGGAGCCAAAGAAGGAAGGGTTAGTTGGCTCTGAACAACCAAAATCGAACACCATGAGGCAATTCAGCAACAGGAAGAAAGAAAAAAGCCCAAGAGGTTATACTGATCGAAGAAAGATTGCTTGGGGTTCAGCCTCTTCAAGCACTGATTTTAAGTGATCCTAACTCTATGAAAAAAGCTGCCACCACTTTTAAAAAAACCTACCATATGGAAAAAGGAACCTCCTGATTTAGCACATTATGCAATCAGAATCCTAAATCTTTTAGAAAGCTATTAGGAATGTGCAACAGGAGATACCAGGAAAATACAGGTAAAATACATAGATCATTCTGTAAGTGGAGGGCATGTGTGTGTGTATCCATATATGTGTGTATAGTATTTATAAGCCTGTGTGTGTATATGTATCTATATATCTATATCTATATCTATACCTTATCTATGTATTTATCGATAGCATGTATGTATATGTATGTGTAATATACCAGCAGAACTTTGTACAAGCAGAGGCCATGTGTGTGGTATGTGTGTATGTGTATACCCTGTTTCCCCCAAAATAAGAAATTCCCTGATAATAAGCCTAATCGGGCTTTTGAGTGCATGGCAATAAGGCCAAGCACTTCTTTCAGTGTTCAAAAAAATGTAACACGGAGTCTTATTTTCGGGGAAACACAGGTATGTATGTATGTATCTATCTATGTATAGAGAAATAGTATGTTTATGTATGTGTGTGTAATATACCAGAACTTTGTAGAGGCCATGGTGTGTGTTTGTGTATGCGTGTGTATGTATATATTTCTATATCCGTCCATCTATATAGTATGTATATATATTTGTGTGTAATATACCAGAACTTTGAGACTATGGTGTGTGTGTGTATGTGTGTGTGTGTATGTGTGAGTATATGTATGTATCTATATCTCTATATCTATCTATCTATCTATCTATCTGTTGTGGTCTGCCAGCAACCTGCGGAACTAGCAGCGGAGTCGGACAGTGAGGAGGCTGGGGAGGAACATTTGCCAGTCCTGGAGTCTGGGGAAGGCCCCGACGAGGCTCTGCGTCGGAGGCAGAGATGGGACCAGGGCCATCTGGGAGTGATGCGCAGACTCCGGAGCCTCCAGTGTCGGACAGCAGAGAGACAGAGGAACAGGGGGAGCCTGTTCCTAGTGTGCGCATGGCAGAGCTGCCAGTTAAAACTAAAGGAACAACTTGCGAGTAAGGCCTGGAGATGATTGGCCCCTCCCATAAGGCTTAAAGAGGAGCAAAGGCACATGGGCCCTTTGCAGGAAAGCAATGTTGTTAAATTCTGTTCCCAGTTGGCATGTCTATTTGATTCTGGACTCCATGGGGCTTTGCCAAGTAGGTCTTTGGCAGAGTGTCGAGGGAGATAGAGGTTGGTGATTATTCCAAAGGACTTCTCCCGAAGGACTTTTTGCAACTAATTGGGACTCAGCTGTGAATGAACTAATTCACAGCTGTTACAATTAAAGAAGTTTTTGGGACTACAATGACTCAGGAAGCTATCTATCTATCTATCTATCTATCTATATCTATCTATCTATCTATCTATCGTATATATCTGTATCTGTGTGTGTGTGTATACCAACAGAACTTTGTACGAGCAGAGGCCATGTGTGTGTATCTATCTATCTAGAGAGAAATAGTATGTATGTATGTGTGTGTGTAATATACCAGAACTTTGTATGGGCAGAGGCCATGGGGTGTGTGTGTATGCATGTGTGTATATGTATGTATCTCTATATTTCTATATCTATCTATAGATATGTATATATATGTATCTCTCTGTGTGTGTTTGTGTAATATACCAGAATTTTGTACAAGCAGAGGCCATGTGCGTGGTATGTGTGTATCTATCTATCTATAGAGAAATTGTATGTAAGTATGTATGTATGTATATGTGTATGTGTGTAATATACCAGCAGAACGTCGTAGGTGTAGAGGCCATGTGTGTGGTATGTGTGTATGTGTGTGTGTGTGTGTGTGTGTGTGTGTGTGTGTAATATACCAGAACACTGAATGAGCAAAGGCCATGGTGTGTATGTGCGTATGTGTATATCTATCAGTATATTTCTATATTTCTCTATCTATAGATAGTATATATATATATACTGCTCAAAAAAATAAAGGGAACACAAGCAGAAGACATCCGAGATCTGAATGAATTAAATAGCCTGATTAAATACTTTGTTCTTTCCATACAGTAGTTTTGTGTTCCCTTTAGTTGTTTGAGCAGCGTATAAACTACTGTATGGAAAGAACAAAGTATTTAATTAGGCTATTTCATTCATTCAGATCTCGGATGTCTTCTGTTTGTCTTCCCTTTATTTTTTTTGAGCAGTGTATATATATATATATATATATATATATATATATATATATATATATATATATATGCATATATATATGTGTTTGTGTAATATACCAGCAGAATTTTGTATGAACAAAGGCCATGTGTGGGGTATGTGTGTATGTATGTATGTATCTATATCTAGAGAAATAGTATGTACGTGTGTGTGTGTGTGTGTAATATACCAAAACATTGTATGAGCAGAGGCCATGGGTGTGTGTGTATGCATGTGTGTATATGTATGTATTTCTCTATATTTCTATATCTATCGATCTCTATATATGTATATCTATATATCTATATATATGTCTCTCTCTCTCTCTGTGTGTGTAATATACCAGCAGAACCTCGTCGGAGCAGAGGCCGTGGTTGTGCTGCCTGTGTGGAGTGAATGGCTGTGGGCGTGTTTCTTATTCAATGTGCGCCCTCAGGATTAGTATCAGAAAATACTGCCATTAACCAAGGCAGAAGGCCAAGGCCTCAGTTTTGCATGCAGGCCTACGCAAGCTGAGTCCCCCCCCCCCCCGAACAACGCACCTTCCCCCGCCGCCCGTTTCCTCCACCCGCCCGAACCGCCCCTCACAAACCTCAGCAACAGCCCTCGGCACAAAATGGCGGCGGCGGCGGCAACTAAATTTCACCTCCTCTTCCAAGGTCTTGGCCCGCCTCCTCGCCTTTTTCTCTGGGTTCTGATTGGTCCGGTCCAGAGACGCCGGGCACTACGAATGGCCAAAGGGGAAAAGTGTGTGAAGACGTCTACCCAATCAGCGCTCGACTTTAGCAAAACCCCTAAGGTGATTGGCTATCGTCTTCTGTGAGGGCGCTGAGAAGTGACCCTGCCTTCCCTTGCAACTCTTCGGCCAATCGTGTTAGGCGAAGGATGTCAACGCTTGCCGGAAGTCAGCCGGAAAAGGAGGTAATAAATCCGGGTGCGGGGAAGACGATAGGTCCTTCAAAATTTGACAGGTGGGGAGGGCGGGCCGAATGTTAGCCACTGCCAAAAGAAGGGTGAAGGGGAGAAAGACGAAACCGGAGGAAGGGGGGGCGGGAGGAGGAGGAGTTAGGCCAGATTGTTCCATTCAAGATGCGGGGGGGGGAAGGCAGACTGTCCCATGCGGGAGGATCCGGGGGAGCCCATAATGTTCGAGGAGGAGGGAAGACCAGGAACTGGACGGTTCCATGATGAATTTTTTAAAGGGGTGGAAGAGGAAGAAGCCCTGATTGGAACGATCCACAAGGAAAAAAGAGGGGGGGAGAAGGCTATGGGTGTGTGTTCCTGGGTGAAAGGAAGTTTCTTTATATACATTCGTTGAATAATAATTATTTTTTTCCCCAAGCATCCCACTTACTTATTCTCACAACAACCCTGTTAAGAGACTTGGAAGCCTGGCTTCTCAACCCTTGGCAACTTTTGACTAGTGAACTTCAATTCCCAGAATTCCTCAGCCAGCCATGGGGAATTCTGGGAGTTGAAGTCCACCAGCCTTAATAGTTGCCAAGTTTGGACACCCCTTCTTTAACGCTTTTGATTGAGATATCATAAAATTTGTTGGGGAGGCTGGGAAATGGTGTTATTCCACCTTTCTACAGCCCTATTATACTTTGAAGCAATAAACACAACAGGTGAAGCACTTCAAAGGAAAATAAACTCAACGATCAGGCTGGTTACTTTGGATGGGAGGCCACCAGGCGATCCCAGATGAAGTTGTGGTGGTGGGGGGAATCATTTAACAGGTGTTTGTCTAGAGGGTCTCAAGTGTTGTGTCTGTAGTCACCAGGAATCAAGCTCACCTCAAGGGAATATTTAACTTTTTCTCTTCCTTATAGTCCGGAAAGACTAAGCCAATTGTGAGAAAAATATATATACTTAATTGATACATTATTAGACCCCTGAATTGCTGAAGCAAATCATTGATCAGAACAAAGGAAGAGGAGTGGAAAGTGAGAAGAATTATTTCTGGACTTGTCTCCAGAACTTGTGAGTGCTCCAACACTGGAAGCCTTTAAGGATACTGCAAAATCTCCGTCCCACCCCACTCTGGAGCCAGTCAGAGGTGGTATTTATCGGTTCTCCGAACTACTCAAAATTTCCGCTACCGGTTCTCCAGAACTGGTCAGAACCTGCTGAAACCCACCTCTGGGTGTTCTGCTTGAGCAGCGGGTTGGACTAGAAGACCTCAAGGTCCCTTCCAACTCTGTTATTCTGCGAATTCCTCAGCCAACTGTGCTTGGTCAGGAATTCCGGGAGTTGGAAGTCCATAGTTGTCCACCCCTGATTTAAAAGTATAGAGCAGGGAAGGAGTGGGGATGTTTTTACTTGCTGGAGCACTTCGTGCACATGAAGAACTTTGCACATCATGCCAAATCAAACAAATCCTGGAAGGCAAATGACAACAGCCGTTCCAGGCCACCAACTGGCAAAACACGATGGGTTGAGAGGTGGTATTCAGCCGGTTTGTGCAAACCGGGAGCGGAGATCGCAGGTGGGCCCGTCCACCTGCCCCCGGCTCTATGCCGTCCTATTTAGGCATGTTTTCGAGGTCGGGCGCAGGCATGGAAGGCGTGCGAGCGAGCAAAGCGCATGTGTGAAGCGAGCGTCCGCGCGGCGAAACGGTGGTAAGATTATTGGGAACCCACCGCTGGATAGGTTAGCAAGAGAGAAACCTGGCCCGTTCGGAGAACAAGCAAAGGGCCCCATTTTGGAAACCTGCCTTACGAAGAGAAAGAAAGAAGCACGGCGACTCTCCACAGATTCTTTTTTATTTCTCCAAAAAAAAAAAAAAATATTGGAACAGATGTCACTGCAAACACATGGATAACAGTCCCCAACGAGCACAGAGAACACTGCTGGGGGCCCTTGAGGGGAGTGCCGAAGAAGGCAAGGGTGTCTTGCTTGTAGGGCCAGGCCTCCCCATCACCTCCCCTCCTCTAAGCAGCATGAAAAAAAAAAAGAAAAGAAAAGAAAAAAGAAAAACAACATTCCTGCGCATCGGAAGGCAGGCAGGCCGTCCCTCTGGATCTTTCTGCATCCCCATCCGTGCACCAAGGCTGGGGGTTTTTTTGGCGCGCCTTTTTTTTTTTTTGCCTGAAGGGAAGAGAGAGGCGATGCTCTCTGCGCCATGGCAAGGCTACAGAGGCGAGGTGGCAATGCAGGGCGACAATCAAGAGGACAAATGGAAGGCACACCCAGGTCCAGGGACCAAGGCCGGGGAGATAGGAAGAGAAGAGTGTGGGGCGGAGGGCGTCCACACGACCCTGGCAAGCAACTGCGAGAGGAGTCCAGAATCGACGCAATGTGCCAACTTGGGGTGCTCACCAGTGGAGGAATGAGAAAGTCATTGCAATACAACAGCTCTAGGGGGAAATTTTCCGCCCTCCTGCTTCTATGCTAGGTCCTGCAAGCTGTTCTCTCCTGCCACTCGTGAACGTTGCAAAGAGCGTGGGCGCACTTGCGGGGAGGGTGGGGGGGTGAGATCCGTGGCAGGTAGCCACGGGAGGCAAAGATCCACCTTTAAAATCTCTTAGGTGATCGACTGGAAAGCGATGATGCTACCCAGGTCGCGCAAGGAAAGGAAACTCCAACACTTAGCGATCTTCCTTATTGGTAGGAGGGTTGTTTTTTGTTTTTGTCCTAACTCCGAGGACTCGGAGACTTAACAAAAGGGGTGTGTGGGTCAATGAATATTGAAAAGAATAGAGGCGGGGGGGGGGGGAGGGAGGGGAGGCTACGAAACCGGCCTTCCCAAAGCCTGAAGATTCACCAAGTGCATTGGAACCTCGCCTTCCGATTTCTCAGCCGGCGTCACCCCAGGGCTGGAGGGTGCGAGTCAGGGAAAGCTTTGCCCAAAGGATCCGAAATCCAGAACAGGATCACTTATAACAGCGCTGCCACGTGTAGCGTGGACGGTGGGGGGGGAGGGGATTTTAAAGCAAAAGGGGGCTGGCGTTGATTGCTGCTCCCTTGGTCGAGAGGGATCTAGCTCGGGTTTCCTAGCCAAGAACCTCTTAGCAAGCATCGGGGGCGGGGATCTTAACGGACGATCCCCACACTGGAGCGCCTGAGAGATCCGAACTTTTAGGCACTGCGAGGCAACTTCGGAGGGAGGGCAGGCAGCCAAGGTCCCAAGACTCGGCTGCAGGATTGTACATATATATCATCCTCCCCAATGTTTTTGCCCTCCTGCCTCCGTATCCTGCTGCATTCAGGATACGGGCAAGCCGTAGAAATGCACACAAAGAGCACCAGGCGCATTTGCAAGCTCAGCATCCTCGGCCCGGCTTCATTTCCCAAATGTCGCTTCTCAACGACAAGATGCACAAGGAAGTGCTTCAGCTGCGGGGGACGAATGGCACTGCGTTGCGCATCCTCAGTTCGATTCTTTAGAGGGTGTGTGTGTGTGTGTGAGAAGTGTGGATATAGGCGGGATTTTGAACAGTGGGGGAGGATTGTTCGAATGTTTAGAAGAGGCTACTCTTGGCTTTGCACGGGGCCGAAGTGGCCCATAAACTTTTTTCCAACGGGATTTTGCCTGCAAGGAGGGGGGTGGGATACCTTAACAGCCTTGGAGCACAGATGACAGAAGAGGAGGAGGAGGAGGAAGAGAGTGAGCAAAGGTAGTAGTAATCGACTCCTGAAGCCCGAATTTTGTACCTGTGGGACTTCCAGGGACGTCGCTGCTACCAGAACCCACAAAAAAGGCCAGCGTCGTTAAAAACGCCGGTCTGCGATCAGCCCCTGTGCCACCTCTCTTTCTGTGGCCTGTTTGCCCAGACCCACAGACCCGTCCTCCCCCCACTAGATGTCCAGCATCTGACAATCTGCTGCTGCCCCGCTCCTGGGGAAGAGGCCTTTCCCCCACCACTTTTGCACCGACACAACCGTCTTTGCCGCTGTGTCCATCCTCCCGTTTCAACCAAGAGGACGTGGCCGGTTTTGGTTTTTCTTTGTAACGGGGAAGGAAGGCATTCCTTGTAAACGTCAAGAGATGCTTCATGCAATCTGCAGGATTTTAAGAAAATAGAGCGACGGCCGCTTTGGTTACGCCCCCCCCAACCCGGCTCCCCTTGCTGAACTCAAGCCCCTCGCCGCACCCCACATCACTGCTCAGGCCTGTACAGATTTTCGCCAACAGCAGCAGAGCCCCCCTGCCCCTCTCCCACCGAGGACTCCTATTTATTCTTCTTGAAAAAACTGAAGCGTTTCTCGCGGTCCTTCTCCTTCGCCTCTTTGCTACGCAGGGTGACAGTCCCTTCCGAGGCGCTGTGCGGGGGTGCAGCCGGCATCGTCATGGCTCGCGTCATGCCTTTGCTGATGAGCGCAGGCTGGTCTTCTGCGGGGTCTTGGGGGGTGAGGGCAGACGCAGCAGCTGCATTGATCACTCGCATCCAAGTACTCATCTCTGCCTGAAAGGGAGGGGGGGAAAAAGGAGGGGCCATGAAGAACAAAAGAATATTTCCCGCCAATCTGACAGAACTGGAAGATGAAGTAGAAGATCATTTAGAATCTCAACCTTGGCAACTTTCAAGATTGGTGGACCTCAACTCCCAGAATCCCCCAGCCAGCATGCTTTAAGAGGGGTGGACCTCAACTCCCAGAATCCCCCAGCCAGCTTGATTTAAGAGGGGTGGACCAACTCCCAACATTCCCCAGCCAGAATGCTTTAAGATGGGTGGTCCTCAATTCCCAGAATCCCCTAGGCAGCATGCTTTGAGTGGACTTCAACTCCCAGAATCCCCCAGCCAGCATGCTTTAAGATGAGTGGACTTCCACTCCCAAAATTCCACAAGCAGCATGCTTTAAGATGGGTGGACCTCAATTCCTAGAATGCCCCAGGCAACATGCTTTAAGACAGATGGACTTCAGTTCCCCAGCCAGTACGCACACATCTTACAAGTTGCAAAGGTTTGGAGACTCTGATTTAGCACAAATCTCTAGACTGCGACTCACCTCATCCTTCGCCTGGAATAAATATTCCTTGCCATCCGTTAATCTGCCAAGAGAAGAAAAGCAAACAAGAATCAATTGGTGTCAGCGAAGGAACGGCTACTCTAAACCCTTCATGTTAAAACTTAAAATTGTAAAATTGAGAAGTAAAAAAAAAAAAAAAATGCGGCCGACGCTACTTGTCCATAAGGCAGGAAAGCTCACCCGAGTTTAAAAACATGCTTGCGCTTCTTGTAATCCAGAGCCACGTTGCACTGCGCACCCTGCAAGCTGACGGGCGCTTCCCCGTGGTAGGGGATGTTGTTGGTGGCGTGTTTGCCGTCTTTGTAGAACCCAAAGCTGTTTTTCTGCACCACACAATAGATGGTCTGCCAAGACCTGGGGAGGAAGCCAGAGAAGAAGGGTGAGCATAAGCATTTCCCATTTGTCCTCCTCTTCTGACCTAGGCTCCCTTAACAAGCAGGAGGCAGGAATTACTATCAAAACCTCTTTTTATTTACACGACTGTGAATTACGTTCATTCACAGCCAGCAAGGTTTGTCCAAACAGTCTTTCAAAGGAATATTTCTCAACACCAACCTTATCTCGCTTGGAAAGCTGCCACGTAACTTGTTTCCAACCACAGTACTAGGCCAAACTTGGCACAGAGTCACGGAATGAACAAATTGTTTCCTGCAAAACCCCACTCCCCGTTCGCTCCTCTTTTGTTTCCTATGGGAGGGGCCAATCACCTCCAAGGTGTGGCTTTACTCCCGAGTCGACCCTGCTTTCTGAGTTGTTCTTGTCTTCTGGCAGCTCTGCACATGCGCACACTGGGAACGGGCTCCAGCTGTTCCTCTGCCTCACTGCTGTCTTATCTCCCTCTCTGCCTCCGATGCAGAGCCCTCGTCTGAGCTTTCCCCAGGCCCCCCACCCCCACCCCCAGGACTGGCCCATGTTCCTCCCCAACCTCCTCACTGTCCGAACTCTGCTGCCAGCTCCTCTGGCTGCCTGGTGGGTCACAACACCTCCCCACTCAAATACTCTCCCTCCAGAGTAGATGCCCGACTGATTCGAGAGTTAGCACATTCTGGGTTCCTTCCGTTAATGCAGGCAGTCCTTAACTTACAACAGTTCATTTAGTGACCGTTCAAAGTTGCAACCGAACTGGAAAAAAGTGATTTAGGACTGTTTTTCACACTTAACGACCATTGCAGCATCCCCATGATAATGTGATTCAGACATTTGACAACTGACTCATATTTATGACGGTCGCAGTGTCCTGGGGTCAGGTGATCCCCTTTGGCGACCTTTTGACAAGCAAAGTCAACGGGGAAGCCAGATTCACTTAACAACCATGTTACTAACAATGGCTATGATTCATTTAACAATTGAGGCAAGAAAGGCTGTAAAATGGGGCAAAAGTCACTTAACAAATGTCTCGCTTAACCACAGAAAATTTGGCCTCAGTTGTGGTCGTATGTCGAGGACTAACTACCTGTAATGCCATCTACTCCAGTGTTTCTCAATCTTCGTAGCTTTAAGACGTGTGGACTTCAGCTCCCAGAATTCCATGCATCTTAAAACATGCTGGCTGGGGAATTCTGGGAGTTGAAGTCCATATACCTTAAAATGGCCATGAACTTGAGAAACCCTGATCTAATGGGATCCCGAAAGTGCATTTTCTCTGTTGTATGGAATGAGACCCCTTTTGAGTAACGCACGCACACATGGACACACATACACAATTTCAAAGAGGTCCTGGAGGACTGGCTCTTTACCCAGATGGGGATTTCTTTTGTGTCTGCCTGGTTTGTCGATTGGCCATTTTTCATTTCTTGTTGTTTTAAACCATTTATACACCTATCATCATCATCATCATCATCTCTTTTGAGTTCTGCTGGTTGCACTTCTTAAATTTTGTTTATCACTTCACCGAGCTGCACGGGAGTTCTCGGAAAACCGATGGTGCTGTAGCCCTCCTCCATCCCAGCTACTTACAAAAAGCAGAGTTCCCAGGATTCTCAGCAAGGTTTATATTGGCTAAGGATTCTGGGAACTGAAGCCCACACAATGGAGCCCTTCCTCCACGCTGGGGAAGGCCATCTTCAAGCCCCCCCCCAACATGGTGGCTTCTCGGTCTCCATCAGATCATTCTCATGTCCTGCAAATTAGAGAGGGACTCCTCCTCCTCTGGAAACGGCAGTTTAGGTGGAATTATGGAATATTCTAACCCCTTCTGTCACATCCTTCCACACCTAGCTTTTATATTCGGATCAACACACACACACACACACACACACACACACACACACACACACGTCACCTGTTAGCTGCCTTTTTGCCGTGGGATTCCATTTCCTGCTTCCGATATAATATTCCTCCCATCTGCCCTGAAGCGGAGTCGTCTGGCGTTCGTGGGGGCAGCGTGGCCGACTGAGCAGGATCCATGCTGAAAACAGCTGGCTTGGAGCTGAGCTTAGGTGAGGCGGGTGGGCTTGGCTCTTTGCCCTTGGATACAGAATCCAGCTGTGACCCATTGACTGCAGCTGATGATTCTGAAATCTGTTCACAGTTGGGGTTGGGTTAGAGCGGATGTCGGCAACCCGTGGCTCTGGAGCCGCATGTGGCTCTTTCGTCCCCCTGCTGTGGTTCCCTATTGGCTGAATCCACCACTGGCTGACGTCGAGTCGGCCGCACCCACCCAGGTTTTGAGGCTCCCGGTATAAAGGCAGCATGCCTGTGATCCATGGAAAAACCTCTCTCCATGGAACCAGTCCCCAAAAGTTTGGGAGCCACTGTCTCAAACCACCCATTTCTCTCTCTCTCTCGGCTGGATTTTGCCATCCGGTGTTTCCAAGACCCCACCTCACGTCCTGGGAGCCAATCAGTCTTTTTTCCAGTTTCCCACCCAAGCTTCTGATCATTCCCCTCTCCATTACCTGCGGTGATTCAGAGTCGGGGTCAAGCCCATTTTGGGATGGCAACTCCAGAGCTAAGCTTTGCTCTCCAGGGCTCCTGGGGAAAAGAAGGATGTGCCAGGTAGTGCAAAGTTTTCAAAGTAACAAAATAATTGCATGCAGGGTAGTCCTTGACTTACAACTTTTTAGTGTTTGAAGTTATTACAACAGCACGGAAAAAAAAAAGTGACTTGCAACCACTCTTCGCACTTATGATTGTGCATGCCTAGCAGTGAAAATTTGGGCAATTCGTAACCGGCATGTATTGATGATGGTTGCAACATCCTAGCGTCATGTGATCATCGTTTACGACCTTCTAACAGTCAATAGAAGACACCAGATTTACTTAACAATTGCAGTTGTGGTGCAGTGGTTAGAAGGCAGGATTGCGGGCTAAATCACTGCTCACTCTAGGAGTTCGATTCTTACTAGCTCAAGGTTGACTCAGCCTTCCATCCTTCTGAGGTTGGTAAAATGAGGACCCAGATTGTTGGGGTCAAGAGGCTGATTCTGTCAACCGCTAAGAGAGAACTGTAAAGCACTGTGAAGCGGTATATAAGTCATTGCTATTGCTAATGTCCGTCCTTCCTTCCTTCCTTCCTTCCTTCCTTCCTTCCTTCCTTCCTTCCTTCCTTCCTTCCTTCCTTTCCATTAGAATGCAGCATTGCAGGCTTACTCTGCCCATTGCCAGCAGTTCAATCCTGACCAGCTCAAGGTTGACTCAGCCTTCCGTCCTTCCGAGGTCAGTAAAATGAGGACCCAGATTGTTGGGGGACAAGAGGCTGACTCTGTAAACTGCTTAGAGAGGGCTGTAAAGCACTGTGAAGTGGGATATAACTCTAAGTGCTATTTGCTTAACAACCATGGCCCAAAAAGATCGTAAAATCAGGCAAGACGACTCATTTAATAACTGACGTGGTTAGCTAATGGATATTCTATTCCCAATTGTTGTAAAGCAAGGATTATCTTTAAATTTTGGAAAGAGCTGCTGTTAATTCTAATTTTATTTCTCACTTATACAATCTTGGGACAGCAAACTATTGTGGTCATCATAATTCTCAAGGTTCAACCATCTCAGCTTCACTCCGTCCCCTTGCCAATCTTGCGGCCGCCTTCTTGCCACATTGGCCCAGGACTTAGCTCTTACCCATTGGTCTGAGTGCTGCTTGGTAGATGATGCCCGTCTGTATTCTGGGTCTGTGGTATCATGACAGTGGGCTCCAATGGGGTTGGCGTCGGAGATGTCCTCTTCCTCGCTTCTTCCTGCTCACGCTCACGATGTTCATTCTCTTCCAGCTGGTGGGAGGGGAAAAAAAATCATTATTCCCCCCACCAGAATTCAGTGCTATAAAACGACACTAAAGAAGTCCAGAAGGATTTACGGTATTTTTCGGAGTATAAGACGCACCAAGATTTCGAAGAGGTAAAACAAGAAAAAAAAAGTTTTTGCCCTCCCCGGCCCCCAGGAGCACTCTGCAGGCCTCCCAAACCCTCTACGCATCCCGTTTTTGCGAAAAACCAGTCTGTTTTTGGCGAAAACGGGACATGTGGGGTGGGGTTTCGGGAGGCCAAAAATGGCTGTATTCGGTGTATAAGACCAACATTTCCACCCTCTTTTAGGAGGAGAAAAGTGTGTCTTATACTCCGAAAAGTACAGTATTTATGAAATTTATATTTTTATTTATTTATTTATTTTTATATGCCGCCCTTCTCTGGAGACTCAGGGCGGCTTACAGTGCGTTAAGCAATAGCCTTCATACTTTTGTATATTTTATACAAAGTCAGCTTATTGCCCCCACAAATCGGGTCCTCTGGTAATTTCGAATGGTCACTAAGTGAGGACTGCCAGTAATAAATCAGGTCCATACAATTGTATTAAGCTATAATCCAGGGACACAGTGGCTCAGTGGCTAAGACCCTGAGCTTGTCGATCAAAAGGTTGGTAGTTCAGCAGTTCGAATCCCTAGTGTGCCGCATAATGGGGTGAGCTCCTGTTACTTGTCCCAGCTTCTGCCAACCTAGCAGTTCAAAAGCACGTAAAAAAAAATGCCAGTAGAAAAATAGGGACCACCTTTGGTGGGAAGGTAAGAGCTTAGAAACGGAGATGAGCACCACCCCCTAGAGTCGGGAACGACTAGCATGTATGTGCGAGGGGAACCTTTACCTATAATCCAGGGGTATCCGACCTTGGTAACTTTTAAGACTTATGGACTTCAACTCCCAGAATTCCCCAGCCAGCATTCTAGGAGTTGGAAGTCCAAAAGGATTAAAGATGCCAAGGTTGGCACCTCCGCTATAAACCAAGGTCTATAAACCTCAATGGCTGGATTCACATAATGAGCTAAGCCATGCGCTGCTTCTTTACGAACCGTGGTGAGTTTCTCCAGCGACAGGATCCGTTCCTCCCAGGCGGCGACCGATTTCTGAAAGCCCTCGTGCCGCTTGATCAGGTTTTCAACTTCGTCCACGTTGTCACCTAGTTCAGTGGAGCGCACAATGGGCTCCTGGCTGGCAAGCCAAGCTTCCGCCATGCTGGCATCCCGCCCGAACATCAGCACTTCCATCACTGCAAGGGGCGAGGAAAGAGAGAGAGAGAGAGAGAGAGAGAGAGAGAGAGAGAGGATTCAGCCCTTTTCTGGATCTTGTACAGGTAGTCCTCGACTTACAACAGTTCATTTAGTGACCAAAGTTAAAATGGCACTGGAAAAAAGGGACTTGAGACCATTTTTCACACTCACTCATGACTGTTGTGGCTTCCCCATGTGATCAAAATTCCCCATGTGAACCCCTTTTGCGACCTTCTAGCCAGTATTGTGGCCCACCAGTGGCCAGCAGAGCTGGCAGCAAATTCGGACAGTGAGGAGGTTGGGGGGGAACCTGGGCCAGTCCTGGAGCCTGGGGAAGGCTCTGATGAGGGCTCTGCGCCAGAGGCAGAGAGGGGGCCAGGGCCATCTGACAGTTATCAGCTGCCTTTGGAGTCAGACATCAGTGAGGCAGACAAACAGCTGGAGCCTTGTTCCCAGTGTGCGCGTGCACAGAATTGCCAGACGAAGGGAACAGCTAAAGAACAAGGGTCGACTCAGGAGTAAAGCCACAGGTGGACGATGAACGGCCCCTCCCAGAGGGAATAAAAGAGGAGAGAATAGGGAGTGGAGTTTGCAGGAGACAATTAGTTCGCCTAATTGGTTTGTGACTCTCCGAGACTCCTTGCCAAGTTTTGAAGATATCGGCCTGGCAGCTCTCCAAGCCAGATAAAGTTCTGTGACTGTAAATTCTCCCTTGAAAGACTTTGCTGGATGTGAATGAGAATAATTCACAGTAACTTAATAAAAAAGGGTTTTTGTCAGGACAAGGAGTCTGCTTCGTGGTTTGGGAACACCTAGATCAGAACAACCAGCAAAGTCAATGGGAAAGCCAGATTCACCTAACAACCCTATTACTAATTTAATAACTGCAGTGATTCACTTAGCAACTGTGTCAAGAAAGCTCGTAAAATGGGGCAAAATTCACTTAACAAAGGTCTCACTTGGCAACAGAAATTTTCAGCTGAATTAAGGACTACCTGTACTAGTTTCAGTGCCCAAACCAACCATCTTTCCTGAATCTTTAACAATGCAGATGTTTTGTTAAATACTTGGCTTCTGAAGAGTGTGTTGGATTAGGCTTCTTTTTTAAATGCCATTAAGATCAGAAAGTGTCACGTGCAAAGAATCAGGAAAGTAGGTTAAACTGCTGTCAAGAAGATTTATTGCTCATGCCTACAAGTAGTCCTCGACTTATGATCACAAATGAACCCCAAACTTTCTGTTGGTCGTTTGTGAAGTGAGTTTTGCCCCATTTTACCAACTTTCTTGGCACAATTGTTACATGAATTGCTGCCGTTGTTAAGTTAATAACACGTTTTGTTTAGTGACTCTGGCTTCCCCCTTGACTTTGCTTGTTGCAAACGGAGATCCAAAGACCCCCGGGACACTGCAACCGTCATAAATATGAATCAGTTGCCAAGCGTCTGAATTTTGATCACATGACCAGGGGATTGCTGAAATGGTCCTAAGTGTGAAAAATGGTCCTAAGTCACTTTTTTTTTAATGCCATTGTCACTTAAAACACTGTTCTATTGTGTAAGTCAGTTCAATTATGCCACGGACATGCTGCCCACTGCCATAAGCCTCCCTCCAAACTTCCAACACCCCCCCTTTGCCTTCTCCCCCACCTACCTATTTGCAACCAGTCCATTTTCTCTCGCCATTTATCGTTGATCTCCTTGCGTCGTTCCTGCAACTGAGATAATTTCTCCACAATCTGAGTCATGAAAAAGGTGGGGTAGGAGGGAGAAAGAAAAAAAAAGGAAGGAATTTAGCTGGCCAAATATTTAACAGAAGAACACTGTTCATACGAGGGGTGGGAGCAAACAGACAGAATGAGCTCTACGCTTCTACACTTTTCTTAATAGGAAGAAGTAGTCAAAATATGTCCCTAGCTCCTCGCAATAACCACGGTTCTTCCTCACTGCCACTACACGAACCTTCGTAGAAGCGTAGTGCCCCTTAGCGAGCAAGTCGTCCCCCATCGCTATGCAGGCGTTGAAGCTGTCGGTCCGAGCCTCCATCTCGGCCTTGATCCCTTGGTGATTCTTGATGACCAGGTCGGCAGCTGAGACATCCCTATAATTGAAGTGCAAAAGGGGGGAAAAAAAATTGGTCATCCGCCTCAGCTCTGGCAAAGGGACAGAAGACAGCAGGAAAAGCAAGACTCCAAGACATGAGGTCAACTTCTGGGCATATCATATTTGGAGCCTGGCAAAGAAGGTGGTTTGAAGGCATTAAAGAAACCTGCAATAGTTGCAGACAGGGCAAAAGGTGATGATAGCTTAATTTAAATTCCAGGAGAAAGAGGTCTCTCTTAGAATAGAATATAATTTTTTATTGGCCAAGTGTGATTGGACACACAAGGAATTTGTCTGGGTGCATATGCACCATATTGGGGTACCACCAATATGGTTGGTGGTACCCCCAATCAGCTGTTCCAGGCTGCAGGGATTGCCACAGACCATCGCTGCCTCTGTGCCTCATGTTTTTGGCTTCATTCGGTGTATAAGACACACCCAAATTTTCACCCTCTTTTGGGGGGGGGAAAGTGTGTCTTATACTCGGAAAAATACAGTAATCTCTCCCCTGGTATAGCTGACAAAGCCAGGAGAACATGTGGCTTATAGGTTAATACACCTACCTAATTTGGGTTTGAATCCCAGAAGGATATGGCTAGCTGACGAGAGTTAAATAGCTTGAAATAGATCTATACTGGTCTCTTTATTTCTTTGTCGGTAAATATAAATTTAACAGGTGG
This sequence comes from Pantherophis guttatus, assembly GCF_029531705.1. The sequence goes on from NW_026844060.1 coordinate 1,146,620, forward strand.
TCCTTGATTTACATTCAGATACCGTTCAAAATTGCAATAGTACCGAAAAGTGAGTTATGAAGATTTCTCGCACTGTTGCACCATCCCTACAGCCACATGATCAGAATTTGGGTGCTTGGCAACTCAGCATGGATTTATGGCAGTTGTAGTGCCTCCCAGGGTTAACGTGACTGCCATTTGCAATGTTCCCGGCTGGCTTACGACAAGGAAAGTCAATCGTAAAGCCAGATTTGCTTAAAGACTGGGTGGGCTCACTTAAGAACTGGTGAAATTTCTAGTCCCAATTTTGATCGTTAAGCCGAGGACTGCCTGTAGAGGAATCCAACATTTTTCTGATAATATGCTACCTGGGCTTCTCCTGGGCATCTATCTGAAGGTTGATATCATCCATCCATAGCAGTAGGTCCCGCACCATGCCGAAAAAGCGAAATTTGTCCACGGTGTCCACAAGGAGTTGGCGACGGTCGCTGCTGCAGCCAAGTAGGTCAGACCAGGCCTCACTCACCGACTGCTCATGCTTCCGGATGTCATCAGCCTTTTCCCCGGCATATGCCTTCTGCAGCCGTGCTGCGTCGTCCTGCACCTGTTTTACCTGTTAACAACCAAGGAGGGGGTGGGGGTGGGGGTGGGGAAGGCTCAGTTCCCATCCACAACTTTGCATGTACTATCTTCCTCCCAAATGTGGATGGGCGGCTCCTAAAAATATTACAAACTAGCATCCTGTCAGTGTGTGAGAGAGTTGAGGGGTGTTTGGAAACTCAAACAGTATTTGCTATATGAGCAAGAAGGAGAGAGGAAGGAGGCTGGGCGTAGCTTAGCTCAAGTGTTTTGTATTAAAGCTGCTTCGTGCTGTGAAAGTAAAACTGAAACTGAAACACCTCTCCTCTGCTTGAGTTTTGCATTTGGAACAGATTTCTTTTCAAGTGGGGAGGGGGAGTAGAACTCCTTAGCATCAGAGCGTGTTAATAATAATATAGGAAATACTAATGCTCTGATGGTCATTTTGAAAAATCCTTTCTTAGCGAGCATCTAGAAGCCAAGAGGAACATACAAATTTCAAGTTTGTAGGCTTTACGGTTCTGGAGATTTCGTGATTAATGCCTGAGTGGTTTTTGCTTTTCTATATATAGATTGAAAAATGTTTGGACCTTGTGTAGGTAGTCCTCAATTTACAATCACAATTGAGTCCCAAATTTCGGTTGCTGAAGCGGTTGTTAAGTGAGTTTTGCCCCGTTTCACGACCTTTTTGGCCACGGTTGTTCAGTAAATCTCTGCCGTTGTTAAGTTAGTCACATGGTTGTTAAGTGAATCGGGCTTCCCCATTGACTTAGCTTGTTAGAAGGTCGCAAAAGGGGATCACGTGATCCAGGGACACTGTGACCGTCATAAATATGAGTTGCCAAGCATCTGAATTTGGATCACATGACCATGGGGATGCTGCAACGGTCATGTGAAAAAATGGTCACACATCGCTTTTTTCAGTGTCCGTTATAACTTCGAATGGACACTAAACGAACTGTTGTAAATCGAGGACTACCTATAATCTGGGCTCTCCCGATTTTTGATTTGGTTTCATTTTGAGCCTGGTTTCGTTGTGCCTGCTACAGTCGGGTGATTGGGCCGGGGGTCACTGTCAGAACTTTGAAAACCAGGTCACAAGTACTCCCCCCCTCAAGTAGGTCTGTTGGAACTCTGAACAGTCCCTGTCAGTATAATGCAGATTTAAAGCTGACCAGCCGTTGTAAGGCTGTGGACCAGGATGATGAACTGAGGATGAGTCAGCAGGGTTATTGCCGCTTTAAGAAGCTGTCTATATAAGGGAGGCCATTAGAGGGCATCTCTCTCTTTCCTCATGTATCACTCTCCTCGTTGTGTTCTATCTGCATTGTAGTTCTCCGTGTAGAGTTGAAGATTGATTGCTTGCCTGGTATGTGCCTACCACATGTATGTATACAGAAGTCTTGTATATTAACCACTGTTTGTAAGACAAACCTCTATGTCCTGTACTTTGCTCCTGGGTTGTCTCAAAATAGAAGTCATGCTGTAAACACTCTGACAGTCCTTAAGTGACCGGTCATAGGTCGAGGACTACCTGTACAATGTTGGACCATTTCTGAATCTTATTCATCCCTGCCACACAAACCTGTGCACTCAAGGCCTGAATGTCATGTTCGTAGGCTGTGTGCATCCGCTGCAGGGCTTCGGCTGTGTTGAGGTCCCTCCCTGCTTCGTCCGGCAGCTGCTTCTGTTTGTTCTGCACTTGGCTGAGAGTCTCCCGGGCATCATGGTAGAAGCGGTGTAACTCATAGGAAGCTGCCAACATCTGGCTTCTAGTGTCAATGAGTTCCAGGAGATCTGCCCAGGCCTCGTTCAAGCTGTCCTTCCACTCCGCAATGGTGGCGTTCTCGGAATGGCCAGTGGAGATCATCTCGTCCGCCAGCCGGTTGACACCGTCCACTCTCTCCTGACCAATGGTGCTGGTGTCGCGTGAGAATTCCCGGAACTTGTCGCGCAACATCTGCAGAAAAGGATGGAGCATAATAAAACGGACACTGTGGTTAAAGCCACCCAGAGGAGAAACAGCTGAAAAGAGAGGGGAAGGAATGGCAGTGGGACCACTTGTATTTAAAGAACAAAGAAGCAGATGATGAAGGGAAATATAGTGCCCACCAATTGTAAGGACTTCATCTCCCAGAATCCATAACAAGCCTGACCACTGAAAACAAATTGAGGAGTTGAAGCCTATCCCACCTAGAGCAGTGTTTCTCAACCTGGCCAATTTCAAGATGGGTGGACTTCAACCAGTGGTGGAATTCAATTTTTTTTTTACTACCGGTTCTGTGGGCGTGGTTCAGTGGGTGTGGTGTGGCTTGGTGGGCGTGGCAGGGGAAGGATATTACAAAATCTCCATGCCCACCCCACTCTGGGGCCAGCCAGAAATGGTATTTGCAGGTTCTCCAAACTACTCAAAATTTCTGCTACCGGTTCTCCAGAACCTGTCAGAATCTGCTGGATTTCACCCCTGACTTCAACATCTTGGCTGGGAAATTCTGGGAGTTGAAGTCCATCCATCTTAAAATATGCTGGCTGGGGAATTCTGGGAGTTGAAGTCCATCCATCTTAAAACATGCTGGTTAGGGAATTCTGGGAGTTGAAGTCCACCCATCTTAAAACATGCTGGCTGGGGAATTCTGGGAGTCAAAGTCCACCCATCTTAAAGCATGCTGGTTAGGGAATTCTGGGAGTGGAAGTCCACCCATCTTAAAATATGCTGGCTGGAGAATTCTGGGACTTCTAGTCCACCCAAGTTACCAAGGTTGAGAAACACTGATCCAGAGTATGCCAAACTTGGAACTGACAATACGAGGCCGGTAGATCATCCTATAGCCTAAGGTAGGGGTAAGCTCCTAATTTGCAGATGAAAAGGATGTTTGGGGGCATACCTTTACTTTTTTTTTTAAATCATCAGAATGAGATTTGAAGGGTCTCTTCCTGCCACTCCAGATGTCACAGGTCTGAAGGTGAGACTCACCGTAACGTGTTCGTAATCCTGGCCAAGTTCGTGGGAGGCCGCCACCACTTCCCGTTCCGAGATCCACTGCTCCAAGTCATCCACTTCCCGCTTCAGCTGGCAGAGACGAAGATGCTCTTGTAGTTTGGCCCGACGCTCCTCAGCCAGGTCCTTCAGGCTGGCATAGAGCTTGTCCACCTGGCCTTGCCGAAGATTGATCCGCTCACTGAAAGTCAAGGAAAAGAGAAGGAGGCGCTATTAATCATCATCATCATCTTTTAACGACCCTATGTTCCCTTGCGGGGTGGAGCCTGGGCAACTGAATGGAGCTGAGTGTTTACTGGCCGGATGCTCTTCCTGTTGCCAATGCTGAGTTTTGTTCAGCAGATAATATTCTCAGTGTGTCCAGAGAGAGAAATATCTGCCTCTACCTAGGATCGAACTCACAGCCTCCTGATTGTGAGGCGAGAGCTCTACCTCAAGGCCATCGCACCAATCGAAGGAGGCACTATTAATGAATGAAATGAATACAGGAAGTCTTCAACTTACAATCGCTCATTTAGTGACCGTTCAAAGTTACAGCGGTACTGAAAAAGGGGACTTATGACCATTTTTCACAATGATGACCGTTGCAGCATCCTCATGGTCACGTGATTTACATTTGGATGCTGGACAACTGACTCACATTTATGACGGTTGCAATATCCGGGGGGAAGGGGGGGTCACGCGGTCCCCTTTTGCGACCTTCTGACAAGCAGGATCAACGGGGAAGCCAGATTCACTTAACAACTGTGTTACTAATTTAACAACCGCAGTGATTCACTTAACAACTATGGCAAGAAAAGTTGTAAAATGGGACAAAAGTCACTTAACAAATTTCCCACTCAGCAACCTAAATGTTGGGCTCAATTGTGGTCGTAATTTGAGGACTACCTGAACATAAGTAGCTTTCCTTCAATCCCAACGAACAAGTTTTATAAGATTTTAGTTTCGTAAGTTAGGCGAAGAAAGGAGCTTCATCGAACCGCACGTAAAAACTAAAGGCAAGGAACCTCTTACCTTTCAGGGTGGCCATTATTCACCATGTCCCGGCTCTGCACGGAGAGTTGATGGACTGTCTGGGCATAATCTTCCAGAGCCTGCTCCATCCCCAAGTGTTTCTTGACCATGGCCTGAGCAATCAGCTCATCCTGAGGAAAAGAAAACCACAATGTTGTGTTTTTTTTTTATTCCTGGAAGACAGGAGGGACGTAAGTACAAGCTTGGGCAGAAAAAGAAACAGTGGAATGGAAATGGATGTCCAGTTTCTTCTTGAAAATCTCCGGCGAGGGAGCACCCACAGATTCTGAAGGAAGGTCATCCCACTGGTTATAATTCTAGGTTTGGGTCTCTGATAAGCTTCGACCTGTTATTTCTTCTCCTGCAAGAGATTTTTCTCTTTTACAAGTGCTATACAATTAATTGTGGTAACTTGTCTACCTCTTCAAGTGTGTGAGTTTTTTTTAAAAGAGTTATAGGTAATCCTCTACTTATGACCGTAAAAAGGCCTGCTCATTATGTCCTAAATTGAGATAGTCATAAAGCAGATCATCGTGTCTGCTTTTACGATTTTTTTTTTTTTTGCAGTGGTTGTTTAAGTAAACCCGTTGTTTAATATAGGGCAATTTTGCCCAAAGCTGGCAGTAAATGCCAATTTTTGGTAAAAATGGGATAAATCAGAGTTACATGACTGCAGGATACTATAAAGGGTTGTAAAATGCATATTGGTTGCCAAGAGTATAAAATGTGGTCATGTGACCATGGAGGGCGGGGTAGCTGTCAGAACTTTGAACCCAGGACCTAAGTAACCTTTAGGGCCGTGATGGCGAACCTATGGCACGCATGCCACAGGTGGCACATAGAGCTCCCTCTGTGGGCACGCCAGCCGTCGCCCCAGCCCAGCTCTATCATGCGCATGCACGCGTGCCTCCTGCCAGCAAACTGGTTTTCGGGTCTCTGCCACACATGCACGGGAGGTGGGGAGCATGTGGGGGATGCGTGCATGAACCCCCAAAATGCAATGCGCCCTGTTGTGGGGCTGGAAGCAGGGGTGAAATGCTCCCAGTTCGGACTGGATCGCCCAATCCAGTAGCGATGGTTGCGGGTGGTTCGGAGAACCGGTAGCAAAAATCCCTGCACCCTCCACACCATTTCCAGCTGAGCCGCACGATCATCAGAGGCTTTTTTTAATTTTTATTTTTAAAAGTATTTTTTTCTACAACCTCTTCCAACAAAAAAAAATGCTTTTAAAAGTTAAAAAAAAAAAAAGCTTCTGATGATCGCGCGGCTCAGCTGGGATCGTCAGAGGCTTTCCAAAGCATTTTCTTCTACAACCTCTTGGCCGAAGAGGTGGTAAAAAAAATGCTTTGAAAAGTCTCTGACGATCCCAGCTGAGTTCCCTGATTGGCAGAGGCTTTTCAAAGCATTAGAAAAAATGCTTTGAAAAGTTAAAAAAAAAAAAGTTGGCCACGCCCACCGTCACATTACCCCACCACCAAGCCACGCCCACATTTCACCCCTGCCCCAAAGGCCTCCTGCAACAACCTGGAAGCAAAAACAGGGCACGGGGGCACCGCGCGAGCCCCCCCCCCCCCCATGCCCTGTTTTGGGTTTGGAAAGCTTCCTGCATCAACCTGGAAGCCAAAAATGGGCGAGGAAGGGTGCATGCACGGGGGGACACGCGAGGTGGTGAGGGGCATGCGGGGGGGGCATGGGCAGGGTTGTGTGCTTGCATTGCATTTGAGGGTTGCATGTGCTCTTTGGGCACTCAGCACCGAAAAGGTTAGCCATCACTGCTTTAGGCGATCTGTTGGGATTTCGGTCACTAAGTGAGTGATCATAAGCTGAGGACTACCTCTTTATTTTTATTTATTTATTTGTAACATTTATTGGCCTTCCATCTTACCACAGGGTAACTCTGCGGCTTAGTCAGACAAAATGCATCGATACATATACATTAAAACCTTGATGGTACAGTGGTCTAAGCACCCTGTTATTAACACAGCTGCCTGCAATTACTGCTGGTTCGAATCTCTCCAAGGCTCAAGATTGACTCAGCCTTCCATCCTTTCTAAGGTAGGTGAAATGAGGACCCAGTTTGTGGGGGCAATAAGCTGACTTTGTATAAATATATACAAAAGTATGAAGGCTATTGCTTAACGCATTGTAAGCCGCCCTGAGTCTCCAGAGAAGGGCGGCATATAAATCAAATTAAAAAAAAAACAAACAAATAAATTAAAACCAAACTTTAAAGTATAAACTATAAACTTTTCATTGAACCAAGCCCAATCCTCATTTTAAGTTGGCAGACCTACTTTTGCCTTCTCCTCTGACATCATGTGCAACTCCTGTTCACCCATCCAGGCCTCGGCTTCAGCGGCATCGAAGTAAAACTGCTGGGCCATTTGAGCTTTCTCCAGCCGTCCGCGCCGCTTGTCCACCTGGTCTTGCAGCTCCCGCCATATCTCCTCTAGCGTCTCGACCCGGCCCTGAAGCTCCGCCTCCAGGCCGCTGCATGCCAGCCCCTGCCACCTCCCCAGGATGTCGTTGATCCGCGGCTGGTGACCTTGGATCTCCTTCTGCAGAGTCTAAGAGAGGGTCCAGAGGAAAGAATTAGCCCGAAGAGCAGTCTTCAAAAAAAAAACGTACAGTGGTACTCATCGTTAATTGGTTCCGGAGGGCGCGATGAGTACCAGAAATGATGGGTACCAAACTAATTTTTCCCATAAGGAATAATATAGTGAGTCATAAGGCAACTGACATCAACGAGTTCTAGCTTGTGCGTTGAGTACCAAACAAACAATGTCGACGCAAAATGTTGACGTCAAAATGTGTTGAGTATCAAAATTGGATGAGTTTCAAAGCAGTTGCTAAAGTTAAACTAGTTACTAAGTCTGCATTACTATTAATCTTCTCATTGTTCCTCCCATCTCCTCCCACTTATGACTGTATGACTGTAACCTTGTTGCTGGTATCCTTACGATTTGTATTGACTGTTTCCCTATGACTATCATTAAGTGTTGTACCATCTCCTCCCACTTATGACTGTATGACTGTAACCTTGTTGTTGGTATCCTTACGATTTATATTGACTGTTTCCCTATGACTATCATTAAGTGTTGTACCTTATGATTCTTGACAAATATATCTTTTCTTTTATGCACCAAGTGTATGCACCAAGACAAATTCCTTATGTGTCCAATCACACTTGGCCAATAAAGAATTCTATTCTATTCTATTCTATTCTATTCTATTCTATTCTATTCTATTCTATTCTATTCTATTCTATTCTATTCTATTCTATTCTATTGAGTACCAAGGTACCATGGTACACTCCAGTGGTGAGTTTCAAAATTTTTTACTACCGGTTCTGTGGTGTGGCTTGGTGAGCATGGCAGGGGAAGGATACTGTAAAATCCCCATTTCCTCCTGATCAGCTGGGACTCGGGAGGCAGAGAATAGATGGGGGTGGGGCCAGTCAGAATTTTTACTACCGGTTCTCCGAACTACTCAAAATTTCCGCTACCGGTTCTCCAGAACTGATCGGAACCTGCTGAAACCCACCTCTGGTACACTCGTCTGATGATTTAACTTAGTTCAAAAGTTACTGCATTTTATATTTGTATCTATATCCGAACAAAGTCGGGAAGTTAATTCCCTTCGCAGCTTTTTCGTTTGTTGACTGTACCCCAATTTTGTTTTTCTCTTTTCTTCCTCTTCTCCCTAGCTTCTTTTTAAATATTTCCTTTGCTTTTTATATCTTTTTTGAAATACAATAATTTTTTTTTAAAGTACACCCATCTTTTTCTATTATGTACTGAAACTCAGGGAAAATCTTACTTGGAAAAAATATACCGGGGTTTCTTGGACTCTTTTGCAAGCTTACCAGAAAGACTGATCAGTCATTGTTGTTTGATGCAGAGATGAGGAACTTGTAGTCTATCCCTACTTTCAAATTGCTGTCACATTCAAAAGCTCTCTGCAAGCATTAAGTTCAAGCCTTTTTTTCCCTTCACCCCAAAGGTGAAAGGGAAGGAAAGGTGGAAGAATTGAAAGAAGAAAAAAAGAAAAATCCAAACAAGTTTGTTTTGGCACCAAAGATTTCTTCTCCTAACAATACAGAGTCTCAACCGGCTCTAATAGGGGAGGGAGAATTCTATGTTTTAGTTATGTGGGTTTGCATGGGAATTAGCTAGACCTGGTTTCGCCCTCATCAGTGCCAAAATGATGTACTCAATAAAGTCTTTCATTGGGAGATTGAAACCTCTCGACTGTGCTTGCTTTGGTTGGATTCGTCAGTCGGAACGTTAACATATTGCTACCTAATGAATCGTGATAATCTTCACTCCCTTTCAAAGAGACCAGGGGAAAAGACAGAAACTAAATAAACAAACAAAACAAGAAGATAAGAGGGAGAAGGTAATAAAAACCTATGAAGCAATTCAGGGAAAATACATGTTAAAAGACCAAAACAATGATACTAGATAAACAGAAAGATACCGTATCTTTGAAAAGAAAATGGAGAGTTGGCCAGATCCTCTGGAGGTTTGGCAACAAAAGATAGTAGAGATGGAAGAAATACTTAAATTAAATAGGAAAGATGTAGATAGAGAAGAAGACCCAAGGGAGGAATTTGGGAGGCAAGTCAAAAAACAAATAAGAATTGAAATATCAAAACGGGCACGAGATGATGGAGAGAGGAAATGTTGTGTAACACAAGATTGGCTTTACTAGGAGCTAGAGTAGAGGCAGACACAAGAAATAAGGGGAATATTATTATGCATATTTTTATATATTAAAAATAGTAGCTAGATATAAAGATTAGAGGTTGAAAGATGGTGATACTATGTACGTTCTAATGATACTGGTATTGTTATTAGAATGGGGGACTAAAATGTTGAACAATTAAATAACGAAGGCTTGTATTTTAATACAAATATGTAAGAATATTATTATAATTACATAAGTATGATTTAAACAACAAATAATATTAATACTACCATTACTACTTGTATGTGATGAATGATACCCAGATGCTCACCTGTTCATGTATTTATAGATATAGATAGATAGATAGATAGATAGATAGATAGATAGATAGATATAAATAGATAGATAGATAGATAGATAGATAGATAGATAGATAGATAGATAGATAGATAGATAGATAGGATTGTCCTCACCTGGTTTTTCTTAATCAGCAGCTGGACGGTGGGCAGGTCTTTGCCATGATCCGTGGAAACGGCCATGGGCATCCTTTCCTTCACCCATAACTGCCAGGACAGGAACAGAGATAAAAACTGAGAAAGGTCCAAGTAATTCTGTAGGACAAATCCCACTTTTGACTGCTCCCTTCTGTGAGGCAATCTTACTAATCTTGCAAGGTTATATAACCCCAGCCTATTTTTCTTTTTTAAAAAAAACGTGAACACATTCTTTTTTACTGTCAGTTTTACACAGCATCTCGAAATACTCTAATTGCCCCACTTCTGGCTAGTAAAACAGACCCGCAGTACAAACAATTCTTACTTAATCCTGAAATAACATATAGGATTGCAGGGTTCTATCTGGTGGCGTACAAAATGAGACAAAGAATAATCAAGAGCAATGGAACTTCTTTGAGTAGGGACTGGCTTTGTTCCCACTGGTCTTTTTTTTTTTTTTTAATGTCAGCTACCTTCCTCAAATTTGTCCCCATAATTCTGGATTTTAGGTTAGATTTAGCCAATAAGAATGAAGCTTTTGAGCATATTTTTCTCTGCATCGCTCCTCATTTGTTTTTGGATGCTCTGGATATTTGAAAACTATTTTCTTTTCCCTTTTTTTTTTTCCTGCTGGTGAATAACCGCCAGAAAGTTATTTGATTCGAAACATGCATCCTTTTCGTAAAATCTGTGGGAATCGGTCTCCTTCCCCCTTCCTCTTCCAGGTCAAACTCACAATTTCATCCTCCAGGTCACGGTTGAACTGGTGCTCCTCTTTGGAGGCCAGCAGCTTCTCACAACGTTCCCGCAGCGGCGCTCTCAGCTCAGTAAATTTGCCCTCCACTGACCGCAATTTCCCATCCACTTCCACCGTGTTGGAATCCTCCTGGCTGAGGGCCAACGCCTGAGACTTCAGCCCTTCCACCTCTTTCTCCCGCACATCCATCTGGTTCTCCAGCAACTGGAGGCGAGAAGGAAAGAAAACGGTCACGGAGCTCTCTCAAACACATCTACAAACTCACACACTCACCCACAAACACGCACTTTTTTAAAAAAAAAAAAACGCCTCTTTTTCTTACAATAGCAATAATTCCACATGGTGCTACCCTTGATGAAGATCTGGAAATTTCTGTTCTGACCTAGGCTTCCCCAGCAGCACGAAGTCAGTCCTCATCCCGATAAGCCCCTTTTATTTAATTTACAGTGCATTCCTCTCCAACAAAGTCTTTCCCCTCCCACAGGTTTTTAATTACCGACCTTTATCAGGCTTGGAGAGTGGCCAGGCCAATATCTTTCAGACTCCACACTGTAACCGACAATACTTGGCAAGAATGCAGGAACAGATCTTCATCCAAATGAACTAATTGTTTCCTGCAAATTCCCCTCCCCTTTGCTCCTCTTATGGGAGGGGCCATTCAACATCCACCTGTGTCTTTACTCCTGAGCTGACCCTTGTTCCTTAGCTGTTCCTTTCTCCTGGCAGCTCTGCACATGCGCACACTGTGATGCAAAATATCACTCATTTACCTGCTGTTTCTTGAGCAAAATGTTGACACTGGTCAGGTCCTTGCCATAGTCATCGGAGAGTAGCTGAGCCTGCAGGCCGCTAAGCCAAGCCTCCAAGGCCGAGCAGCTCTGGGTGAAGAGCTCGGCCCGGTTGGCATCGAAGAGACAACGAGCCTTGCTCTGGGTGCTGGATTCCAATTCTTGCCAGAGTTTCTGAAGTTCATCCAGCTTGGCTCTCACCACGGGCTCCAGTTCGGGCTTCTCTGACACCAGCTGCTCCCCGTCCTGCCAAAAGGGAAAGACAGGAGGAGAGAAGGTTTCAGAAATGTCTTCCAAGGATGAAGAAGGACGAGATAAAGAAGAAAGAAAGAAAGAAAGGCAAGCCAAGCCAAGAGCAACAGGTGTCGTCCATGTTTAAAGCCCACCTTTTGGATCTTCTCAAGCCAGCCCTTGTTGGAGGCCAACTCCGCCATGAAGGCCTGGTGCTTCTGCCACTTGGTGTGGAGGTTTCGGGCTTCGTCGTAGGACATGTCCTGAGCCGAGAGCATCTTTTCGTTGATCCACAGAGTGAGCTGGAGGAGAGACGAAACAATGGCTTCAAGCATGAACTTACCCTGGGAAAGCCAGGTTTCAAAATTAAGGACTGGAGAATCTTCCCCCTTAAAGGAGAATATTTGTAGCTCAGGGATGAAATGAATGTTTGGTGAAGCTCTCTGAGCTTGGTTGTTTTCTTGCAGACCTTTCGTTACTCAAAGTAGGTTTTTTAATGATGGTGGGGCCACATTATTTAATATGTTTTTAAATTGCTTTTAAATTTTATATATGTGTTTGTTTTATCTTTGGCTGTGCACCTCCCTGAGTCCTTCGGGAGAAGGGCGGTATAAAAATTAGATTAAATAAAATAAATAAATAAATAAAGGTAAATGTCTGCAAGAAAACAACCAAGCTCAGAGAATACAAAGGACCCCTAATCTTCCTTCTGTGCATATCCTAACTGTGGGGGTAGTTAGGGGATACAGGAACCCAAACAATCTTAAAACGGACATAAAGAACTAAGATGAATTCTGATTAAGCTTCATAATTTAAAAATAAACAAATAAATAAATAAATACGTTTCTATGGGAATTGCCTGCCACTACTAGTGTTTTTCTCCTGCCTAAGGATAGGCATACAAGTAGTCCTCGACTTACAACAACACTCGGGACCAGAATTTCTGTTGCTAACCAAGGCAGCTGCTACTTTATTTATTAAATCCATGGGCCACCCATCTCCCTTATCCAAAGCGACCCTGGGCAGCGTTCTCTTATTAAATGAGCCGCGCCCATTTTTTATGGCCTTTCTTTTGCCACGGTCGTTAAGCGAACCACTACAGCTGTTAAATAAATCGTGCGATTGTTAAAAGAATACGGACTTCCCCCAGCTGACTTCACTTGGGGGAAAGTCAGCTGGGAAGGCCGCAAATTGGGATCATCTGACCCCAGGACGCCGCAATGGTCATCGATACGTGCTGGTTGCCAAGGACCCAAATTTTGATCCCGTGACCATAGAGGTGCTGTAATGGTTGCAACTGCGAGGATCATTTGTAAGTCACTTTTGTTGGTGCCATTGTGGCTTCAAATGGTCACTAAACGAATGGCTGCAAATTGAGGGCTACCTCAATGCCGAAGCTGGATTAGAGTTTCCATTTTCCTCGCGGGCCACATTCTACCTAGCAGCACAAGTCCCAGATTCCACATCGACTAATAAATGGCCTCCCAGTTACCTCCCCAGCCTTGAACCGTCCACCAGGAGACTGACTCAACCTTACCTCTTGACAATCTTGGAGGAAATGTTGAAGGACTCGATTGTCCCGGAGCCGGGCCAGGAGATCTTGAGCTGCTTCCTGATTTTTTCTGTGACTGAAAGCAATTAGGAGGAAGGAGGAGAAGCAGAAAGGAAGACACGGGCGTGAGTTACTCATATACTGTTCCCCAGAGGAGCATCGCTTGCAAGAGAATGGAGAACGCCTCATTAATATTTGAAGAGATTGATTCCAGGCACTTACACCCTGAGCCTTGCTGTCTGGGAATTCTGGGGCTTGCGGTCCTAATGCATCTCGGAATGCCGCCTTTGGGAAGGCAGCGTTCATGCTTTACAGCAATGTTCTTCAACCTCAGCCACTTTAAGGTATGTGGATTTCAACTCCCAGAATTCCCCAGCCTGCCACGCTTTAAACTACCAAGCAACAGGAGCAGAGTGTCTGTGACTAGACCCTCGTTGGGCCCTAATGCAATTAGCTGCAATGGGCTGTGGCGGTGAGAACTCAGGCCTGCATATATAATTATTACAGGTTGTTGTGGCCCGCCAGCGGATCTGGCAGCAGATTCGGACAGTGAGGAGGTTGGGGAGGAACATGGGCCAGTCCTGGAGCCTGGGGAGGGCTCTGCGTCAGAGGCATAGATAGGGCCAGGGCCGTCTGATAGTTGTCAGCTGCCTTCGAAGTCGGACATCAGTGAGGCAGAAGAACAGCTGGATCCTGTTACCAGTGTGCGCATGCGCAGAGCTGCCAGAGGAAGGGAACAGCTAAGGAACAAGGGTCGACTCAGGAGTAAAGCCACAGGTGGACGATGAATGGCCCCTCCCATAAAGAATAAAAGAGGAGCAAAGGGGAGTGGAGTTTGCAGGAGACAATTAGTTCATTCCTGCATTCTTGCAAAATATTGCGGTGTCTGAAAGATATCGGCCTGGCCACTCTCCAAGCCTGATAAAGGTCGGTAATTGTGAACTATCTTGAAAGACTCTGGGAGAGGAAAGACTTTGTTGGAGAGGAATTCACTGTAAATTAAATAAAAGGGGTTTATCGGGACGAGGACTCGGCTTCGTGCTGCTGGGGAAGCCTAGGTCAGAACACAGGTAGTCCTCAAAGTACGGTCCAATTGAGCCCAAAATTTATGTTGCTAAGTGAGAAATTTGTTAAGTGAGCTTTGCCCCATTTTACGACTTTTCTCACCCCCTTTGATAAGTGAATCACTGCAGTTCTTAAATTATTTACACAGTTGTTAAGTAAATCCAGTTTCCCCCTTGACATTGCTTGTCACTACCATTGACATTTGAATGGTCACTACCCTGTTTCCCCCAAAATAAGACACCCCCTGATAATAAGCCCAATCGGGCTTTTGAGCGCATGGCAATAAGGCCAAGCGCTTATTTCAGGGTTCAAAAAAATATAAGACAGGGTCTTATTTTCGGGGAAACACAGTAAACGAATGGTTGGAAATTGAGGAGTACCTGTATGTGGGCTTTTCTTCCCTAATGTCTTGCGCTCCAACATTTCAGAACCCCACTCCACACCTCAATTTATGAGCGCTTGGATCTGACCTTTAAAACAATCAGCTCTTAACAACCCTAAGCAAAAGAAATCTCCTGCCATGTAAAATAGGAAAACCAATATCCAAGGATTTTAGTATGTTTTAAACCGTTCCTGTCGGCCGATCACATTTTTATCCTCCGCTTCCTCTGAGCAGCTTAGGGCAATGTGGGTGGTTCTCCTTCAAACTTTTATCCTGACAATTATCCTACAAGGTAGATTAGCCTGAATAACTGGCTCACCATTCACAGCCGAGTGGAGATTTGACTGTAGCTTCTTGTGCTTTCTTTTTATAGTACTAGGAAACCACGTTTTTTTTTTTTATTAAATTTGATTTATATGCCACACTTCTCCAGAGACTCAGGGTGGCTTACAATGCGTTAAGCAATAGCCTTCATCCTTTTGTATATTTATACAAAGTCAGCTTATTGCCCCCACAAACTGGGTCCTAAATTTACCTACCTTAGAAAGGATGTAAGGCTGAGTCAACCTTGAGCCTGGTGAGATTCGAACTTACAGTAATTGCAGACAGCTGGTGTTAATCACAGTGCTATCAGTCTGCTGAGCCACCAGGCTCCTTCCCTTTTTGAGTTACTCTAGGATAGGAAATTCCCTGGCAAGAGAACCTGTGGAGGGAAAAAACAGCCTCCTTCTCACACTGATGTTCCCTGGCCTGGAATTACAATTTTCACCAAGAGTCTTCCTTGCTCACCGGCTGTCAATAGAGTTGACCTTCTCCTGGATCTTGTCAGAATGCAGGCTGTCTTCCAGAATGAGTTTCCGCCCAGAGTCCACCAGGCCTTTGATTTTCTCTCCATTGGCTTCCATGGTGGTCATGAAATCTTCGTGTTTCTTAATGGCAGCCTCTGCAGCCTGGAGAGAGCTGGGCATGCTGGTGTGAGTCAACACATATTCCTAGGAGGGAGGGAGGTAAGAAGGGAAGGGAAGGGAGGGAGGAAGGCAAACAGAGAAATAGAAAGATGGGAAAGAGAGAAAGGGAGGGAGGGAAAGAAGGAAGGAAAAAAGAAAGAAAGGGAGGGAGGGAGGCAAAGAGAAATAAAAGGACGGAAAAGAGACAGAGGGAGGTATGAAGGAAGGAAGGAAGAAAGAAAGAAAAAGAGAAAGAGGGAGGGAGGGAGGGAAGGAAGGGGGAGGGAGAAAAGAAAAAAGAAGGGAAAGAGGAAAGAAGGAAGACAAAGAGAGAAATAGTAGGGAGGGAAAGAAAGAAAGAAGGAAGGGAAAAAGAGGGAGGGAAAGAAGGGAAAAAGAGGGAGGGAAGGAAGGAAGGAATGAAAAAAGGAGAGAGGGAAGGAAGGAAAGAAGAAGGGAGAAAGGGAAGGAGGGAGGCAAAGAGAAATAAAAGGGTGGAACAGAGAGAAAGGATAGGAAAGGAAAAAGAAGGAAGGGGGGACAAAAAAGAAGGAGCGAAGGAAAGAAGGAAAAGAGAGAAAGAGGAAGGTCACAAAAAAAAATCACAACACAAGCAAACAATAGGTCCTGTGAAGTAGCTAAACAAAAGTTCAGCCTCTGTCCGCAAGCCCCCCCCCCCCAACTTCCTTCCCACCTCCTTCCCAAGCCTCTCCCCTGCTTTACCTGGTTGCTGAGCACTCCTTCCACTTGCTTGGTGTCCCTCAGGAAGATCTGGAAGCTGTAAGCCCGCGAAAGCAGCTGGTGCCGGTTCTCCCACATCTGCCCGAGTTCGTTCCATCCCGTGTCGAGGGCCTGAAGGCGCTGCTGAAGGAACATGTGCTGGGCGTCGGTGTGGCCTTGCGTCACCTCTTCCCCCATGGTCCGCAACCGCTGGTAGTCGCCCTTGTAATGCTCCACCTCGTTTCGGATGGTCTCGTGTTGGCTCAGCAGCTGCTCTGCCTCTGGCAGAGTAGCCGGGACGTCCTCGGAGGCGATGGCGGTCTGGGTGCGCAGGAGCCACGCCTGGAAGTCATCCAGGTCGCGCAGGAAGCCCTGAAGCTTGCTGGCTTCTCCCAGGGACTCCTCGCGACGCCGCATGGTTCCCCGCAGCTCGTCCCAAGTCCCGTCGATTTCGGCGAGCCGGCTGGAGATGGCAGAAGCTTGTTCCGGATGCTGGGCCGACAACCGGTCTGCTTCTTCGTGCAAGTCCCTGACTTTGCCCTGGATGGCTTCCAGATCCCGTTCCATGCCAGCCAACTTGCGCTGCAGTGCCATCACCCCTGCCAGGTCATTGCCCAGACCTTGGGTGGATTCGATCACCTTGGTTTTCTCCCGCATCCAAGCCTTGGTTTCGTTGCACTCCAAGTAGTAGTTCTGGATGCTGAGGGCCGAGGTCAGGGCCTCCTTCTTTTGGCTCGCCAAGGACTGGAACTGCTGCCACCTGGAAACAGGGAAGGAGAGGAGTCCAATGGAGAGGCCGCGTGGCTGGCTGAGGAATTCTGGGAGTTGACGTCCACAAGTCTTAAAGTTGCCAAGGTTGGAGACACTCCCACCCCCACCCCAAGTTAAGGATTCCCCAACCTTTTGAGGTTAATTTGGACCTTTAAAAAACAGGTTATGGGCTTTCTCACAAATTGGCACCCATGGTGGATGCCCCAATGGGAAAATATTGGCTGTCTGGCAAATAAGTAAAGATGCCCCCGTCGCATCTTTTAGCCCTCAGGGTCTACTGAGAGAAGAGAAAAACACTCCCACCAACGCTGCCACTAGTATCTAAACAGAGAGCAAAGCCCACTCTCTTCTAGCGCTGATGATGTTACCTAATTAGGTTATGAAACGTCTGTAAGGAAACAACTGAGCTCAGAGAGCACCAAGGACTCCACAGTTAAACCCCGAGCCACAAATATTCTCCTCCAGTAGTACAGTCTTAAAATTTCAAATGTATTTCTAATTGTCCTCCTTTGAATGGTGTAGAGCAGGGGTCCCTAATCCCCAGGCTGTGGAGTGTTAGTAACCTGTCTGTGCAAGCAATACAGTGTTTTCCCCCAAAATAAAACTGGGTCTTATATTAATTTTTGCTCCAAAAGATACATTATGGCTTATTTTCAGGATAGGTCTTATTTTGGGGAAAATACGGTACTAAATGCATCCATCTGGCTGACAATCTTAACTGGGGCTTATTTTGGGGGTACGGCTTATATTGCGAGCATCATGAAAAATGATGCTAGGACTTATTTTCTGGTTGGGTCCTATTTTTGGGGAAACAGGGTAGGTGGCACACAAAACCACCACTCCCACTGTCGCCACTGCATGGAAAAACTGTTTTCCCCAAAACAGCTCCCTGGTATCAAAAAGGTTGGGGGCCACTGGGTGTAGAGAAAAAACCCTCTCCCTTCTAGCACGGATGATATTACCTAGTTGGGTCATGAAATCTCTGCAAGAAAACCACTGAGCTCAGAGAGCATCAAGGACCCAGTCTGAAGGATGTTTTTTTTACAGTCGTATCTTTATTTTTTTCCTGGGCAGAAGAAGAGGCAGTTTCGGCCTCCACTCTCAATTTTTATTTTCTGAGAGAATGCCTCGGGGATCTACAGGCAGCAAATTGGCTTTTTCGGAACATAGCTGAAAGCTGCTGCTTTGCTTTACAACATGCCTGCTTCCCCTTAATCTCTTTTAATTAAAACCCTCGACATGGTTTAAAGCAGGTGGGGCAAAGCGTTAGAAGCTTTTGGCTTCCTTTGAAGTTTGCAGTAGTTGATTTTTCCCGTTCCACTGCAACAAGCCGATAACTCCTCTCTCTCTGTTTGGTCTCCATCCTTTCTCTTCCACCTCTGGGGCACTTACCGAATATTGAGCTGTTCCTGGGTGGCTTGAATGCTTTCCTTGTTTCTGTGATCGGCGCCTAAAAGCTGGCTTGCAATCTCGTTGACTGCCGCGATGCGAGAGGCCAGGTTATTCATTTCTGGCTCCAGGGTCTCGAACCTGAGTCACCGAGAATCAAAGGAGAAGGAAAAACCGTGAGAAGGAAAGTTTGCAGCCTTCCGGCTCTATCTCACAGCAGGAATAAAAGCTCGGCCTGCTGTTTTAGACTTTGGCCAAGCAGTCCCAAAATCCATGATGGCGAACCTATGGCACGCGTGCCACGGGTGGCACACAGAGCCCTCTCTGCAGGCACGCCAGCCATCGCTCCAGCTCAGCTCCACCACATGTGTGCACACGCCTCCCGCTGGCCAGCTGGTCTTCGGGTCTCTGCCATGCATGCGCAAGGATGTGCACGCACATGCATAGGGGGGCAGGGCACATGCACTGGGGGGGGGTGCAGGTTGGGGCAGAAAGCTTTCCAGGCCCAAGATGGGGCACGGGGGGCCCTGCGAGGCTCTCCTGCCCCATTTTGGACCTGGAAAACCTGGAAGCCAAAACAGGGGGCGGGGCACCTGCATGGGAAGGCGGGGCGCATGTGCAGAGGGAACTCGCATTGCATTTTGAGGGTTCTGGCATGCACGTGTGCATTTGCACGCACGGGCACACACTTTGGGCACTCGGCACCAAAAAGATTAACCATCACTGCCCTAACTTGTCCCAAAGATGTTCCCCCCCCCCAAAAGGTAACTGGATTTTGTTTTTCCTTGAAGTCAGAAGTGAAGAAGCTTTTTGGAGGAGAAGGGAAACGTCTTCAAGGAAAAACAAAGTCGGGTTGCCTTTTGAAAAAGCATCCAAATTTGGGACAACCATGACCTGGATGACTGAGAATCTCCACAGGTATTTTAGTCCTCGAATTACAACCTCTCATGGCTGCTCGAAATTACAACAGCATTGTAAAAAGTGACTTACGACCGATGCTCGCACTTACAACCACTGAAACATCCCGCCCCCCCCCCCCACGTGATCAAAATTGGGGGCTTGGAAACCGGTGTGTATTTATGATGGTGGCAGCAT
This sequence comes from Pantherophis guttatus, assembly GCF_029531705.1. Next base: position 1,166,070 of record NW_026844060.1, read on the forward strand.
CCTGGGGGGTCACGCAATCGCCGTTTGTGACTTTCCCAGCCAGTTTCGGACAAGTAAAATCAACAGAGACAGCTGGATTCACTTGACGGCCAAGCGATTTCACTTAACAACGGCAGAGATAAGCTTAACCACTGTGGCGAAAAAGGTCGTAAAATGGAGCGCAGCTCATTGAACAGCCGCTTTGCTTGACAATGGGAATTCTGCTCCCAAATGTGGTTGTAAGGAAAGGACCAAAGTGTGTATAGTCAAGGCTTATGGTTTTCCCAGTTGCAATGGATGGCTGGGAAAGTTGGACCATAAGGAAGGCTGAGAAGGCCAAAGAATGGAGGCCTTTGAACTCTGGTGCTGGAGAAGACTCCTGCGAGTCCCTTGGACTGCAAGGCCATCCAACCGGTCGGTCCTAGAGGAGATCAACCCTGACTGCTCTCTAGAAGGCCAGATCCTGAAGAGGAAACTCAAATCCTTTGGCCACCTAAGGAGAAGGAAGGAAGGACTCCCTGGAGAAGAGCCCAATGCTGGGAACGATGGAGGGCAAAAGGAGAAGAAGGGGACGGCAGAGAAGGAGGTGGCTGGATGGAGTCACTGAAGCAGAAGGCGAGTGAGCTTAAATGGACTCCGGAGGATGGCAGAGGACAGGAAGGCCTGGAGGAATGTTGTCCATGGGGTCACGATGGGTCAGACATTACTTTGCAACTAACAACAAGGAAAGGACCATCTGTACAGCTGTCCGACAATGAACATCGTTTGGGCTTTTCATATTTTAAAATGGTGGTGAGAAATTAGGCAGTGGAAATAGCCAGCAGCAAATGCACCTGCTTTAACTGCTTCAGGGCTAGGATGGAGCAGAATATAAAATCTGCAAATTAATATTTCCCTAAAGGGTTTGGCACCAGTCCCTGGCACGCTGAACAACATGTAGGGACATTTGGTTCCTGAACTCCCAAATACGATCAGGCTGTTGTTCCCGTTTTATTTTCAATTTCTCCACTTGATTTATTGATTCTTTTTTTTTTTTTAAGCTCGATTTGTGTTATTCAGAAGCCAAGCAAGGTGGCAATCTATCCACTGATGTCTAGGGAGATTCTCAGTCATCCAGGTCGTGGTTGTCCCAGTTTCGCTTCTCATCCAAGAAGCTTCTTCAGTTCTGACTGGATGGTGGGGAAAGGAAGGATTGATCCTCCTTGCAGACAGAACTGATCATCTGCATCCTTTCTAGAGAGTCGTTGAGGCCCCTTGGAAGTTTATCTGTGTCCTCAGGGTCACCTGAGTGGTGCAAATGGATGTGGAGCTTTCTTGGGTGCAAGATGTTTTTCAGTCAAGAAGGCTCCACACCCATTTGCACCACTCAGGTGACCCTGAGGACACAGATGAATCTCCAAGTGGCCTCAGGTAAAGGTAAAGGTTCTCCTTGCATATAAGTGCTAGTCGTTCCTGACTCTAGGGGGCGGTGCTCATCTCCGTTTCAAAGCCGAAGAGCCAGCGCTGTCCGAAGATGTCTCCGTGGTCATGTGGCCGGCATGACTCAACACCAAAGGTGCACGGAACGCTGTTCCCTTCCCACCAAAGGTGGTCCCTATTTTTCTACTTGCATTTTTTTACCTGCTTTCGAACTGCTAGGTTGGCAGAAGCTGGGACAAGTCACCCCGTTAGGCCGCACTAGGGATGCGAACCGCTGAACTGCCGACCTTTCTGATCGACAAGCTCAGCGTCTTAGCCACTGAGCCACCGCGTGCTCAACGACCCTTCAAAAGGATGCAAAAGACCAGCCGTCTGCAAGGAGTATAAATCCTTCCATTCCCCTCCATCCAGTCAGAGCTAAAGAAGCTTCTTGGATGAGAAGCGAAACGTCTTCAAAACAAAAACCAGAAAGTCTAGTTGCCTCTTGAAAAAAAAAAGCACCTTTGAGACTATCCACGGATCTTTATAAACATCAGAATGTTTCCCTTCCTTAGCAGAATACTGAGGAAAAGAACGTGGCGGAGGGCTGAAGTCTAAATAAGCATTTTACTTCTGGGCAACACAGATTTTGTATTCTACTTCAAAGGGAAAAATAGAGATGGGGAACGTCTGCCCAATGTCTGCCCACCTTGAGTTATGCATAAAAGTAATAAAGGTGGTATAAGTATGTAAATAAAAGCAAAGCAAAGTCCTCTCCCTTCCCCAGATTTCCTCCAAAATTTCATTCTTGACCCTCCAGTCCTCACTTGTACCCTGCTTCTTTCTCCCCCCTCCCCCCATGTTAATGGCAGTCCTTGGCCAACAAAAAGAAGGACCAAATGCACCTCGGGGGAAAAAGGGGGCACGTACCTTTGCTGCACCACTTCCAGGTCTTCCAACCTCTCCGGCACGTCCATCGTTTCGATCCAGTACTCCCTCTCGCTGATCCAAAGGCTGCAAGCGTCGGCCTCGCTGAACATTTTGTAAAGATTAAGCGCGTCCTGCAGGGCCTGTTTGCGATGCTCGGCCAGTTCCACCAGTTCTTCGTAGCGCTGCTCCAGGGCAGGCAAGCGCCCGTCCACTTCGGGGGAATGGGCAAAGTTGGAGGGCAAGCTGCGGGCCTGCTCGTGGAGGGCATCCAGGGCCGGCCGGTGGTTGTGAATCTCTTCCTCCACGTCCTTGTGCTTCTTGACCAGGCTCTGAGTCGAGTATTCGTCGTGGCCCATATCCGAGCTGGAGACCAAGCGGAGAGTGTCGAGCAACCAGGCCTCCATGTCGTTGGCATCGGCCTGGAACTGATAAAGGTTGGAAGCTTGGAGAAGACGCCGTTCCCGCTCACTCGACAGAGCCTCCAGCTGTTGCCACTGCTCTTCAATTTCCTGGATCCGCTCGGCCACCTCGGTAGCTCCGAAATGGCCCTCGGATACCAGCTGGCGACCCTCGGCGATGCTCTGCTGCAACGGCCCGGCGCGGCCCGTCATCTCGTCACGGAAAGCGTTGTGCTTGCTGGTAAGGCGCAGCACGCTCGTCAAGTCCTTGCCGAAGTCGCCGGAGGAGAGAATCTGGCTCTGTTCGCGGATCCAAGCCTCTTCCTCCCCCATGTCCCAGAAGAACTTCCAGAGGCGGCGCGACTCCTCCAACTTGGCGCGGCGTTGGGCGGCCAAGGCCACCAGTTCCTGATAGCACCGGTTCAGCGTTGCCACTCGCTCTTCGACAAAGTGGGGATCGCAGGGTTTGTATCCTGCAGGCACAGAAAACTGATCTTAGGGCTACGTTCGCCTGACACTCTTCGGGGGGCTCAGTAAAAATTTTAAATCAGCAGTCCACTCTCGGCTTGGCGGGGGGCGGGGACAGCTCGACTTGCTCATGTTGAGCTGTGCACGCGCCTGCACCAGCGATGGATTTCACATTCTGTTATTACTGGTTCGCTGCGCGTGCACCCACCCACTTCATGTGCACATAAACCTGCCTTCCGCGCATGTGCTTTGCTCTTGCGCGCGCCTTCTGCCCGGCCTCAAAAACATGCCTAAATAGGATGGCATAGAGCCGGGGTGGCCCACCCGCGATTTCTGCAAGCGGTTCGGGCGAACCGGTCTGAACCGGCTGAATACCACCTCTGGTTTGCACGAGTGCCTGCCCACCATGCGTGTGGCCCAGTTTTGAATAGGTCACGGCTTGTTAATGGGCCCGTGGCCCATGGGTGGGGACCCCTGGTCTAAGTCACTGCATTCGCACAACACGCTAAACTTGTTTTAATTTGCGGGGTTACCTCGTTAACTAATGTCATTTACAGATAGCGGAAATTGGCCTCAAGATTTCTGTTGCTAGACAAGATGGTTGCTAAGTGAGTTGCACACTTTCCTTCCCACAGTTTTAAGCAAATCATTGCGGCCACGGCTGACTGGAATCCGGCTTTCCGCATTGACTTGTTTGTCAAAAGCTGGCTGGGAAAGTCACAAATGGAAATCACAGGAAACCCTGGGATGCTGCAACCATCGTAAATACATGCCAGTTGCCAGGTGCCTAAAGTTTGATCAGTGACTATAGGGGCACAGCAATGGTGATAACTCACTTTTTTCCAGTGCTGTTCTAAACTTTGGACAATCACCAAACAAATAATTAAGCTGAAGATCACCAGTATTTCCTTTCCTTTCCTTTCCTTTCCTTTCCCTTTCCTTTCCTTTCCTTTCCTTTCCTTTCCTTTCCTTTCCTTTCCTGTCCTTTCCTTTCTTTTCCTTTCCTCCCTCCCTTCTTTCTCCTTCCTCCCTTCTTTCCTTTCTTTCTTCCCTTTCCCTTTCTCTTTCCATCCATCCAATTTTTACACTACTCATCTCATCTAAGTGAATCTGGGCAGTGTATCCATAAAAGGTAAGTGATTCTGGGAAAACTCAGCCTAGGATCTTAAGAGTTCAGAGCTAAAGAGAACGAGAGCCAGCCTTCTCAAACCAGATAATCTACTTTGGTTTAAAACTCATTCCTGTGGATAAACAGCCTTGGGGCAGCGAGAAATACTGAGAGCTTAATTTCTAATATAGGGTTGTCCAACCTTGACCACTTTTTAAGGTTTGCGGACGTCAATTCCCAACATGGCTGACTGGGGAATTCTGGGAGTGGAAGTCCACAAGTCTTAACGTTGCCAAGTTGGACACCCCTGTCCTTAGAACTTAGAATTCTTTACTGGCCAAGTGTGATTGGACACACAAGGAATTTGTCTTTGGTGTATATGCTCTCAGTGTACATAAAGAAAAAAGCAACATATATTCGTCAAGAATCATAAGATACAACACTTAGTGATAGTCATAGGATACTAATAAGCAATCAAATTACACTAGGAAACAATAAAAACAACATAAGTTCTAAAGATAAAAGAAACATGGATATAGCCATAAGTGGGAAGAGATAGGTACTAGTAAGCATGAGAAGAACTACAGACTTAGTAGTTAATTTGACAGTGTTGTGGGAATTAGTTGTTTAGCAGAGTGATGGCATTCGTTGTGTCTTGTTGTTCTGGTGTGCAGAGCCCTATAGCAGTGATGGCTAACCTTTTTGCCATTGCATGCCAGGAACGGGGGAGGGAGTCGCGCATGTGCCCACACCCATAATTCGGGGGGGTGGGGGTGGGAAAGGCCGTTTTCGCCCTCCCCAGACTCCTAGAAAGTCTCTGGAGCCCAGGGACAGCAAAAAACAGGCCTTCTGGTCCCACCGGAAGTTGGCAAACGGGCCATTTCCAGCCTCTGGAGGGCCTCTGGGGGGGGTGGGGAAGGCCGTCTTCGCCCTCCCCACTCCTAGAAAGGCTCTGGAGCCTGGGAACAGCAAAAAACATGCCTTCTGCTCCCACCAGAAGTTGGCAAACAGGCCATTTCCGGCCTCCAGAGGACCTCCGGGGGGGGGGGGGGAAGGCCATTTTCGCCCTCCCCAGACTCCTACAAAGGCTCTGGAGCTTGGGGAGAGAGAAAAATGGGCCTTCTCCACCACCCCCCAAGGCCCTCCAAGTAGGCCTGTTTCCCTACTTCTGGTGGGCCCAAAAGGCCAGAAAATCAGCTGGCTGGTGAGCTCGCATGCCCACCAATATGGCTATGCATGCCACCTGTGGTATGCATGCCATAGGTTCACCATCACGGCCCCATAGCGTCGTTTTGAGGGTAGAAGTTGAAACAGAAGTAGAAGTCCTAATGTATTTGTTGGCAAAGCTTGGGTTGCAGTTCTGTATGCCCCTTATTAAAACAAATTTTTAATATTGTTTGATAAGCGGACAGCACCTTCTCCAGGAGTGGCAAAACGTTGAGCGGCAGCACTGATGGCTTTTACCCGTTCGGCCTGGACAGCAATGTCGGCTTCCACCAGAGCGTGGATCTGAAGGAGGTCATCCACACCATGCAAATGTTTCCCAAAGTCCTGAGATTGGAGGCGACCCTACAAAAAAAACACTTCAATGGGTGAGAGAAAACCTCTTTGATATGTATATTCTGTGTCTATGTATATATTTTCAATTTTCTTCTTTTTCTTCTTCCTAGCGTATTTTCAACGTTTATGCAAAACACTTCTGTCTCTCTTGTATACCAGTAGTCCTCAATTTATGATAGTTCATTTAGTGGCCGCTCAAAGTTACATCAGCACTGGAAAAAAAGTGATGGATCACTATTTTTCACACGACCGTTGCAGTATCCCATCGTCACATGATCAAAATTCACCCACTTGGCCACTGGCTCATACTTATGACGGGTGCGACCTTCCGACAAGCAAAGTCAATGGGGAAGCCAGATTCACTTTACAATCATGTTACTAATTTAACGACTGAAGCAATTCGCTTAGCGACTGTGGCAAGAAAAGTCATAAAACTCACTGAACGACAGAAATTTTGGCCTCAATTGTGGTCGTAAATTGAGGACTACCTGTATCAGTAAACCCCCGAACTGAATTAAATTGGAGGAAACAGATTTACTGTTTCTTTCAGTGTCATTTTGTAACCCAAGTTAAAATGATTGATGCTGTTCCTCGAGGACCGTTCCTAGACTTTCTCCTCCTCCGTCCTTCCCCCAACCGTCATCCATCAACCTTCTGGCCTGCTTACCTTCATTTCTTCCAACCAGTCCATGAGGTAGGTCAAATCCTGAAGTATCTTCTGCAGCTCAAAATGGAGCAGGAGGCGTTCGCGACGCGCAGCCACCAGTTCGCGGAGGTAGTCCCAGAGTCGTACCACGTTATTCTTGCGTGCCAGCACCCGCTTGATGTCGTGGTAGCCCTCTGCCTCCAACTCATCGGCCACGGCATTCACAGCCGTCACCCGCTCGTTGTAGGCCACAATGTCTGTCTCGATGGCTTCGTGTTTGCGTACGGCAGCCTCCACGGCTGAAATATCTGAGCCAAAGTTGTCCTGCAGGTTGGAAGGGGAGGTGTATCATCCTTCAGGAAAGTTATTGATTTATGTATATCCCGCCCTTATTATTTTTATAAATAACTCATGGCAGCAAATATATCTAATACCTTTCTCCTCCTGTTTTCCCCACAAGAACAACCCTGTGAGATGGGTTGGGCTGAGAGGGGAATGACTGGCCCAGTGTCATGCAGCCAGCTTTTATGTCTAAGGCACAACTAGAACTCACCATCTCCTGGCTCAAAGTCACCCAGCTGATTTTTGTGCTAAGGTGGGACTACAACTCATAATCTCCTGGTGATTGGTCCAAAGTCACCCAGCTGGCTTATGTGTTAAGCCAGAACTAGAACTCACTGTCTCCTGGTGATTGACCCAAAGTCACTCAGCTGGATTTCATTCCTAAAGCAGGACTAGAACTCACAATCTCCTGGTTTCTAAGCCAGCATCTTAAGCACTGGCTCTCTGTCTGCCTGTCCCACACCCAACTCGATCAATAGTCAGATGCCGGCGAACAAGGAGATCAATAATCAGGATGCTATGTGAGGGATAACTCAAATACTTTGGCCACCTAATGAGAAGGAAGGACTCCCTGGAGAAGAGCCTAATGCTGGGAAGGATGGAGGGCAAAAGAAGAATGGGATGGCAGAGAACGAGGTGGCCGGATGGAGCCACTGAAGCAGTCAGCATGAGCTTAAATGGACTCCAGGGGATGCTAGGCCTGGAAGAACGTTGTCCATGGGTTCGCGATGGGTTGGACACGACTTCGCGACTAACAACAACAACGTGAGGGATGAATGAGAGTTGGGAAGTGTAAAGTGTTTGGTGGGCTTCTATGTAGGAGGAGGAACATTCCATTAAAGTGACACCCCATGCCTACAAATAATGTTATTGTGCTTTATGGAACTGCTTTGTCTTTCTGACCACCAAGTATCAAACAAACCCAAGGCTCAACCAAGGGATTTTACTGCTGGGGTAAAGAAAATGATGGCAACTCCCTTTGTTTTATACACAGACGCATTTAAGATGCATAATGCAATTTCACTTCAGAGTAAGACCAGGAAGTTAGCAGCTGATCATCTGTGGACACCAGAACATTGGTGACATTGGAGACCAGCTTCTGAAGCTTTCCAAAACGGACAAAAAAAACTTTATTGAAAGGTATCACCAATATCTTTTGAGAATTTCCACTTTCAACTTCTAAGCATCCTTGGAAGTCAATGCAATCTCCATCCCAGCATCAGAAATGAAATCTTGACATTAAGGTGCTCCCAGCTGTCTCACTCTAGTTAACAGCTGGCATGGCACCAAGGAGAGGTGAAGCCTATCCACTCGGAATCAACCCACCTTGATGCAAAGTGGAATTCAGAGTCTCAGGGAGTATCCAGGTGAGGTTGCCAACTGCAAGAGGGCCAGGTAGATCTTTCCCATTCAGGACTCACCTGGGAGACGAGGCGCTGGTTTTCACTCAGCCAGGTTTCTCGCATGGCTGCTTTGCGGTCAAAGCGAGCCGTCAGCTGTTCCAGTTTCTCTTGTCGAATCAATTCATTGCGCAGAGCCAGCTCCCGCTCATGCTCAGCCTTTTCCAGGCGCTCCCAACCCTGCAGAGAGTTTGATGGAAAGAAAGAAAATAATGTATTTATTGGAAACCTGAATGGGTGAAGAGATGGGAAGCTCCAGGATTTCATGTGCATATCATAATAGCATCTCAGGGGCGAGGAACATTTGATGTTTCTTAGAAAACCCTGTTTTTCAAAACCAAGTTAAAAATGACAGCCTCCTGCCTTGGCCTTAACTATAACCCAGATTTCAAAATGAGTGGATTAGTCTATTAATCATTAATTATGATTAACTGATAGCTTCCACAGGAATCCAAGAAGCACTGGCTCTTGATTTTTAAGGTATTCTTGGAACTTTCCCCTATTAATAATATTTGCTTTGTTTATCTGCTTAACGGGGTCGCGATTCTCTTTCAAATGAAAATCAAGGCGGCAGAAAATACGCAAAGGAATACATCAGGAATATATTGCGATTTGTTTTCTAAAGACTGGCGTTTTTCTGTCCAGAAGAGGCAATAAAAGGCAGGATGGACAACTGAGAGAGGCTCTGCAATTTTTATTAAGTCATAAAGGATAGTTTACAACCTTCCAGGCCTGGGTTCACTAACTTAACCAAACAAACCACATCATGCTTGAGAGCGCAAAGTGCAAACGCAGCCGGAATCCGATTGGTGGAGTGAGAAATACAGCCCTCCCACCCCTCTAAAGGCAGTTGACAGCATATGCTCCTTTTTTGCAAATGGACTGTCTCACCTTGTTGATGTCCGAAATCAGCCTTCCTTCCCGCGGTGTGTAAACTTTCTGATTGTTGGCTCTCATTTTACTCTGGATGGTGAAGAGCAGAACTTCGAGATTCCCCTTCTCCGTGAATCTTAAGTGCAAAATAAACAGAGTGGGGGAAGGAGAGAACCCGGAATAGTTGTTAAACTAAAAAAGAGAGCGGAGGCGCAAAGATGCACATTTTTAAATGCAGGCAGCTGCTTATCACTCCATCTCCCGGCGTGAGACCCTCCGTATTTCTGGACAAACCAACCCCCCAGAGCAAGAGCACATCCAACAAACCTGTTGAAACTTACTTGGCTGGCTTCTCCACCGTGCGATAGGTATTAAAAGCCTGCAGCTGGTTCTGCACTCCACTCAGGCAGTTAGCCAGCTTCCGGTCATTCAGAGTTAAGATGGTTTGCTCAATCCACTGCAGAAGATCGGAGGCCAGAGTCTCGTACTTCTCTATGAGCTTGTCAGCTTCAATGGCATAGTCCAGCACCTGTACCCACCCCAAAAAACCTCGAGTTATCCAGTTGCTTTGGAGAGATATCAAGAATAGCCATAGCAATGGCACTTAAGACTTATATACCGCTTCACCGTGCTTTCCAGCCCTCTCTAAGCGGGTTACAAATGTCAGCCTCTTGCCCCAAATGATCGGGGTCCTCAGTTTACCGACCTCGGAAGGACGGAAGGCTGAGTCAACCTTGAGCCGGTTAGGATTGAACTGCTGGCTGTGGGCAGAGTTAGCCTGAAACATGGCATTCTAACCACTGGGAGGAAGGGAGGGAGGGAGGAATCGCAATAGCACTTAGACTTATATACTGCTTCACAGTGCTTTTACAGCCCTCGTAAGTCGTAAGTCGTCCTCAATCGTAAGTTGAGGACTACCTGTACCTAGGCCAGGGGTGTCAAACTCAATTTCATTGAGGGATACATCAGGGCTGTGGTTGGCCTGGGAAGGGGAGGAGCCAAATGGGTGGGTGTGGCCAGCTTGACGCCATTCAAGCTGTAGACCACACTGGTCTGATGTTTCCTCTTTGCTTGGGTTCCACAAATTGGTGGCTTAACCCACCAAAAGCGTAACCCACCACAAACTGATGTCTATCTTACAGCTCTCATTTGCCCTGGATTTCCTGTTTCCCCAGCCCTCGATATGGCACATACATATTCAATGGCTAGGCCCTGCTGGTGGTACCTTTCCAATCCGCTTCCCTTCCACAGCCAAGGCCTTCATCTTAGAGAAATAGTGGTAATAGGTGGCGACATAAGTGATGATGGACTTCTCATCAGGTTGGTCTACATTCACGTCTGGTAGGAAGCCGAGGAGAAAAAGCAGGTGGCAAGAGAGAAAGAGAGATTAATACTTCATTCTTTCAGTTTCTTTTTTTTTTTTAAATGTAAATACAAATAATACAAACATAGTACACAGACATCTAAATACAAAAAAGGAAAAGGGAAAAAAAAAACAAATATTACAGTGCACCCCCACCCCCTGGAGACCATTTCCACCCCCCTTATATTTCTTCATCTATACCAATGATGGCTAACCTTTTCCAGACTGAGTGTTCAAAACGTGTGCGGGAACCCCCAAAATGACCCTCCCCCGCATGCCCCCCACCCCAGAGACCCGAAGACCAACTGGCCGGCGAGAGGCGTGTGCACATGCGCAGCAGAGCTGAGCTAGGGCGACAGCTCATGTGCCATCAGAGAGGGTGCTGTGTGCCGCCTCTCGCACTCGTGCCATAGGTTTGCCATCACGAGTCTACACCAACTAAAAGATAATATATATATATATCCCAATTGTGCCCTTATCCCCTCCAAAACAACATATATTCTTGAGTAGATTTATTCCCTTTGCCTTCCACCAACACTGATTTTATAAAATCCCCTCCCATATTTCATTCTTTCAGTTTCCACTCAAAGCACCATGTTCTCTGTTGGGCAGAAGGCAGAAGCAGCTTTAAAGATCTGCCTCCTAATTGGTAAAGTTTCTCATAAGGCCGTGATAGAATTTGTGTTTGTCTGCATGAAAAAAAAAACTTGCATAATTAAAATAGGATTCAACCATTTCCCCCAGAGATAGCACAGACCAGTGGTAGGTTTCAAATTTTTTTACTATTAGTTCTGTGGGCGTGGCTTGGTGGGCGTGGCATGGCTTGGTGGGCATGGCATGGTGGGCGTGGCAAAGGACAGATACTGTAAAATCTCCATTCCCACCCCACTCCAGGGGAAGGATACTGCAAAATCCCCATTTCCTCCTGATCCTGATTTGTAGGATTCCCGACCTGCGTACCTTTCGTCGCGCCCTAAAAACATTACTATTCCAACAAACAGGGCTGGCCTAAATAATAATAATATTTTTACTATTTTAATGGGTTGTTTTATTAGAATTTTCGGCCGATTGATTTAATTGTTTTAAATAGTTTTTAATTTTTATACTGTCATGGTTTTATTTCTGGCTGTACACCGCCCTGAGTCCTTTGGGAGAAGGGCGGTATAGAAATTTAATAAAATAAATCAGCTGGGACTTGGGAGGCAGGGAATAGATGGGGGCGTGGCCAGTCAGAATTTTTACTACCGGTTCTCCAAACTACTCAAAATTTCTGCTACTGGTTCTCCAGAACTGGTCAGAACCTGCTGAAACCTACCTCTGGCACAGATCCAACCCAAACAAAAGACTCAGGGAAAAGGAAGCTAGCTAGACTTACCTTCAGGATCCAAGAGTTTGGTAAGGCCGAGCTCCTTTTCAGCCACGTTGAAGGCATTCTGGAGATTGTAGTGTGCGTTACATTTCTTCAAGGTATCAATGTCGATCAGATCCGGCCTGTTGAGGACACCGACAATGAAAATACATACGTGCAAATATATGGAAGGAGTGACTTTCTGGGTGAGAACTAGAAATCGGAAAAAGTTTGGTCTAGTGCCATGATGGCGAACCTATGGCACGCATGCCCAAAGTGGAACACGAAGCCATGTCGCCTTGCCTGTTTGTCTTCCGGGTCTCTGGAGTGCATGCGAGTGTGACAATCAGCTGTTCTTCGCACGTGTGCAGTGCAAAAACCCAGTGTGCACATCTGCGCCAGCCAGCTGATTGCACACTAAAATCGGAAGTTAGGTGTTTCTGGAGCGCAGTCCTGACGAGTGTGTGTGCACGCGTGCGACATTTCTGCGTGACCTTTTCCCCACTCGGTGCCAAAAAGGTTTGCCATCACAGGCACCAGGCTAGAAAGCTGAATACTGTAAATTTAAGTCCCACTTTAGGTATAAAAGCCAGCTGGGTGACTCTGAGCTGATCACCAGGAGACGGCGAGTTCTAGTCCTGCCTTAGGCATGAAAACCAGCTGGGTGACTTTGGGCCAATCACCAGGAGATGGCGAGTTCTAGTCCTGCCTTAGGCATGAAAACCAGCTGGGTGACTTTGGGCCAATCACCAGGAGATGGCGAGTTCTAGTCCTGCCTTAGGCATGAAAACCAGCTGGGTGACTTTACGCCAATCACCAGGAAACAGTGAGTTCTAGTCCCACCTCACTCAACTGACCTGTGTTTGTGGACAATTGCATTGAAAGCCAGGCCATCTCTCCAGCTTGTGGTAAAGTTATGGACGTTCACATTTGGGTACCTGTAAAAAAGCAGAAGCATTCATTTTGCTTTATAAATATTAATCTCTCCACGAAGGCAGGGCTCCCTAATTTTTTTCCTTCCGGGGACCATTTTGTTAGTCAAAAATTCTGAGGAGCATCACATAAGCCAGACGTCACCATAGCAAATGTGACTCCCAGATTCCCCAGAGTTCGGAATTAAATTAAATTTTTGTTTTTAAAAAGTATATAAACAGTCATTAAAAAAAGTCAAGGTTAGGGTTAGGGTTAGGATTTGACACCCCTGCAGTGATGAAATCCAAATTTTTTTACTACCAGTTCTGTGGGCGTGGCTGGGTGGGTGTGGCGTGGCTTGGTGGACGTAGCAGGGGAAGGATACTGCAAAATCTCCATTTCCACCCCACTCTGGGGCCAGCCAGAGGTGGTATTTGCCAGTTCTCCGAACTACTCAAAATTTCCGCTATTGGTTCTCCAGAACCTGTCAGAACCTGCTGGATTTCACCCCTGCACCCCTGGTCTATATGCTTCGCCCTGTTTATCCCCTTACCCAGCTGTCTTCATCTGGCACCAAAGCAGGAGGGCATCTTTTGCTGACTTTTTTTCCTTGTTATCCTCCGTCTCCACACTGATGTCTTGAATCTACGAGAAAAGATTGAAAAAGAATCTCAGTTGGTCAGAGACACTCCCAGTCAATGCGAATGTATGTATTTTCTTTTTTTTTTTCCTTTTTAAAGTAATAATGATGAAAACCTGTACCCATCCAGGAAAACGTCAGACAGGCCAGACAGAAAATGAAGAAAAACATCCTAAATCTTGCTTAACAAGTGCAAATCTAGAAAAATTTGACAGCACTGATGCTGCTTGTGTGCTATTTTGCATAATTTATTATCTCCTCCCTTAATAGAGAATTGCTTAAAATGATTCTTTTGTTGAGTTGGAAGGGATCTTAGAGGTCATTTAGTCCAGTGGTCACCAACTGGTGGTTCGCGGACTACTGGCGGTCCGCGGATTACTGGTGGTCCGCGATAAAATTTTGGTGGTCCACAGAAAAATTATTTGCATTTTTTATATTGCACTAAAGACTATTTATCTTTTTTTAAAAATTCATATTAATGGTCCGCAGGATTTAAAATTATGAATTTAGTGGTCCCCGAGGTCCAAAATGTTGGCGACCCCTGATCTAGTCAAACTATTTGCTAGGTAGCAAGTCACCCATAAACTGATAACTGATACTTCCTCCTTGTAGTTGAAAACTTCTTCCTTGTAGTTTTAACACACCGGTTTTATTCCCGCCCTCTGGAAAAACAGAAAATAAAATCCACTCCCTCGGGTGTGCGACAATCCTTCAGGTATTTCAAAATGACTTCCCCTTAATCATTTATCCCATAGGCTCAACCACACCCTGATCACTTTAATTATTCTTCCGTCATGAGAACTAGAAACTTGGTTTTGAAATGAAAGCAGAGCAAGGACCTCCCTTTCAATCTTTTGGCTTCTATCTCTTGCTGCAGAATTGTCCTCGGCTGTGCTGCAGCCCTCAGAGGCGAAAGCCTGTGAATGAGGGAGGAACATTCCGGAACATACCTGGAAACGGAGGATGATTGTCCAGATGAGGCCCAGTGTGAGTCGGTGGTTGCCATCCACAATATCATGGGAGCCCATGTTTTCCAGATGGACCCGTTGCTCCTTCAAAAACTGGAGAGCTTTATCTACATTCTCCAGACAGTGGATTCGCATTCGGCCCTTGGTTGGCTTGGGCTGAGGAGAAGGAAAAACAGGCTATAATTTCCTCTGAGCATAAGCAGAAGATCCTCCGGTCATACTCATGAAAAGGGCTCTTCCAAATGAATTCTTTCTCAACTTCTCAGCAACTTTAACATGGGTGGACTTCAACTCCCAGAATTCCCCAGTCAGCAGGCTTTAAGATGGATGGACTTCAACACCCAGAATTCCCTCACCAGAATGGCTGGCTGGGGAATTCTGGGAATTGAAAATCCATATATTTTAAAAGTTGATAAGGTTGAGAAAGCTGTCTTAAGATGCATAACCATGCCGGTCTGTTCCAGCAAACGAAGGCTACTGTATTCCCACAATGTGCATAAACAAGGCTAATCAGCATTAGCAATAGCACTTATATACCGCTTTACAGTGTTTTCCAGCCATCTCTAAGCGGTTTACAGGGTCAACGTATTGTCCCCAACAATCTGGGTCCTCATTTTACCGACCTCGGAAGGATGGAAGGCTGAGTCAACCAGTCAGGATTGAACCCTTGGCTGTGGGCACAGTTAGCCTGCATTATTGCATTCTAACCACAGGAAAGGAGGGAGGGAGGGAGGGAAAGAAGGAAGGAAGGAAGGAAGGAAGGAGGGTAGCAATAGCACTTAGACTTATATACCGCTTCACAGTGCATTACAGCCCTCTCTAAGCAGTTTACAGAGTCAGCCTCTTGCCCCCAACAATCTGGGTCCTCATTTTACCGACCTCGGAAGGACGGAAGCCTGAGTCAACCTTGAGCTGGTCAGGATCGAACTGCTGACAGTGGACAGAGTTAGCCTGCAATACAGCATTCTAACCTTTTACCTTTGCAGAAGACACTAATCTGAGCTATTATTACCCTGGCAAATCTAAACCGGTTGATCAGTATACTGTGTGAATCCAGGAAATTAATCAAGCCAGGGAGCCATAGCCATTTGCTGTCCTGGTTTTAAGGGACCAGGCTAGAAATCAAGAGACGGTGAGTTCTAGTCCTGCCTCAGGAATGAAGTCAGCAGGGTGACCTTGGGCCAGTCAACTTCTCTCAGCCCTAGGAAGGAAGCAATGGCAAGCCACTTCTAAAAAGCCTCGCCGAGAAAACTGCAGGGACTTTTCCAGGCAGTTTCCGAGCATTGGATACGATTGAATGGGGGGGAGGGGGAATTTTGCAGCCCCTGATAAACCTAGGGTGGCACACGACTTGCATGAAGCATCCTCTTATAAAGGTTCTATGTACACGACTTCTGACACAACCAGCAGCTAATCCATTACGCTTATTGCTGCAATCGTCCTGCTGAAAGTCAGAGATGGAAGCTGCCCAGCGCCGGTTCCAAGTGGAGTGGCATTATCATAACATTATAAATCAGTAAATACAGCCCGAGAACCTGTCGGGCGACAGCCATTCATTCACAAAAGAGGCGTGAGGCTGCATTTTGCATACTGATGAAGGCATAGGGCCTCCGCACGGGACGAGCTTAACTGGGTCAAGGAGGGGTTGGTGTGTTGTGCAAACATTGCAAGCAAAGCAAGAAGCCTGGATCGGTTTAATTCCAAAGGCGGCTTTCCTAGACATTTAGTCTCTGTGCGTTTCATTCATTTCCTGTTCTTAATAGCAATAGCACTTAAACTTATATACCGCTCCACAGTGCTCTACAGCCCTCTCTAAGCGGTTTACAGAGTCAGCGTAGGTAGGTAGGTAGGTGGGTAGGTAGGTAGGTAGGTAGGTAGGTAGGTAGGAAGGAAGGAAAGAAGGAAGGAAGGAAGGAAGATTGCAATAGCACTTAGACTTATATACCGCTTCACAGTGCTTTACAACGCTCTCTATACAGAGTCAGCCTCTTGCCCCCAACAATCTGGGTCCTCATTTTACCAACCTCAGAAGGATGGAAGGCTGAGTCAATCTCGAGCCGGTCAGGATTGAACTACTGGCAATTGGTAGAATTAGCCTACAATACTGCATTCTAATAGGAAGGAAGGAAGGAAGGAAGGAAGGAAGGAAGGAAGGAAGGAAGGAAGGAAGGAAGGAAGGAAGGAAGGGTTGGTTTACAGAGTCAGTCTCTTGCCCCCAACAATCTGGGTCCTTATTTTACCGATCTCGGAAGGACGGAAGGCTGAGTCAATCTCGAGCCGGTCAGGATTGAACTACTGGCAATTGGCAGAATTAGCCTGCAATACTGCATTCTAACAGGAAGGAAGGAAAGAAGGAAGGAAGGAAGGAATACAGAGTCAGCCTCTTGCCCCCAACAATCTGGGTCCTCAATTTACCAACCTTGGAAGGATGGAAGGCTGAGTCAACCTTGAGCCTGGTAAGATTCGATCTGCCAAACTGCTGGCAGCCGGTGATCAGCCAAAGTAGCCTGCAGTACTGCATTCTAACCACTGTGCCACCGTGGCTTAAATACAAATAATCCTTAGCTTATGACCACAATTCAGTCCAACATTTCCATTGTTAAATGAGACATTTGTTAGTTTCACTTTTTTTTCCCCACCTCAACCACAAAGTCTAGAAGCGGTTTCCAAGTAAGAAAAGCATTCGTATTTGGCTTGTTTCTTGAGATTTTTCTTCCGAGTCCGCTGTCCCTTCTGTTTGACCCATCCCCTACTTTCCAAACGCAGCCCTGCCAGCCAACTGGGTTGCACAAGGCAGGAAGCCGGTTTAACTGGCAGCCAAAACCACCTTCCCACCTCTAGTCCAGACTGAGCTGTCGGAAGAGTTCGGTGTGCTTGCCACGGAGGGTGTGTTTTTTTTTAAAAAAAAAACAAAACAAAAACAAAACAAAACCCGGAGGGAGGGGTGGAATCAGACAACCCCTCCCAGCCCAAGAATTCCTATTCCCTGCTTGCAAACCACAGAGGAATGGAATGGAAAAGGAGGTGGATGGAAAAGTAGGCAGTCCCCAAGCAGGTATGGGGAGTTGGGAAGAGGAGGCGTGGGCTCGGATGAGAAAGAAATGGCAGCACGTTCTGCGAGTGGGCTTGCGACATGAACACGTCAAGGGAAGGAAATGTGAGTTCTAGTCCTGCCTTAAGCATGAAAGCCAGCTGGATGATTTTGGGCCAATCACCAGGAGAATGTGAGTTCTAGTCCTGCCTTGGGCATGAAAACCAGCTGGGTGATTTGGGGCCAATCACCAGGAGAATGTGGGCTAGGAGTGGCATTTGGGGATTCTCCAAACTGCACAAAATTTTAGCTACAGATTCTCCCGAACCCCTGCGAACCCCCAGCGCCCCACCCCTGGTTAAGGAGAAGATAAAGGATTAGTTACTCTCTTTCCTATTGATCTTCCAGGGGAGGAAATCCACAATTCTCCTGGTGATTGGCCCCAAATCACCCAGCTGGCTTTCATGCCCAAGGCAGGACTAGAACTCACATTCGCCTGGTGATTGGCCCCAAATTACCCAGCTGGCTTTCATGCCCAAGGCAGGACTAGAACTCACATTCGTCTGGTGATTGGCTCCAAATCACCCAGCTGGCTTTCATGCCCAAGGCAGGACTAGAACTCACATTCTCCTGGTGATTGGCCCCAAATCACCCAGCTGGCTTTCATGCTTAAGGCAGCACTAGAACTCACATTCTCCTGGTGAGTGGCCCCAAATCACCCAGCTGGCTTTCATGCCCAAGGCAGGACTCGAATTCCTGGTCTCCCATTTTCAAGCCTGGTCTAACCCCTAAAGCAAAACTTGCTTACTTCATCAGTCAACAATTCAGGATGGTCAGAAAGATAGGAATTTTTTTTTATAGGTAGCTGGGAGTTCAAAGCCATCCGTTGTGGTTAATGGCCAGTGGCTTAAGATAAGGAGAAAGTTTCCTTGAAGTTAAGCTTGGCCCTTGTCTTGGAAAAGGCACTCCCATTTTAGTCCTCTTGACCATGGGGCCGAAGGGATTTGCTACGGCATTCTGGTTTTTTTCCATTTCCCGGTCTAGCTCAGAAGCCTTCAAAAAAAGCTCCCTCACATTCACGGAACGTCAGCCATTGTTCTTTTGTGCAGGTATATTAGATATTTTAGAACAGGTCAGAAACAGGAAAGCAGCAACTGAGAACAAATTGAGATATGTGGGGCTATTTCTTTTTAGTTTATCTAAAAGCTGCGGTGAAACTGGTTGAAACAGGATTCCACTAGGATCATTGCTCTGATTCACCAAAATTCTTGAGATGTCCTCACCCCAAAGGCCTCTCCTCCTCTCCATATTTTGTTTCATTCCTAAGGTGCTTTGCACCTACGGCTTCATCCTTGGTTTAAGGCCTTCCTTAATTTTAATTTTTGATCAGGACGTGGTGGCTCAGTGGCTAAGAGGCTGAGCTTGTCGATTGATAGGTCGGCAGTTCAGCGGTTCAAATCCCGAGTGCCGTGTAACGGGGTGAGCTCCCGTTCCTTGTCCCAGCTTCTGCCAACCTAGCAGTTCGAAAGCAGGTAAAAAAATGCAAGTAGAAAAACAGGGACCCCCTTTGGTGGGAAGGGAACAGCGTTCCGTGCGCTTTTGGCATTGAGTCATGCCGGCCACATGACAACGGAGATGTTTTCGGACAGCACTGGCTCTTCGGCTTTGAAACGGAGATGAGCACCGCCCCCTAGAGTCAGGAACGACTAGCACATATGTGCGAGGGGAACCTTTACCTTTACCTAATTTTGCACAGCACCTAGGAATCTATATGTACTTTGTACAGGTAGTTCCTCGACTTACAACAGTTCATTTAGTGACCGTTGAAAGTTACAACAGCCCTGAAAAAAAGTGACTTACTGTTTTTCACGCTTATGACCATGGCAGCATCCCCGTGATCAAAATTCCGACGCTTGGTTAACTGACTCGTATTTATGACGGCTGCAGGGTCCTGAGGTCGTGTGCTCCCTTTTTGCAACCTTCTGACAAGCAAAGACGGTGCGGGAAGCCAGATTCACTCAACAGCCGTGTGATTAACTTAACCACCGCAGTGATTCACTTAACAACGGTGGCAAGAAAAGTACTAAACTGGGGCAAAGCCAGTGGTGAAATCCAAATTTTTTTACTACCGATTCTGTGGCTTGGTGGGCATGGCTTCTTGGGCATGGCACGGGAAGGATACTGCAAAATCCCCATTCCCACCCACTCCAGGGGAAGGATACTGCAAAATCCCCATTCCCACCCACTCCAGGGGAAGGATCCTGCAAAATCCCCATTCCCACCCATTCCAGGGGAAGGATATTGCAAAATCTCCATTCCCTCCCCACTCTGGGGCCAGCCAGAGGTGGTATTTGCCGGTTCTCTGAACTGCTCAAAATTTCCACTACCGGTTCTCCAGAAACTGTCAGAACCTGCTGGATTTCATCCCTGGGCAAAACCCACTTAACAAATGTCTCAGCTAGCAACAGAAATGTTGGGTTCAATTGTGGTTGTAAGTCAAGGACTACCTCTACACATGTATCCAACAAGTATAAACATAAAAACAGATTTAAAGTTAAGAAAATTTTAAAACATACTAAAAACGTCGTTTTAGAAAGGTGGGAGTATTTTCCTTAGGAGGAAGAGAGGGAACAATTTAAATGTCTAGTACAGCATACAGGATGTTCGCATTTGAAGAGATCTACACTCAAATAAGGCCAACTGTTTCTGGTTTTAAGGGTGCTGGGTGTTGCCATCTCTCCCTTTAATGGCTTCCTTTCTTCTTTCAATACCTTTCAGTGTTTTTCCGAGGCAACTCAAATCATTTAAATGGATTTTTTTTTTAAAAAAAAATGTGCACATTTATACAGGCACCCATTGTAAGTACATAACTCCAGGCAATTAACAAACGAGGAAAAAAACCAAACCTATTAAATCCCTATAAACAAAAGAGAAGCTTTAGTTGAAAATGACCCAAATAAAGCACTGCACAAGGCCAACAGAGGTAACCCTCGACTTACAATTGACATCTAAATTTCTGTTGCTAAACCAAGGCGGTTTGCTCAGTGACTTGTGTCCAATCGGACAACCTTTTTTCTACCTGGGTTGTTAAGCAGATCTGATTTCCATCATTGACTTTGCTTATTGGAAGCCGGCTAGGTCAGGGATGGGCAACGATGGCCCTTTTACAACTTGTGGACTTCAACTCCCAGAATTCCTGAGCCAGGCCATGTTAGCTCAGGAATTCTGGGAATTGAAGTCCACAAGTCATAAAAGGGCCATCGTTGCTCACCTCTGGGCTAGGTGATCGTGTGACCCCACCTCACCCCCACCCAGGACGCTGCAGCCATCATAAATACATGCCGTTTGCCAAGCATCTGAATTTTGATAACATGACCTCGGGGGATGCTGTGACGGTCATAGTTTGAGGACCAGTCGTCATATTTTTTAGTGCCATTATAACCCAAATTTGGGTTTCAAATTTTTTTACTACCGGTTCTGTGGGTGTGGCTTGATGGGTGTGGCATGGGAAGGATACTGTAAAATCTCCATTCCCACCCCACTCCAGAGGAAGGATACTGTAAAATCTCCATTCCCTTTCCAATCCAGGGGAAGGTCACTGCAAAATCCCCATTTCCTCCCAATCAGCTGGGACTTGGGAGGCAGAGAATAGATGGGGGCGGGGCCAGTCAGAATTTTTACTACCGGTTCTCTGAACTACTCAAAATTTCCACTATCGGTTCTCCAGAACTGGTCAGAACCTGCTGAAACCCACCTCTGAAACAGTCGCTAAGCAAATGGTTATAAGCGGAGGACTTCCTGAACCGGGTTCCTCTAACGCAGTGATTCCCCAACCTTTTAGCACCAGCACTGTTTCATGGAAGACAATTTTTCCACGGACCCATGTGAGTGTGAGTGCACAACCTAGATCCCTCACACGCAGTTTACGGTAGGGTCCCCTTGCCTGTCGCTCGCTTCCAGCTATGTGGCCTGGTTCCCAACAGGCCATGGACTGGTACTGTTCCGTGGCCCAGGGTTGGGGATCTTTGCTCTAACATAACCTCTGACACTTAATACCTGGAGAAAACCCCAGAATTGATCCAATCTCAGTGGAGAGTCTTTGAATCAGCAAAACGGAACAAAATCTCAGCCAACAATGGGAAATCAGTGACAACTGGTCAGTCTCAAATATCACCCTACCAACCAGGAATAACAGAACAATAACAGAATAACTGTTCTGGGGGTCTTCTAGTCCACGCCCTGCTTGAACAGGAGACCCTACACCATTCCAGACAAGAGGCTGTCCAGTCTCTTCTTAAAAAGCCTCCAGTGATGGAGCGCCCACAACTTCTGGTGGCAAGCTGTTCCACTGGCTAAATGTCCTCACTGTCAGGAGATTTCTCCTTAATTCCAGGTTGCTTCTCTCCTTGATTAGTTTCCACCCGTTGCTTCTTCTCCTGCCTTCTGGTGCTTTGGAGAATAGGTGGGCCCCCTCCTCTTTGTGGCAGCCCCTCAGATATTGGAACCCTGCTATCATGTCTCCCCTGGTCCTTCTCTTCACTAGGCATGGAGCCAAGACAGTCAGAGATGACGCTCTTGAAACCTGCGTCATTTTCTACAGGCTTCTAACATTTTCCAGCCTGCTTCAGCATCTTCCCATTTCCTTTGCCTCCCCCGCCACACCAGCCGAAAAATTCAGCCGCCAGGACAGAAGCACCTGCCAAGCTGCCAGGCAGGGTGTATGTAGGCTGCTGCCTGCCAACAGGGAAACTGGAAATTCTGCCTCGCTTGAGTTAGAACAGGCTGTTCCCCTCCCGGCTGCAAAGAGAGCCAAAGCGTGGCATTCTGGGAAACAGGTGTTCGGCTTCCCCGGCTAGGTGGGTGGTGGCTGCGGCTGGCTCGGAGAAGAGGAAAGAGAGAGACGTGGCAAGAGATGAGAAAAACTACCCGGCTGGGCCAGCCTTTTCGAAGCCCTGCCTGATCTGGGCAGGCTGGCACTGCCCCTCCTAGAATTCCTAAGCAGCGTGGCGCTTTTGAAGCTGAAAGGGGTCTCATCCCAGCTGGGAAAGGGGTGCCTCCCGCTCCATCCCGTTAATTTTCTCAGCAAAGGGCACTTTTGCCACGTTTTTGTACGTGGTACAGTCGGAAATCATCCAAGACATTTTGCGCCTTATGAGTTCTGATGGAGCAGTGGTTAGAATGCAGTATTGCAGGCTAACTTTGCCCACTGCCAGGAGTTCGATACTAACCGGCTCAAGATTGACTCAGCCTTCCGTGGTGGGTAAAAAGAGGACCCAGATTGTTGGGGGCAATAATCTCACTCTAAGCGGTTTATACGGTAGGCCTCTTGCCCCCAACAATCTGGGTCCAAATTTTACCGTCCTCGGAAGGATGGAGGAGGGCTGAGTCAACTGTGAGCCGGTGAGAATCGAACTGCTGGCAATGGGCAGAATTGGCCTGCAGTACTGCATTCTAACCACTGTGCCGCGCCACTATTAAAATGACCAGATGAAAACAAACAGGTTCCAAAGCTTGGCGATTTAAATGCTTTTAATGACAATGTTGGACACTGCACCCCTGAAAAGCGTCCTCCTCCACGAGACCAAAAAATTTTGGGAATTTTGTTTGTTAAATTTGCAGACTTTTTTTAAAAAAAAAATCAATCTTGGGAGGGGGAATGCTTTCAGCTCCCCCCCCCAACCTTTTCCACACTCACCAATTGCTCCCCTGAGAGCACTTCCAGAAGACGTAGCAGCATGCGTCCATCTCGTAGGTCGCTGTACAGATCGCTGATGCGGCAGGTGACCCGGGCCAGGTGTGAGTTGACCCATTTGGTGAATGTCTTCTTCTGTACCGCTTCTCGTTCATCTGCAAGAGAAAGTTAGGGTTTTGAGGAACCTCACGACAACTTCCAGAAGACGAGGTTTTTTTTAAAAAAAAACTCAACGCACAGTTTTCGAGATGGAGCCAGAGGCATCCATAGGGAATGCATAAAAGTCAAGATCAGGGGTCAGCAACCTGTGGCTCTGGAGCCGCATGTGGCTCTTTCACCCCTCTGCTGCGGCTCCCTGTCACTCAAAATAGGTGTCACAACCGCCAATGTGCGACACCCCGCCGGCACGTGATTTACTGAGCTTTTCAACCCCCGGTAGGCCAACCATGGATAAATCCAAGAAAAGAAAAGTTTCAGATGAAAACAGAACGTTTAATTTCAACTACATATGCTAGTTTTGTGGCCGCTCAAGAAATAGTCAGGCACGGGAAGGGTTTTTGTGGCTCCCGGTGTTTTCTTTCCTGTAGGAAACGGGTCCAAATGGCTCTTTTGAGTGTTTTAAGGTTTCTGATCCCTGGTCAAGATGGAAACACCTGCAGCTTTATTATGGACCAATAAAAGAGAATATTTGTAGTTTAGGGTTGAAAGGAGGGGTCCTTTGTGCTCTCTGAGCTTGCATGTTTTTTTGCAGAGGTAACACCATCAGATAATAACATTATTATCCAACATATGTCAGATGTTTGGGTATTTGGGTAATGTTGGTTGTTATTATCCAACATATGTTAGATGTTTGGGTAAAGAAACATCTGTAAGAAAACAACCAAACACAGAGAGCACTAAAGATCACTCACTTTATTATGTATATGCAGCATATGTAAGAAAAGGAGCAGAACTGCAATTAATTACAGCCATAATTTATTTGATGTTTATCCCACCTTCATTACTTTATAAGTTAACTCAAGGTGGCAAGCATAACTTCACTCTTCCTCTTTCTCCCCCCCCCCCACAATAACCACCCAGTGAAGTGGGTTGGGCTGAAAGAGTGACATCGGCCGCCCCCTAGAGGCGGGAACGACTAGCACGTATGTGCGAGGCAGTGGTGGGTTTCAAAATCTTTTACTACCGGTTCTGTGGGCGTGGCTTGGTGGGCGTGGCAGGGGAAAGATACTGTAAAATCTCCATTCCCACCTCACTCCAGGGGAAGGATACTACAAAATCCCCATTTCCTCCCGATCAGCTGGAACTCAGGAGGCAGAGAATACATGGGGGTGGGGCCAATTAGAGGTGGTATTTACTGGTCCTCTAAACTACTCAAAATTTCCGCTACTGGTTCTCCAGAACTGGTCAGAACCTGCTGAATAGCACCTCTGGTGCGAGGGGAACCTTTACCTTCACCTATTTAAAGGAGGGTAATTTTTTTTAAAAAAAGTTCTTTCACAAGGAGACAGTAACATGCAGCCAGCAGCTGTTCAAAGGTAACGGGAGAAGGCAAAGCAGTTGGGCCTTGTTTGAATTAAAGATTTTTTTTCCTTAATTAAAATGGCTGCATTCTCTAATCATGGCATTAATCACAATCATGTTAATCTCTTAATTTTTATACTTGCAAGATAGCTTCCTAACCACTCACGACTGCCATTTCTGTCTTTTTTCTGCTTCTACGCCGTGCTTTTTAAATTGCTGTTTTCATTTCGAAAAGCTCAGCTGATACAGTAATTATAGAATGCTGTAATCCAAGGCAAAACTGTTTCCAGACAGGTGTCGTGTGATCCAGAGGTGTTGCATTATGAATGCTACCTTTTGCCCCCTTCAATTAATAGCAGGCAATCAATCAAGCAATGCTTATATAAAAAGAGACAGTGTTGTTATTATTGCAAAAGAGCTTGATTACAGTTAAAACCCGTAACTCATAATTTCATAAAGTCAAGGAAGGAGAAAGGAAGAAAAGAAAAAGGAAATGTCGTTGCAATCAAATTTAAATTATGATTTGAAACCCAGATAAGATCAGGAATCTTACATCCAAATGGGATCAAAAATACTTATGACCACACCTGAAACCAGAACTTCTGTTCTTAAGCAAGGTGGTTGTTAAGAGAGTCACACTTGTTTTTATGACCTTTTTGCCGCACTTGTTAAGTGAATCAGGAGGTCATTTAACAAATCTGGTTCCCCCCCACCCTTGACTTTGCTAATTGGAAGGCAACGGGGCAGGTCACACATAGCGAACACATGACCCTTGTTGTCAAATGCCCAAATTTTGATCACACAGGACCGTGCAGTTGCTGTGACGGTCGTAAGTGTGAGGACTGCTCATAAGTTGTTGTTTTTTTCCAGTGCCACTGTAACTTGGAACAGTTGCTAAACAAATGGTTGTAAGTCAAGGACCAGCTACATGCTTCTTAACCAACCAGCCAACCAACGTGGTTTATAACATGAGGACTCCTATCATTATGTCTTTTAAAACTGATTTTTTACAGATTACAGAGTAACAGAGTCGGAAGGGACCTTGGAGGTCATCTAGTCCAACCCCCCGCCCAAGCAGGAGACCCTACACCATTTCTGAGAGATGGCCGTCCAGTCTCTTCTCGAAAGCCTCCAATGATGAAGCTCCCACAACTTCCGAAGGCAGCTTCTGTTCCGTGGGTTGATGGTTCTCACTGTCAGAAAATCTCTCCTTATTTCCAGGTTGAATCTCTCCTTGTTTATTAATTAAAAATGAATTTGTAATATGTTTGCTTTCCCTGCCATTTTATACAGCCATTCCAGATCTTCATGAGGTTCATGAGTTTCCCCATGATCTCTTCTTTCATAAAAGCCTAGAGGGAGGTTTATTAAACAAATAGAAAAGCTGCAGAATTCGTGTAACGTTCGATCTATTTGATCTTGGTTGCAGAGAATACTGGCAGTCCTTGACTTACAACGGTTCATTTAGTGGCCATTTGAAGTTAAAACAATACTGGGAAAAAAGTGAGCTGCGACCATTTTTCACACTTACAACCGTTGCAGTATCCCCCATGGTCACGGGATCAAAATTCAGCTGCTTGGCAGGTGACTCATATTCACGACGGTTTAAATGTCTTGGGTGTCGTTAAGA
Organism: Pantherophis guttatus; assembly: GCF_029531705.1. The sequence goes on from NW_026844060.1 coordinate 1,192,277, forward strand.
CAAGCAAAGTCAATGGGGGAGCCAGATTCACTTAACAACCGGGTGACTCACTGAACAGCTACAGGGATCCACTTAAGAACCGTGGCAAGAGAGGTCATAAAACGAGGCAAAACCCACAAATTGTAAAATAAAATATACAAAAGTATGAAGGCTATTGCTTAACGCATTGTAAACCGCCCTGAGTCTTCGGAGAAGGGCGGCATATAAATCAAATTTTTTTTAAAAAAATTCTCGTTTAACAACATGAATTTTGGGCTCCACGGTAGTTGTAAGTTGAGGACTACCTGTGTGTACTCCTTGCGATTGAATAGCACGCATGAATTGGGCAAATGGCTCGTTCGTTGGCAGGCTACTGCGCTGGGGGATGCAAAAGCAAATATTAAAAATGGCCTTGCCCGTTTCCAAGGCACAGCGCCATATGTCTCTGTTGACATGTTCCTTCCAGTTTCTCAGAAAGCATCCTCTGTTGGCACCTGGATCATATGCAAATCGACCAGCATCAATGAGTGGGTTGGAAGGGAGATTATTGACCGGCAGAATGATTCAGCTGCCTGGGCAATTTCTCATTTCTTATCCAAGAAATCTTCGATTCTTTAAGATGCCATAGTTAGGTGCCAGGTAATACTAGGTCTCACTGTCCCAGGTGACTGTCTATCCAGTGGTGAAATCTAAAATTTGTTACTACCGGTTCTGTGGGCGTGGCTTGGTGGGGGGAGGGGGGTAATGTGACTGGGTGGGCGTGGCCAATTTTTTTTTTTTAACTTTTAAAACCATTTTTTCTACAACCTCTTCGGCGAAGAGGTTGTTAAAAAAATGCTTTCAAAAGGCTCTGATGATCCCAGCCGAGTTGCCTGATAGGCAGAGACTTTTTTTCTTTTAAACGCCTCTGACGATCAGGCAACTCAGCTTGGATCATCAGAGGCATTTAAAAGAAAAATAGGGGTTTTTTTTTCTTTTAAAAGCCTTTGACGATCCCAGCTGAGCCGCGCGATCATCAGAGGCTTTTTTTTTTAACTTTTAAAAGCATTTTTTCGGCCGAAGAGGTTGTAGAAAAAATGCTTTTAAAAGTAAAAAAAAAAAAAAAAAGCCTCTGATGATTGTGCGGCGGCTCAGCCTGGCATGGGCGGGGGGGGGGGGGGGGGCAAGGGATTTTTGCTACCGGTTCTCCAAACCACCGGCCTCCATCACTACTGGATCGGGTGATCCGGTCCGAACCGGGAGCATTTCACCCCTGTGTTTATCTAAGGTCTCCGTCTAGCCAAACTGCTTTGATCTTCATTTTATTGCTCACAGCTTAAACCGTAAATAAAGACAGTCCTTAGTAGTAGTTCGAATCACTACTTTGTCATGAAATTTACAAGATGGCTCTGGGCAAGTCACTCTGCCCTCATCCCCCCCCCTCTCCTCCCAATCTACAAAAAAGGAGGAGGAGGGGTATCATTTTCTTTTATGGAAGATGTTTGTCCTCATAATGATTCATCCGTAATACAAAGAATGAGCTTTCAACGCATGAAAGGGCTACGTAGAAGCCAAATATTAATATTTACAAATGAAGTTGGCAACAGAAGGCGGCTAAAAGAAACCTTCAATCCATCAGGATAGAGCTGGAAAGGGACCTGGGAGGTCCTCTAGTCCAACCCCCTGCTCAAGCAGGAGATCGTATTGCCATTCCAGACAAATGGCTGCACAATCTCTTCTTCTTGAAAACCTCCAGGGATGGAGCACCCACAACCTCTGGTGGCAAGCTGTTCCACTGGTTAATTGTCCTCACTGTTAGAATGTTAGTTCTAAGTTGCTTCTCTCCTCGGTTAGTTTCCATCCGTTGTTTCTTGTCTTGCCTTCTGGTGGTTTGAAGAATAGCTTAACCACCACCACCCCTCTTCTTTGTGGCAGCCCCTCAAATACTGGAATACTGCTATCATGTCACCCCTAGTCCTTCTTTTCCGTAGACTGGCCAAACCCAAATCCTGCAACCGTTCTTTGTATATTTTAGTCTACAGGCCTTTATTTATTCATTTTATTTTATCGGACTTATATTTTGCCCTTTCTCCACAAGGACTCAGGGCGGCTCACAGCAATAAGCAACGGCAAGTCCAGATTAAAATTCAAACAATAAAAGAAACTAAAATTCCCATTAAAACCCCATTCAGTCCAGGCCAGCCTGGCAAAACAATCATGTTTTAAGATCACGGCGGAAAGAGCGAAAGTCGGGGGCCACCCAGAGCTCCAAGGAGAGCCGATTCCAGAGGGTAGGTGCGCCCACAGAGAAGGCTCGCTCTCTAGGGGCCGTCAGCCGGCATTGCTTGGCCGACGGGACCCCAAGTAGGCCCTCTCTGTGTGAGCGCACCGGGCGATGGGGAGCTGTTGCTGGCCGCAGGTGATCCGCCAAATACCCAGGGCCTAAGCCATGTAGGGCTTTATAGGTAATCACCAACACCTTGAACCTCAGCTGGAGGGCAACCGGTAGCCAATGCAGGTCACGCAGGAGAGGTGTGACATGGGAGCATCGGGACACTCCCATCACTACCCGCGCGACCGCATTCTGCACCAGCTGAAGCCTCCAAGTAGTTTTCAAGGGCAGCCCCATGTAGAGAGCGTTGCAATAGTCGATCCGGGAGGTGACGAGTGCTTTAAATCATCTTAGCTGCTCTTTTTTGGCACTTTTTCCAAAGTTTCAACATATTTTTATTTTTTGATCAAAACTGGATGCAGTATTCCCTCCCAACTCAAGATATTTGATTACAGGTAGTCCTCGACTTACAACCATTCATTTAAATGACTGAAGTTACAAAGGCACTGGAAAAAAAGTGATTGACAACCAATCTCCGGGCTTATGACCATGGCAGTGTCCCTGGGTTCATCAGCTGATTGCAAATTGGGCGCTTGGCAACCAGGCAGGTATTACATTACCAGGGTTACATTACCATTATTTTGTTTTTGTAAGTCACTGAGAGTGAGTGGGCAGCCGTATAAATTCTCTTTCATAAAAATAAATAAATAAATAAATACATTGCCATTTGCAACCTTGCCCTCTGGCAAGCAAAGCCAATGAGGACAGACAGCAGGAGGTCACAAGTCGTGGTCACATGTCTCACTTTATGACCACGGTTACAAAAAAAAAAAGTTGTAAAATTGGTTGCAGCCATGTGATGCCCCACTTAATGACCACACTGCTTGACAATGCATTTTTCTAGTCGCAACAGTGGTCATAAGTTGAGGACTATCTGTATTTGCCTTCTTTCCCCCACATAGCTCGCAATGAATGAGCTGTTTTGGAGAAGAGGATCACCAAGCAGCTATAGGATGGGAGGACCTCCCAATGCTATTGAACTACAACTCCCAGCATCCCTCGCTCCAGGCACTTCTTGAAAGCTTCCAGGGATGAAGCTCCCACAACTTCCGAAGGCAACTTCTGTTCCATGGGTTGATGGTTCTCACTGTCGGAAAATTCCTCCTTATTTCCAGGTTGAATCTCTCCTTGTTTATTAATTAAAAATGAATTCGTAATAAGTTTGCTTTCCCTGCCATTTTAGAATAACAGAGTTGGAAGGGGCCTTGGAGGTCTTCTAGTCCAACCCCCTGCTTAGGCAGGAAACCCTACACCACTTCAGACAAATGGTTCAGTGGTGGGTTGCTACTGGTTCACCCCGGATTGGACAAACTGGTAGCGTTGGCAGCGGGAGGTTCCACCCCACCCGCCCGGACGTTTCTCCATACATGCAGAAGTGTCATGCGAGCGCGCCCACGAATGAACTGGTAGCAATAGGATTTGAATCCCACTACTGAAATGGCTATCCAACATCTTCTTAAAACTTCAAGTGTTGGAGCATTCACAACTTCTGGAGGCAAGTTGTTCCACTGATTCATTGTTCTATTTTATACAGCCATTACAGATGTTCATGAGTTTACATATGATGTCTTGTTTCATAAAAAAAAAAACATTATTCCTTGTCTGGTGCTTTGGAAAATAGCTTGACGCCCTTCCTCCTCTCTGTGGCAGCCCCTCAAGTATTGGAAGACTGCTATCCTGTCTCTCCTGATCCTTCTCTTCACTAGACTAGCTAGACTAGCTTCAGTAGACTTGGTAAGTGGCTGTCCAAATCTCTTCTTAAAAACCTCCAGTGATGGAGCACCCACAACTTCTGGTGGCAAGCAGTTCTACTGGTTAATGGAATTTTCTGCCAGGAAATTTCTCCTTATTTCCAGGTCGAACCTCTCCTTGATCAGTTTCCATCCATTGTTTCTTGTCTGGCCTGCGGGTAGCTTTGGAAAATAACTCCGGATTGATCGTCGTGATGTATAAAATGCAGGCTTGGTGGCTTTCTGCAACAGCCCTGAAGCTCCAGCAGACGCTGCTGCGCCTCTGCCCAAAACTTTATCGTGCGCACCCAATGTGCAGGAAGAAATCCACCACGGTGGTGGTGGGGCCGAGGGCTCAGCTCTGAGGTTGAGTCACTAGGACATGTCAGGACAGGGCTGGGCTGGGTGAAAAGCTCCGTCTCCATGTGCTTTGCAGAGAAGGGAAAAGAAAGGTCAACGCGCACCATGACCTGGGCCCCACCGGCCCGAGAAGCCAAATCGCCCTTCTGCTCAGCATCTTGCAGATTAGCCAGCTGTCTGGAAGAGAGGGAGGCCTGTCGCCAGAAAGAGGTTCAATAACTTGGGTGATCTACGACCCTCATGGGAAGGCGATTTTTCATTCTCAAATGCAGGAGGTGAGGGGGGGAGGTACCTCCTCCTCTCTTCCAGAACACTCCCCGTTCTTAAAAAAAAATCTTTGCGCCAATCATTCGATGAGCACCCCGCCGTGCTAATTTCGTCCCCCCCCCCCAAGGATTCACGTGTAGCAAGCACTAGGTTAACACAGTTTGGATGCTTCAGAAAGGCTGGGTTTGATTCTATTGTCAAGTCATCCTTTTCAATCAGACGATAGGTTAGAATGCAGAGTAAGAAGAGTTTGGAAGGGACCTTGGAGGTCTTCTAGTCCAACCCCCTGCGCTCAAGCTGGAGACCCCCCTATACAGTGATGGCGAACCTTTTCGGCACCGAGTGCCCAAACTGGAACGTGTGTGCATGTATGTGCATGTGCGCACGCCAGAGCACCGGAAACCCAATGACTAGCTGGTCGGCGTGCCCATGCCTGTTTTTTTCAGGCCATTTTCTGGCTGTTTTTTGGAGGCATTTTTTGGGCTGTTTTTCGAGCCGTTTTCAAGGCTGTTTTTGGTATTTTTACTTGGCTATTTTACTTGGTCTGTGACGGCGAACCTATGGCACACGTGCCTACAGAGAAATGAGACGAGCAGCTGGCGATGGCGCCTGCCCACAGAGAGGGTTCTGCATGCCACCTCTGGCAGTGGTGGGTTCCTCCCGGTTCCGCCGAGCCAGTAGCGGTGACGATATGACGTCACCGAACTGGTTCTCTTTGTTCGGGAGCTGCCCGCCACTGCATTATTTTTACTTTTTATTTGGCCCCGCCCCCAATCTATTTGCTGCCTCCCAAGTCCCAGCTGATTGTCTAGAAGAAAAAAAACTGTTTAAACTTTTGCCGCGGGGCTTCAAAGGGCCGCCCTACAGCTGATCAGTGTTAAAAGGCAGTGTGGTAGTAGACCAGTGTCTCCAAGAACAAATGAGTAGACCGGTGCCTCCAAAAAGAAATGAGTAGACTGGTGCCTCCAAAAAGAAATGAGTAGACTGGTGCCTCCAAGGACAAATGAGTAGACCGATGCCTCCAAAAAGAAATGAGTAGACTGATGCCTCCAAGAACAAATGAATAGACTGGTGCCTCCAAAAACAAATGAGTAGACCGGTGCCTCCAAAAACAAATGGGTAGACCGGTACAGCTCTGCAAGCAGTTTAAAGCCTGGTAGACCAGTACCTCTACTAAATCCTAAAGAATTGTCACATGACCATCAAACCACGCCCACAAAATAAGCCACGCCCACAGAACTGGTAGTAAAAAAATTTAGAACCCACCCCTGACCTCTGGCATACGTGCCATAGGTTTGCCATCACGGCCCTATACCATTCCAGACATATGGCTGTCCAACCTCTTCTTGAAAATCTCCAGCGTTTCTTTGTTTTAGAAACAGTGGACTGAGGATAGTCACTGGGTTTTGCTAGCTCAGATATTAAGGTTAACATGTTGTGTGAACCCAGCCTTTACGTCAATTATGTAGCCGGCTGGCTTTTTTTTTTTTAAATACTGGAAAAACTTGTTTGGAAAGGTGGCAAAATATTTTTTTTTTTCCCAACATAAAAAGAAGTGGCTGGATCACGATTGGGATCAGCCAATGTGGGATGAAAAGGCTTTAAATTTTACTCCTTATTCACTCACGCCTGGATCCTTTGGCTCTGGACGGCATGCACAGACAGAGACATGCACCAGTCAGTAATAATAAAATGAATAAAACATCCTTCGCAGGAATTAAAGATTTGCTTTCCTAATTCCTCGTTAAGGTTAAGTAGCAGAGGAAATGAGAAAGGGTTGATTGTCTCTAAACTAACATCAACGGCGGCTCATGCAATGCACTCAGTTCTAAAGCCAGGTTAATAAAACAGTCATTGTGCTTACGTAGCATGGTACGCCCCATCAAATAAATAATATCACAACTGAGTAGTACAGCCTGAATTACACAACACGCTAGACCACACAGGAGTTGCTATCAACCCCTAAACTTCACACCCAAGCCCCTTTTAAGTTAATATTTGTCCAATTAAGAGGAATCCCATTACCGATCAGGATCTCATGTATTTTAATCTAGCCTAATTTTTTTTAAAAAAAAAAAATTAGAAGTTTGGTTGCATCCCGGAACAAATTGCAGGCAGCCCTCGACTTACCGAGCCCAAAAGTTCTGTCACTAAGTGAGACAATTGTTAAGTGACTTTCGCCCCATTTTACAACCTTTCATGCTCCAGTTGTTGTTAAGTGAATCACTGCAGTTGTTAAGTTAGTCACACGTTTGTTACGTGAATCTGGCTCCCCTTATTGGGAATTGGCTGGTCAGAAAGTCACAGAAAGGGATCACGGGACCCCCCCCAGGACACTGCAACCGTCATAAATATGAGCCAAGGGCCTGAATTTTGATGACATGACTGTGGGAATGTGCTGCGACAGTTGTAAAGTGTGAAAAAAGGTCATTAAGTCGCTTTTTTCAGTGCCGTAGTCACTAAGCGAACTGTTGCAAGCCGAGAAGTACCTGTATACAGCGAGATCTTTAAGGGAGATTATTACCTGGCTGCACCTCCTCCTCCGTGCCTCTCTAGCTTTTTAACCTTGGGCATGTCCCGTGTTTACCCTCTGGCACAAAAGACACTAAATCCGACGGGAAGATGTAGCAATGCTCGGAACGCAAAAGCCCCAAACACCTTCCCCTTGTTCCCTCTCCATCAGGAGCCGGGGCTCCGGACATAAAAGGAAAATGCTGAACTAGAATAGATCAGCAAATTGTATTCTATTCATTTGGAGCTTAACCAGAACTCTGGGGTCCTTTCCCATCAGACAGCCATGAGTGGGGAAGTCGGGGATTAGGCTGTGAATGGGAGCAAGCGCTGGTTCTTATTTTGTGCAGGTTTCCTATCTGCCGGAGGGCCACTGCCCGTTTTTTTTTGCAGTTCAATGACCTTCTGGTCTCGGTGCACGGATAAAATGCGCCTGCCACTTGTACCCAGGGAGAAACCCGTGTTAAAACACCAGCCTCTACTTGCAAAACTTGTAAAAAAAAAAAACACCTCTCTCCGGCCCACACGCTCACAACCAAACCCTATTTGTACCTACAGAAAATAAATCCAATTGTTACAACTGTCTACGGAGATTCTCAGTCATATCCAGGTCATGGCAGATCCCAAAGGTGCTTTTTCGAAAGGTAACCAGATTTTTTTTGTTGTTAGCATCTTTGGGGTTTGTTAAGAATGGTGTTGCTCTGTTCCAGGGTGAGGTCTTGGCACCCGCAGACAGATACTAAAATTTAACTTGGCTCCCCATTCCAGCACCCACCCACTCTTTTTATGACACCCAGGCAAAACTCCAAAGCAATGCAACCTTCCCCCCCTCTTCTTGCCCACCCCGAGACCCCTTCATCCCTACCATCCTGCTGCTGGAATCACCAGGCACTTAATCCCCAACCTCTGTGATACAACAGACAATAATTGCAAAGGCATAAAACCGCCTTTTTGCTTGCTTGCCATAAACCCCACAGCTATTATCCGACCCCACCTCTCCCTATCACAAAAAGGCATCTCGGTGGGAGGAAAGTTCAGAGTTTAGGATCGGGGCTGAAGGGAGGGGGGCTGAAAGGGGTTTATTTTAAGAGGGCTGGCTTTTATCAGTCTAACCGATAAAATACGGCCCAGTCTCTCCTTTCCTGAAATGGATTGCAAAGGCTGTCAAAAGTTTGAAAAGCCCTATTTTTTTATGCTGCCTCTTAATTAACTGGAGAAAAAGACGCTGCTGACTTGGGCAAAAGTTGAATGCAATCCAGGGCAGGAACCCCAGTCCTCTTTTTTTTGGAGAAGGCAAGAAAGCACCAAAGTAAGATAAAAGTTCTTCATAGGTGGCACCCAGATTTTAGATCAAATTTGGTCCTCCAAATTTGGCAACTTTTAAGACTTGTGGACTTCAACTGCCAGAATTCCTGGCTGGGGAATGCTGGGAGTTGAAGCCCACAAGTCTTAAAAGTTGCCAGGTTTGTAGACCCTTGTTATAAGACAATATTCCTCCGAAAAACTAGGCGGGTGCCAGTTTTCCTGCACGAAAGGAGAGGTGAGTTTTTAAAGCGTGTTTTCTCCTGGGGTTACTCTGAGTGCTGCTTTTCCTGTTCTTAAGAGTCTTAAAAGCATTTTTGTTTTTCCTATTTACATTCAAGGTCAGTTCAAGTGTCATCTCTGCAAACATTGAATGATCAGCTGGGAAAGGCGGACGGCAAGCGTAAGGCTCAATTTTAAACTGGCCAGTTTTTCCCAAAGGGACATGTTCCCAAAGGGACCGCATAGCCCATCAGATGCCTAGTGGGACAATTCTAAAGGATGCTTAGATGAGGGGAATAGGAGGGGGAGAAGGGTGGCTGTGTGAATGAAGGCAAGGGAAGAGGAGACGAAGGTGATGATTTAAGATGACTGTTCATCGCCACACTGATTGCCAAGGAATCAGGGTTAAGGTAAGGCACAGCCAACCTGGAAACAGAGATAGTAGCTGTGAGTCACCCTCCCACGTATCTGGGTGTTCGTCCCTCTCTCTTGCAATGGTCAGTATCCTCTTTGCTTTCCTGTCCTTCAGAAGTGGGGCACAGGACCACCTACCCACCCACCCCAGGCCTCCAAAAACCCAAGCTCCAAATTTGGCTTTGCCCCTTGCAAATCCAGCCTGTGTGTGTTGAGCTAATTCCTGGCAGCACCTTACAGATTAAGGTCTTTCCTAAACCTGCCCCTTAGGCAGAGAGGGAAGGGGGATTTAAGGATTTAAGGATCCTCGAGGGGAAGCCATGACCCCTTCGTGATGCGCCCACCCCTCCACTTCCCCCACAATTCTCCCCTTCCCTACCTTGAAGTTGCTTGAACCTGCCTTCCAGGACGTTAGAGTACTGCACCGAGTTGATAAAAGCTGCAGGGGACAGCTCAGGGGTTGGAGAAGGTCCCTGGATCACCTCCATCAAATCTGTCTCGGTCTGGTACATCGTGCCCGGCTACGGTACTCCTCCTCCCCGGTTGGGAGCACCGAATGCCTGCCCGCCTCTTCCCACTTCCCAGGGGTGGCGGAAGGCTACCCAACCAACTGCCAAGCCAACCACAGCTGGGCCCAGGTAGAAGGAAGCAAGCAAAGGAAAGCTCTCCAGGCGGGCGGCACCTTGGTACAACTGGAACACTTCAAAGGGAGTTTGCTTACCCCCTCCCAGGGAGGGAGGGGAAAGGGGAGGCTCGGGGAAATTTACATAAAAACAGGTTGGGCTGCTCTGAATGGCAGAGGGGTGTGTTTTTTTGTTTTGTGTGTGTGTGTGTGTGTGTTGAGCTTGGGCAGACATGAAAGGGGGAAATTCGGCTGGCGAGCACACACAGAAACACGGGGCACAGTTAAGCAGTCTGAAACTTGCAAATTTAGTTTTGTCCTCAGCTGCAGACCAGGGTTCAAGGACTACTGCTGAGCGACAGCAAAGATGACCAGCAGTGGGTTTTTTCCTTGTTCTGGGTTAGTTTCCAGAGAGATCCTTCTGAAACCTCTCCCACCCTTTCTCCACTCCTGATTTGAGGTGGGGTATGATGGTCCCTCTTTAATTCGACAGACTTTTATTGTTTTTGGATGCATCACATTTAAAAGCATTTGACTCTAAAGCCATGTTTTACTTTGCCGTTTACACGTGCTTCCTGGAACATCCGTTTTCTGAATTTGCATCATACACCAAACTCTAAACGGTTTGGATTTGCACAACACGGCGACCCATTTAAAAAAAAAAAAAACCCACTAAACTTAAAAGCTAATTCAAGCTTAAAACGATGCGTAAGATCTGACTCTTTTTATCAGAACAAAGCCGTGTTTTTTTTCCCTATCTGTAAAGTGGGCATAATAATCAACTGTCCAGAGTTTAGTGCCCTTGCTGTGTAAAATTGATGCTGAATAGTACGATAACTCATTTTGAGAGGCAAGCAAGCACAAAGTCCTAGATAGAATATTAAGAACGATGGATAAATACTTAAATTTTTTTTTTAAAAAAAATATGTACAGAATGTTTCAGAAGCAGACGGACGTAATGGCTCTTCTGTTTTAAGAAACGTGGCTTTGGATTAACCCTGTGGGCATCATCGCCCAAAGAAAAGCAAAGAGGCAGCCATGAACAGATGAGCTCAACCAGCAGCGAGGGCCCAAACAATGAAAGATTTACATCCCTTTGTCTGACCATGAAGCCCCAGCTTGCCTGGCTTTAGAGACAAAATGACTGCCCCTGGAGAGTGTTTCTCCACATTGATTTCTGAAGATAAATCAACCCAGCATCATCCAGAACTGGGGGGGGGGGGGAGAAGAGCTGTTTCTCCCAATAACCAAGGAGAGCTGAAAAATCCCATCTGCGGTTTTCCTATGTAAGTTTTTGAATCGCACGGAAGTCATCTTTAAGGCCAGGAGCTTAGCGAGCAAGAGATGAGAGGTGATTTGTTCCAGTATGTGTTCTGATACCTAGGGGGCTGCCACCAAGAAGAGGGGGTCAACCTATCCCCCTCCCCCAAGCACCAAAAGGCAGGACAAGAAACAACGGATGGAAACTAATCAAGGAGAGAAGCAACCTGGAACTAAGGAGGAATCTCCTGACAGGGAGAACAATGAATCAGTGGAACGGCTTGCCACCAGAAGTTGTGGGTGCCTCCATCACTCGAGGTTTTTACAAAAGGATTAGACAGCCATTTTTCTGAAATAGTATAGACTAGAGCTGCGATGGCAAACCTATGGCACGCGTGCCAGAGGTGGCACACGGAGCCCCCTCTGTGAGCACGTGTGCCGTCGCCAGCTGCTATTCTGGTTTCTGGCGGGCATGTCAGCTGGACTTCACGGGTTCCGGGGTGCTGGGAAATGGCATAAAAAACAGTTTTTCGCGCTGTTTTTAGGTCGTTTTTTGTGCTGTTTTTAGGTCGTTTTTTGTGCTGTTTTTAGGTCATTTTTTGTGCCGTTTTTGGTCTGAAAAACAGCCCGAAAAATGGCCTGAAAACAGGCATGCGCGCACCGGCTAGCTGGTCTTCAGGTTTCCGGCACTCTGGCGCGCGCACATACATGTGTGTTCCGGTTTGGGCACTTGGTGCCGAAAAGGTTCACTATCACTGGACGAGAGTCTCCTGCTTGAGCAGGGGGTTGGACTAGAAGCAGGGGTGGGCTTCAAAAATTTTAGCAAGGGGTTCTCTGCCCGGTTGCTGGGTGGGCGTGGCCTAGTCAGCCTCCTGCACCACATGCGCCCTGCACTTACCTGCATCCAAAACAGGCCGTGTGGGGACTCCTGAGAGGGGCGGGGTGGGGTGGGAGGGGCCAGCCAAGAGTGGGATTTGGGGGTTCTGCAGAGAATCTTAGCTAGAGGTTCTCCTGAACCCCTGCGAACCCCCCAACAACCTGGGGCAAAACCCACTTAAGAAATGCCTGGCTTAGCAACCAAAATTCTGGGCTCAACTGCGGCCGTCGTAAGTTGAGGACCTATCCCTGTATAAGAAACATCCATTTTTTGGTTATGCTGTGTTTAACAGCCAAGAAGTAAAAATGATTGGTTTAACAACAAAGATAAAGATAACAATGCTGGGTTTTATAGCAAAGAATAAAACGAGGTGGGATCATTAAAGCGAGGAGGAGTATGCTGAAAGTGAACGTTAAAATAAAATGAATAGTTAGGTTTAATAACAGAAATAAAGATTTTAAAATTTTGGGTTTAATAGTAAAGCTAAAATGAGTATGTTGGAATTAAATATTTCATGAATGTTTATCATAACTGTATGATTTATATCCTGATCAGCTGTCCTGATTTTATGATTGGTTTTAATAATTTTGATATGGCTTTTAATTGGAATGTTTTAAATTAATGGGCCAAATTTATTTAATTATTTTAAATTTATTTTAACTTTTGTATATAAAAATGTTTTATTTTTTTGGCTGTTCACCGCCCTGAGTCCGAAAGGAGAAGGGCGGTATAGAAATTTGAATAAAGATAAAGATAAAGATATTGTTAAAAGATATCCACCTATGAATGATGAAAGATAAAAATGGAACGATAATTGCATTTTTAGGATTTAAGATTTAAGTAACGGGTTTTTGGGGATAATGGCATAGTTAAATAGATACGAGTTGAGGAAAATATTTGTGTAAAATATTAAGTTGTGTTCATTGAAAACTAAGATTTGTTAGGGATTTGTATTAATTTGTGACCGGAGCAAAAGCTTAATTTTAAAAAGATGTGTTTTATTTTTTTCCTTTTGAAAAATAATTTTTAAAAAAAAAATTAAAAAAAAGAAGCATCCATTTTTTGGGTGCTTCCATGGGTGATTCGCCTTCCCCACGCAACGCAGAGATGCAAACTGCCAGGTTACCCCTTCCTTCTACACCTGCTTCCAGTATTTCCTGCCTGCCTGCCCACACACCCCACCCTGCCGGCTATCATCCCTAAGCTGTCATTAAGAGGCTGTTTACTGCCCTTCCCCAGCCTGGCTCTCCCGCAAACTTCCCCCGCCATTCCCCCCCCCCCCCACCGCCCCGTTTACAGAAGAGACGCAATAGAGAGGAACTTGTTGCTGGGTCTGGGGCTTCCTTCGGCCGGGACAACTCAGTGAGATTACACAAGACCGTGTTTGCTTGCGAACAATAAACCACTCTTGGAACCTGTCTCAAGGTTGTCGCGCGATGTCCTTGGCTTCTGTCTTGGCCATCTTCTGTTTTTGCTGGCTTTATTATTTTTTTTTGTGGATACGAGGGAAGGACATGAATCTTTTCTTACCAAGACAAGGTAATCGACTTACGATCCACAAGGGAGCCCAAAGTTTTTGTGGCTAAGTGAGGCAGTGGATTTTGCTCCGTTTTACGCAGCTTTCCTGCCGTGGCTGTTGTTAAATGAATTTAACTACAGGTAGTCCTTGGCTTTGTTGTTAGTTGACCGTTCGAAGTTACAACGGCACTAAAGAAAAGTGTGAAAAGTTTTTCACACTTACGAACTTTGTAGCATTTCCCCCCACCCACCCACCCATGGTCGCCTGATCAAACTTCAGACAACTGTCTTGGCAATTGGCAACTGACTCACATTTATGATGGTTGCAGCGTCCTGGGGGTCACGTGATTTCCCCTTTTGCGACCTTCTGACAAGCCAAATCAATGGGGAAGCCAGATTCACTTAACCAGCGGGTTACTAACGTACCAACTGCGGTGATTCACTTAACAACTGAGACGAGAAAGGTCGTAAAATGGGGCAAGACTCATTTAACAAATGTCTCGCTCAGTGACAGAAATGTTGGGCTCCGTTGTGGTCGTACATCGAGGACTACCTGTAAATGCAGAGTTGCGTACAGAACCTGTTCTCACCCCAGCATATGCAGCTACGCTTTGGTGCATATAAAGGTAAAGGTAAAGGTTCCCCTCGCACATAAGTGCTAATCGTTCCCGACTCTAGGGGTCGGTGCTCATCTCCGTTTCAAAGCCAAAGAGCCAGCGCTGTCCGAAGACGTCTCCATGGTCATGTGGCCGGCACGGAAAACGCTGTTCCCTTCCCACCAAAGGTGGTCCCTATTTTTCTACTTGCATTTTTTACCTGCTTTCGAACTGCTAGGTTGGCAGAAGCTGGGACAAGTCACGGGAGCTCACCCCGGTACGCAGATTACACTAGGGATTCAAACCGCTGAACCTGCCGATTTTTGATCGAGAAACTCAGCATCTTAGCCACTGACCCACCGCATCCCTAACTTTGGTGCATATACAAAATGCCTTTCCTTCAAAATCAAGCAACAGAGCTATTTTTTTTCCTTTCTTTTCCTTCCTTCTTTCCTTCCTTTCCTCCCTCCCTTCCTCTATCTATTGTCTCCTCAGGCACCAAATTCCACCTCTACATTCTTTTAAGCAAAAAATAGCTTTATTCTTGGTTCTCATTCTACCCATGCTGTGCAGGGAGGGTCCTAAATACAGAAATAATAAAGGTAATAAACAGCCGTTACATCACACCAGGCAGTCGTAACAGCTTAACCACAGTCAGCTGAATAAGCCACAAATGGTTGGATTTGCAAAACAGATTCAGCAATAGACCATCATTTGCAATTTTACGAGGTCTGGATTGTCAGGATCTGCTGAGCTAAAAGTAAATTAACCAAATAATGACTTAAGAGCATAGTGCGCGAACAAAAAAATGCATCTGTCTGAAGATCAGTTTGGTTTGGTGCCAGTTTGATGCAGAGGGGGAGGATGTTAGCCTAGAAACCAGGAGACGGTGAATTCTAGTCCTGCCTTAGGCATGAAAGCCAACTGGGTGTCTTTGGGCCAGTCGCTCTCTCTCAGTCCAACCCACCTCACAGGGTTGTTGTTGTTGGGGGCAGGGGAGAAGGAGGAAGGAGTATTACGTATGTTCATCACCTTGACTTACTTATAAAGTAGTAAAGGCACTATTAAAATCTAATAAACAATAATTAAATAAATAGTTTTTAAAAGGGCTTGTTGGAGCTGGCTTAGTGGGGCTCCTGCACCAAGCAGGGAGCTGAGCTAGATGACCTTTAAAGTACCTCTCCATTCATAACTCCCACGAGAACGCCATTTGCAGCTCCAATTTCCCAACCTCCTCCTGGAGCTTGCGGTCCATGAGTTCGACCGTTCGTTTAGTGACCGTTCGAAGTTACAACGGCATTGGAAAAAAGGTGGCCGTTTTTCACACTTACAACCGTTGCAGCATCCCCTTGGCAGAGATTCACTTAATAACGGTGGCAAGAAGGGTTTTAAAACAGGGCCAAATTCACTTAACAACTGTCTCGCTTAGCAGCCAGCCTGTACCTTCATCTCTTTTCCTACCAGCTCACCTATAGGTCTCCCTATATGAGGAATCCCAGCCTCTTCAGATATGTATGATTAGACTTTTCTATATGGACTCCTTAGGTTAGGGCAATGAACAATTATCTCCAGGGGTTTGCTGCTGGGAGTTCGCAGGGGTTCGGGAGAACCTCTAGCTAAGATTCTGTGCAGTTCGGAGAACCCCCAAATCCCACTCCTGGCTGGCCCCGCCCACCCTGCCCCTCCCCTCCCAGGAGTCCCAATGCGACCCGTTTTGGATGCAGGTAAGTGCAGGGCGTGCACAGAGACTCAGGGAGGGCAAAAAAGAGGCCTACTGGAAGTTGTGGAAGGCTGGAAACGGGCCTCTAGAGCCTGGGGAGGCCGTTTCCACCCTCCCAGAGGCTTGAGGAAAGTCTCCAGAGCCTGGGGAGGGCAAAAACGCCTCACCCTGCCGTGGTGCAAGAGGCCAACTAGGCCACGCCCATCATGGCCACATCCACCCAGCAACCAGGCAGAGAACCCCTTGCTAAAATTTTTGAAGCCCACCCCTGATCATCTCCCCTTTCCAGACAGAATAGAAAGGAATGAGGGAGACAGATGACTCCATCAGCGAGCTCAGCCAAATGGAGAGCAAAGGGCAGCAGCGAAAAACAAGATAAAACCGAGAAATTGTTGCTCTGGACTCTTGAAGCCAGCTAGAACAAACTCCCATTAATACGCCCTCCATTTCTCCCAGGTAAGTCTGATCCAGGAGAAACAGAATTGCAAATCGATCCAGGCAATGGGTGGATGCAACCAGTTTAACAACTGGTTTGGTGAGCGCGCGCTTCATGCACGCTTTGCGCTCGCGCGCACCTAACGCATTTGTGTGCGGCGTTCAAAATACAGCAATTTGAAGCTCAGCTGCTTACCTTCTCAGGCAGCCCCGGTAAGTAGAACAGAAGAGGCGCGGAAATCAGCTGTGCTGCGCAAATCAGATGAGCCAGAAAGAAAGAAATATAGGACAAGACAGGGCTGACCAGCTGATCGTTGGAACTACTGATTTGCCTGAACCAGTCCGAACCGGGTGAATCCCACCCCTGGATCCAGGAAAGCCAAGTGGATCCCACAGGTTGGCTTCCCTTAATACAGGAAGTCCTCAGATGACAACAGTTCATTCAGAGACCCTTCGAAGTTACAACGGCATGGAAAGAAGTGACTTAGGACCAGTGGTGAAATACAATTTTTTTTACTACCGGTTCTGTGGGCGTGGCTTGGTGGGCATGGTGTGGCTTGGTGGACGTGCTAGGAGAAGGATACTGTAAAATCCCCATTCCCTCCCCACTCCAGGGGAAGGATACTGCAAAATATCCATTCCCACCCCACTCCAGAAGGATATTGCAAAATCTCCATTCCCACCCCACTCTGGGGCCAGCCAGAGGTGGCATTTGCCGGTTCTCCAAACTACTCAAAATTTCCGCTACCGGTTCTCCAGAACCTGTCAGAACCTGCTGGATTTCACCCCTGCTTAGGCCCAATGTTTACACTTTCGACTGTTGTGGCATCCCTATGGTCACTGGTCAACTGACTCATATTTATGATGGTTACTGCAGGGTCCCGAGGTCATGTGATTTTCCCCCCCCTTTTGTGACCTCCTGGCGAGGAAAACCAACGAGGAAGCCGGATTCACTAAATAACTGCATTACTAACTTAACCCGTGCAGTGATTCACTTGACAACCGTGGCAAGAAAGATCGTAAAATGGGGCAAAAGCTCACTTAACAAATGTCTCGCTTAGCAACAGAAAGTTTGGGCTCAATTGTGGTCCTAAGTTGAGGACTACCTGTACTTGGGCCACTAGCAAGCTGCATTCACGTTCAACTGGCTTACTTTCAACCTGGGTTAGCTTCTGCGGTTTAGCATGTTGTATGAACCTACCCTGTTTGGTTAGTTTATGGTTAACTGTAGAGCATAAACCAGAAAATAAAGTAATTCAGTAACCACATTAAGAATGCTGTGCAAATCCAGAAATTAAATGCTAAGCTGTAACAGAGATTTGGGGTTAAGCTTAGCATGTTAGTTGAACTCAGCCAAGCGCGATTTGGTTTCGTCATTAATCTATTTCTCCATCTAGCTCCGGATTGTCTCTTCCAACAAAAGTGCCACGGTTTAGTGTGCAACATGGGCCCGGCGTGGATAATACAAAGTTGGATGGAGAAACAGAGTCATGGCTAATGAGTAAGCCACAGCTGGCTGAGTGTGCAGAAAATTGCTTAATGCAATGAACCCTTCTGGAATGCAAAGCATCCGTTCATCCCCTGTAACTTTTCCAAATCAATTTCTTTTAAAATACCAAGCCTACAAAGTCAAGGGATTAGTCCTGGGAGCAGAAAGGTCACACACTCTGCACATGCTCTAAAGCGTGCAGTCCTAGGCTGCATTAACAGGGGGATAGAATCAAGGTCGCGTGAAGTGTTAGTACCACTTTATAAGGCCACACACTTGGAATACTGCATCCAGTTTTGGTCACCACACTATAAAAAATGTTGTTGAGACCAGGGGTGGGTTCTAATATATTTTACTACCGGTTCTGTGGGCGTGGCTTATTTTGTGGGCGTGGCTTGACGGTCATGTGACAATTATTTCGGATTTAGCAGAGGTACTGGTCTACCAGGCTTTTAACTGCTTGCAGAGCTGTACCGATCTACCCATTTATTTTTGCAGGCCCTGATCTACTCATGTATTTTTGCAGGCCCTGATCTACTCATGTATTTTTGCAGGCACTGATCTACTAATGTATTTTTGCAGGCACCGGTCTACTCATTTGTTTTCTTTTAACACTGATCAGCTGTAGGGCGGCCCTTTGAAGCCCAGTGGCAACAGTTTAAACAGTTTTTTTCCCTCTAGCCATCAGCTGGGACTCAGGAGGCAGCAATAGATTGGGGGTGGGGCCAAATAAAAGGTAAGAATATCGCGGGGGGATCAAAATTCATATCGTCACCGCTACCGGCTCGGGAGAACCGGGCCGAACTGGGAGGAACCCACCACTGGTTGAGACTCTAGAAAAAGTGCAGAGAAGAGTAACAAAGATGATTAGAGGACTGGAGTCTAAAACATATGAAGAACGGTTGCAGGAATTGAATATGTCTAGTCTAGTGAAAAGAAGGACCAGGGATGGCATAGTAGTGGTATTCCAATATTTGAGGGGTTGCTACAAAGGTCAGCCTATTCTCCAAAGCACCTGAAGGCAGGACAAGAAGCAGTGGATGGAAACTGATCAGGACTAAGGAGAAATTAGGGATCCTTGTTGCGCTCTAAGCTTGCTTGTTTTCTTGCAGATATTTCATTACCCAACGAGGTAACATCATCAGTGCTAGAAGAGAGTGGAGTTGAGGACGAGGACGAGGAGGAGGAAGAGGAGGACAACGAGGACGACAACTATGGGGTCCTTGGTGCTCTCTGAGCTTGGCTGCTTTTCTTGCAGAAGTTTCATGACCCAAACTAGGTAACATCCCCAGTGCTAGAAGAGAGTGGAGTTGAGGAGGAGGAGGAGGAGGACAATGTACTAGAACTGATGATGTTACCTAGTTTGGGTCATGAAACGTCTGCAAGAAAACAGCCAAGCTCAGAGAGCACCCAGGACCTCTCTTGTCAACCCTGAGCTACAAATATTCTCCTTTATTAATACTAAGGAGAAATTTCCTGACTTAATCAGTGGAACAGCTGGCCTCCAAGAAGTTGTGGGTTGCAATATCGCTGGATAGAAAAGAACAGACAATCATTTGTCTGAAGTGGCCTGAGCAGGGGTTGGACTAGAAGACCTCTAAAGGCCCCTTCCAACTCCTTTATTCTGTTATGCCTTGAAAAAAAAAGGATGCTTGGAGAGGGAAACAAACCTCTGCCCCACCCCATCCCATTACCTGCCAAAGCCTTGATACGGGAGCGTTCAAACAGCCGGGCTGAGCTGTTTTCGTTGTCCCAGTCTTCGTCGGCCACCTCCCAGCGGTTATTGATATCGTTGTACTGTTGCTGGATTTCCAAGCTGTCGTAATCCGTAGGGGAGAGTGTGCTGCTCATGGCTGTTTCAGCAGGAGGCAGCCTCTGCCTAGAGGGAAGAAGGGGGAGGGAGGTCAGGCTTATTCGTTTCTTTCCTTCTCCCAAACCGCAAATCGATTTTTGTTTAATTGATTCATTCAAAAGAGGGGAACCAAAAAAAAAACAAAACGAAGAGCTTAGCTTATTGTTATATGCAAAGGTAGCCATTGGGATGGATTCAAGAAAAATACCACAATTTAATAAAGTATGGTTTGGCATGATATCCAACCCTTCAGGTCTCAAGGGTTTCAATCTGGGACTCTCTGACAGAACAGAACAGAACAGAAAATAGAACAGAACATAGAACATAGAACATAGAACATAGAACATAGAACATAGGACATAGAAAATGGAATGGAATGGAATGGAATGGAATGGAATGGAATGGAATGGAATAGAATAGAATAAGGAATGGAATGGAATGGAATGGAATGGAATGGAATAGAATAGAATAGAATAGAATAGAATAGAATAGAATAGAATAGAGAATAGAATGGAATAGAATGGAATGGAATGGAATGGAATGGAATGGAATAGAATAGAATAAGGAATGGAATGGAATGGAATGGAATGGAATGGAATAGAATAGAATAGAATAGAATAGAAATAGAATAGAATAGAATAGAATAGAATAGAATAGAATAGAATAGAATTCTTTATCGGCCAAGTGTGATTGGACACACAAGGAATTTGTCTCCGGTGCATAAGCCCTTAGAGTACATACAAGCAATAAGTGATAAATGATGATCATAGTCATCATAAAAATGCATCATAAATCATAAGATATAACACTAAAGATACTAAATACTAAAGATACCGTACTAAATAAGCAATCAACACAAATCATAATAGGTTACTAAATAAAACAATGTTTTATTTAATAAAAAATAAAAAAAATTATAAGATACAGGCAACAAAGATATAGTCATAAGATGGTAAGGAAATTTCTGCCCCGTGGAAAGCGATCCTTTTATTTATTTATTTATTTATTTATTTTTCATATTTGTATACCGCCCTACTCCCGAAGGACTCAGGGCGGTGAACAGCCATAATAAATACAAATACATATAGAAGTTAAAAACTATTAAGAAACAGATTAAGTAATTTAGGCTCAAAGATTAAAAACATCCAAATTTATCTAAAGAGGTTTAAAACCCAATTTAAAAGCCAGTTTAAAAGCCAATTAAAAAGGGAGAGTTAGGCCAGAATTATCCCAGGGATGCTCTCATCCATTTGTTTCCGACAGGACTTGTCTGTCATGACACCATCACAGGAACGAGGGATGCTTTCCCAGGGGAGCACAACCACCGTCTGGTTTCCTGCCTCTCTGGCCTTCCTCAAGATGATGGACGGCCTTGCCAAGTATCATAATCGCCTCTTCCAACCCCAACCACACACCCCATCCTGCATCCCAGGGTTTTGTTCTGCCTCGGATCCAGCTGGGTAGCCTCTTCAGATTTCCCCCTAAAAGGCAGGTGCATCGGAAAGCTTTATAGCACGGACTTTTTTTTTTCTTCAAAACTTGCTTGAAATGAGCAGCTTTCATTTTGCACCCTCGAACTGGCTTCTTTTTTAAAACCATAAACATTTAAATGTTTTTATGGCGTAGGGATCAGCGAAAATGATTAATTCGAGGGGGCAAAGTTTCCCAAGAAGATTAGATACCAAGTTGGCAACACCGTGGTTTTTATTTTAAGGCACAACTTCGGTGTGTGCCACACATCAAAAACGTCATCAAAAAAGCACAACAAAGCATGTTCTTTCTGCACCAACTCAGGAAGCTCAAACTGCCCAAGGAGCTGCTGATCCAGTTCTACAGAGGAATGATTGAGTCTGTCATCTGCACCTCCATAACTGTCTGGTTTGGCTCTGCAATCCAACAAGACAGACAGAGACTTCAGAGGATAATTAGAACTGCAGAAAAAACCATGGCTACCAACCTGCCTTCCATTGAGGACCTGTCTACTGCACGAGTCAAAAAGAGGGCTGGGAAAATATCTACAGACCCCTCGCATCCTGGACATCAACTGTTTCAACTCCTACCCTCAAAACGACGCTATAGAGCACTGCACACCAAGACAACCAGACACAAGGACAGTTTTTTCCCGAACGCCATCACTCTGCTAAACAAATAATTCCCTCAATACAGTCAAACTATTTACTAAGTCTACTATTTATTGCACTACTATTAATCTTCTCATTGTTCCTATCATCCATCTATTCCCACTTATGACTATATGACTGTAACTTGTTGTTGTATCCTTATGATTTATATTGATGGTTTCCTAGTATGATTTTTTTTTTTATTTGATTTATATGCCGTCCTTCTCCAGAGACTCAGGGCGGCTTACAATGTGCTCAGCAATAGCCTTCATACTTTTGTATATTTATACAAAGTCAGATTATTGCCCTCATAATCTGGGTCCTCATTTTACCTACCTTAGAAAGGATGGAAGGCTGAGTCAACCTTGAGCTTGGTGAGATTTGAACCTGCAGTAATTGCAGGCAGCAGATGTAAGTGGATGTTAATTAGTCTCCTGAGCCACCAGAGCTCCAGATTTGATTGCTTATTTGTTCCCTATCACTATCATTAAATGTTGTATCTTATGATTCTTGACGAATGGATCTTTTCTTTTATGTACACTGAGAGCATATGCACCAAAGACAAATTCCTTGTGTGTCCAATCACACTTGGCCAATAAAGAATTCTATTCTATTCTAAATACCAAGTCGGCAACACTGTTGTTTTATTTTAAGGCACAACTGCACTAGACTTCAGTGCGTGCCAAATAAGCTAGTGTAGGACATCCTTTGTCATGTCCACTTGTAAACCCACCTGTCAAAGTTCACATATATGTTCTATTAATTCCCTGTGGTATTCCCACATTATGAACTGCAGCAAATGGGGGGGGGGAAGCTTAATTCAAAAGTCCAAACAAAGGGGAAAAGGTGATCTTTGCCATCATTTTCTTCTTCCAAGCTGCAGAGAAAAAGTATATTATGAATGAACTATTTATTTATTTCGTTAAATTTGTTAGGGCTGCCCGCTCCCAATACAATCCTTGACTTACAACGTCAACTGAGCCCGAAATTTCTGTTGCTAAGCAAGACAGTTGTTAAGTGAGTTTTGCCCCATTTGACGACCTCTCTCTTGCCACGGTTGTTAAGTGAATCACCACAATTGTTAAATTAGTAACACAGTTGTTAAGTGAATCTGGCTTCCCCATTGGCTTT
Source organism: Pantherophis guttatus (assembly GCF_029531705.1). The sequence continues at coordinate 1,215,053 of NW_026844060.1, forward strand.
CCTTGTCAGAAGGTCGCATAAGGGGATGACGTGACACCACCACCCCCGGGACACTACGACCGTCGTAAGTACATGCCAGTTGGCCAAAAATCTGAATTTTAATCACGTGACCATGGGGAGGCTGCAATTTTGGTTAAGTGTGAAAAACGGTCGTAAGTCACTCTTTTCAGTGCTGTTGTAACTTTGAACAGTCATTAAATGAATGATTGTGAGTCGAGGACTGCCTGTATGAAATGTAAAGGTAAAGGTTCCCCTCGCACGTATGTGCTAGTCGTTCCCGACTCTAGGGGGCGTTGCTCATCTCCGTTTCTAAGCCGAAGAGCCAGTGCTGTCCGAAGACGTCTCCGTGGTCATGTGGCCGGCATGACTCAAGGCCAAAGGCCCACGGAATGCCATTCCCTTCCCATCAAAGGTGGCCCCTATTTTTCTACTTGCATTTTTTTTTTAATCTGCTTTCGAACTGCTAGGTTGGCAGAAGCTGGGACAAGTCACGGGAGCTCACCCCGTTACGTAGCACTAGGGATTTGAACCGCTGAACTGCCAAACTTTCGATCGACAAGCTCAGCATCTTAGCCACTGAGCAACACATGTCCCTGTATAACGCCTGTATAACCGGCCTCTAATAATAATAATCATTTAAGTGTTGTACCTTATGATTCTTGACAAATGTATCTTTTATGTACACTGAGAGCATATGCACCAAGACAAATTCCTTGTGTGTCCAATCACACTTGGCCAATAAAAAATTCTATTCTATTCTATTCTATTCTATTCTATTCTATTCTATTCTATTCTAATATTTATGTCAGTTTAGTGCAAGCCAGGAGGGCCAAAAAGCTGGCAGCTGCATCAAACAATTTTGGAGAGGTAGCAAAAAAGGCAGACTCTGAAATATACAATATAATTCCACCGTGTGTCTTCAGGCTCCTGCCAGGATGCAGGGATGGGGAAGGCATGGTGCCCTCTTGTCTGCAGCTCTGTGCTGAGAAGGGACATCCATCAACGCCATCCTTGCTGGAGACCAACAGCCCATTACAGTTGGCACTGCTTAACAAACCTGGCAGATAAAACCCAGGTCCGCTGCAAGATCTTGGCAGACAGCATTTGGCAGGGAAGGGGAGGAGCATACATTCCTCTTTCGGTGCTAACTGGATCCCAGAGCAGATTGAGGATCTCAAAAAAAGATCCAGCAGTCATCCAGGCTGGAACACAAATCTAAGACCAAAACGTATTTTGGGTCTCAGTATTAACCAAGTGTAGTGGCATGGTGGCTCAGTGGCTAAGACGCTGAGCTTGGCAATCAAAAGGTCGGCCGTTCAGCGGTTCAAATCCCTAGTGCCGCATAACGGGGTGAGCTCCCGTGACTTGTCTCAGCTTCTGCCAACCTAGCAGTTCAAAAGCACATGAAAAATGCAAGTAGAAAAATAGGGACCCCCTTTGGTGGGAAGGGAACAACGTTCCGTGCGCCTTTGGCATTGAGTCATGCCGGCCACATGACCACGGAGACGTCTTCGGACAGTGCTGACTCTTCGGCTTAGAAATGGAGATGAGCACCGCCCCCTAGAGTCGGGAACGACTAGCACATATGTGCGAGGAGAACCTTTACCTTTACCTTTTATTAATCGAGTACAGATCATTCTCGAATTACAATCATTCGTTTAGTGACCCTTCGAAGTTACAATGGCACTGGGGAAAAAAGGGACATTTATGGCTTTTTTCCACACTTATGACCATTGCAGCATCCTTGTGGCCATGTGACCAAAATTCAGATGCTTGGCAACTGGCTCATATTTATGACGGTCGCAGTGTCCCGGGGTCACGTGATTGTCTTTTGTGACTTTCTGACAAGCCAATGTCAATGGGGAAGCCGGATTCACTTTACAACCATGTGACATCTACAGGGATTCACTTAGTAATTGTGGCAAAAAAGATTGTAAAATGGAGTAAAACTGACTTAACCTTTGTTAGCTTAGCAACAGAAATTTGGGGGTCAATTGGGGTCATAAGTCGAGGACTCCCTGTACTTCCTCTGCTTTTTAAAAGGGGCTCCTGTGTGGCTTTCCTCTACTTTTGTTGTACCTTGCTATCTTAACAGGTTAAATAAATGTAACAGATTAACAGAGTTGGAAGGGACCTTGTAGGTCATCTAGTCCAACCTCTTGCCCAAGCAGGAGACTCTACTACACCATTTCTGATAGACGGGCAGTCCAGTCTCTTCTTGAAAGCCTCCAGTGAGGAAGCTCCCACAACTTCCAAAGGCAGCTTCTGTTCCATCGGTTGATTGTTCTCACTGTCAGAAAATTCCTCCTTATTTCCAGGTCAAATCTCTCCTTGATTGGCTTCCACCCATTATTCCTTGTCTGGCCTTCGGGTGCTTTGAAAAATAGCTTGAGCCCCTTCCTCCTCTCTGGGGCAGCCCCTCAACTATTGGAAGATGCTCTCCTGTCTCCCCTGGTCCTTCACTAAACTAGCCATGCCAAGTACTAGCAACCATTCATTCTATGTTGTTTCTTTTCCCTGCTTGTTTGATGAGCAGTACAGAATTTTTTTTTTCAGCCAGTCGTTAAGAACTATGCAAATGTGAGGTAGCTACAAATTTGTTTATTTAAAAGAAGTGTATGATCAAATGCGCCGCCTTGAATGAGGCAAACTTTGCATGAGTAAGGAGTCGCAGCTCGTTTGCAGGATGTAATAAGAGGCTTTGTAACATGGAAATAGCGCAAGAACGGGGAATAAATGGAAGACTCGCTGAATACTTCAATAATGATCAGGGTGGGAAACGAGAATGTGGAATGTCTCCTTCGCGGTTTAATATACTCCTTGATAAAAAAGTATAAATAATGCTTGTTGTGATGCTGAGGTGTGTTGAAGACATGAAGGCATCTCTGCCTTTGTATGCAGACAATGTCCTGTTGTTAGCGAAAATCCTGCATAAATTGCAGTGAATATTACTACTGCATGATGCATTAAGGAAACGCACGGATGCTAGTTATACATAAGGGCGAAGAAAACAAATTAGAGCAGGAGGTAAATAACCTGGCTAGAACGCCTACAGCTGAAGACATTTTCAGAATTCACAAATGTTGGCAGAAAGGTAATGGTGTGGTAAGTGTTTCCGGCAAAAGCGAATGTGGGAATACGGGGAAAAAGGAAAGGAAGGAAAAATGGAGGTGTAGATATGTGTGCTTCTGTCCACTTAATAAGAAAGTGAGCATTTTTTGGTATCTTGGGGAAAACACAGAAAGAAATGCAAAATCGAATTTGGTCACTGGGACCAGAGATTTACAGGTAGTCCTCGACTTACAACAGTTCACTTAGTGACAAAGTTACAGCGGCATTGAAAAAAAATGACTTATGACCATTTTCCAGACTTATGACCATTGCAGTATCCCCATGGTCATGTGATTTACATTCAGTTGCTTGACAACTTATTCACATTTATGACGGTTGCAGTGTCCTGGGGATACTTAACCCCCCTTTTGCCACAAGCAACTTCAATGGAGAAGCCAGATTCACTTAACAACCAGATTACTAATTTAACAACTGCAGTGATTCATTTAACAAATGTGGCCAGAAAACAGCAATAGCACTTAGATTTATATACCGCTTCAAAGTGTTTTACAGCCCTCTCTAAGCGGTTTACAGAGTCAGCCTCTTGCCCCCAACAATCTGCTTTCCCATTTTACCGACCTCGGAAAGACGGAAGGCTGAGTCAACCTGGAGTCGGTCAGGATCGAACTGCTGGCAGTGGGCGGAATTAGCCTGCAATACTGCATTCTAATGGGGCAAAACTCACTTAACGATTTTCTCACTTAGCAACATAAATTTTGTGCTCGATGGTGTTCGTAAGCTGAGGACTTACCTGTACTCTCCTGAGCTTTCGGACTTTTTGAAATTCAATTTTGCAGTATTATCCTGGGATACGTATAATTTGCCTTCATTTGCGAGAAATTAAATGCCTTGCAAGTGTGATGATGATGATGGTGCTGCTGGACACCAGATTAGGAGGCTGTGAGTTCTAATCCTTGCCTTAGACATCAAATCCAGTTTGAATGACTTTGGGCCAGTGGTGAAATCTAAAATTTGTTACTACCAGTTCTGTGGGCGTGGCTTAGTGGGGGGGAGGGTAATGTGACTGGGTGGGCGTGGCCAATTTTATTTATTTTTTTACTTTTAAAACCATTTTTTCTACAACCTCTTTGGCGAAGAGGTTTCAAAAGGCTCTGACGATCCCAGCTGAGTTGCCTGATCATCGGAGGGTTTTTAAAGAGGGCAGGGATTTTTGCTACTGGTTCTCCGAACCACCCGCCTCCATCGCTACCGGATCGGGCGATCCGGTCCAAACCGGGAGCATTTCACCCCTGCTTTGGGCCCCTCGCTTTCTTTCAATCCAAACCAGCTGGCAGGGGTATTGTTGTGGGTGAAAATAGAAGGCAGGCTCATTGAGTTGTACAAAATAAAGACAGGATTTAAATGGAATGATGCATTTACCGTATTTTCCGGACTATAAGATGCATCTAGATTTACAGGAGGAAAACAAGAAAATGCACGCCTCTGTGCATCGCGTTTTCGCCCTCCCCGGCACCCAGAAGAACTCCGTAGTGCTCCGCACTTCCAGTTTTCGCCAAAAACGTGCCTATTTTTGGCTTGTAGAGTGCTTCTGGGGGCCAGGGAGGGCAAAAACACGATGCACAGAGGTTTTGGGAGCCCCAAAACAGGCCCGTATTCGATCTATAAGACACACCGAAATTTTCACCCACTTTTGGGTGGGAAATGCGCCTTATACTCTGAAAAATACGATAATTTAAAAAATAAAAACTTGAAAATGAGTAGTTTAAGAAGGGCACATGGTGAAGTAAGAAGAGCCGAGATCAAGAAGGCACAGATCACGAAGAAATGCAGGTAGTCCCTTGAAGTTACGGCACTAAAAAAATTGACTTATGACCTTTTTTCACACTTAACGACCGTTGCAATCGACCGTTCTGACAAGCAACGTCAAGAGGGAAGCCAGATTCACTTAACAACCGGGTTACTAACTTAACAACTGCAGTGTCTCGCTTAACAAGTATGGCAAGGAAGGTTGGAAAAGGGGGCAACATTAATTTAACAACCGTCTCACTTAGCAACAGGGGTTCAATTGTGGTTATAAGTTGAGGACTACCTGTTTCTAGGATAGAAACTGGCTGACACCACGATAAACTGTTCTCATTCTTACCCCATCTCTCTCTCTCTCTGGATTGTTGTGATCATGAGGAAAAGAAATACAATCAGGGCAGGAATTATGCATATTTTGTGTTCATTCAGATTTGCTTATGGCTCTGTCAGGTTCTACTTACGGGTAAAATCAACCTGGTTTTTATTACTCCAACATCCACACCATCAGGGTATCTATTTCGCCCTTGTTGGGTATTTATTTGAGAACTTGATCTTCATACAAAGGCCTGAAAGACACAGGGTTGGCGGGGGGTGGGGGAGAAGAGAGAGAGAGAGAGAAATAGGTTATCCTTTTTATTTGAAAGGTTTGCAACATTTCTTCTTTAAAATATTACTTACAGGATGTTAAACTCCAGGCCGGTTCGCATGGCTGGGCTCACACAATGCACTTAACCTGATTATCAGAAGAGATCTTTTTCTGTGTTCCCAAAATACATTTGAATGGTAAGATGACCAAGTAGGTCAGGTTTCACAATAAAGCACATAAAATAACCCAGATTAACCCAAACCAAGCTTAGACAATCTGCCAGGTCTTTAAGTGAATTGTTTAACTGGGCAAAGCAAAAGTTTGCTATTGCATGCCGGCTACTGTGATGTCAGAGGAAAGGTAATAAGCCATGGAATGCAAAGAATGTTATTTCCTTGGGGCCTGTAAGAAACCCCACTTTGGCTGAAATGTGGGTTAGAAAAGATTGGTGGGGAGGGGGTTGGGTTTTGCAAGAAGGGAGGACCGAACAAGGCAGATGTGTAAACCAAATTTTACAAATATTTATTGGGAGAATAACTTCCAAATGCCCAGGGGGCAGAGGCTAATGGGAAATATATCAAATATAAAAAATAAAAATAAAAAATAAAACTATTGCATGTGTTCATCCCACAAGTCAGACTTCTACTTTTTTTTTTTTTCTCAGCCTTGAGGGATAAAGCCAGGAGTACTATTCAGCAGGTTCTGACGGTTCTGGAGAACCGGTAGCGGAAATTTTGAGCAGTTCGGAGAACCGGCAAATACCACCTCTGGCTTAGCCCCAGAGTAGGGTGGGAATGGAGACTTTGCAATATCCTTCCCCCTGGAGTGGGGTGGGAATGGAGACTTTGCAGTATCCTTCCCCTGCCACACCCACCAAGCCACACCATGCCCACCAAGCCAGTAGTAAAAAAATTTGAATTCCACCACCGGATAAAGCCTTGATCTTTGGCAACCGCATGGCCAAATATCCCTGGGCTAGCCCTTTGAGTAGCCCCCAGGAAGTCACATTTTCAAAAAGTAACTGGGGACCACGACAAAAACAAAATATTGATTTCATTTACCGTAGTCCTTGTACATACGACCATAACGGAGCCTGCCCGTTATGGCCGTATGTCGTGACGGTTGTAAAATGGTTGGTAAGAATAGCTGAGAAGATTATAGGACGCTCAGTTTCCTGTTATTCAGGATGCTGCATATAAGCGCTATGTGCTTAGAGCTCAAAACATTGTTAGAGACCCCACACAGCCATCCCACGGTCTGTTTCTGTTGCTCCCCTCTGGGAGGAGGTTTCAAAGTATTTCTAGCAGGACTTTCAGATTCTGTAACAGCTTTCTTCCCTAGGCCAGTGATGGCTAACCTGTCGCGCACATGTCTGGGTCGCAACCCAGAAGAGGGAGCATGTGCGTGCCTAAAAATGAACTTCCGGTTTCCGGTGCATGCATGCGCACCAGCCAGCTAGTCTTCCGGGTTTCTGGCACGCATGCGCGCATGACGATCAGCTAGCCGGCACGCATGATCACGCAGGAAAACGGAAGACCAGCTCTTCCAGTTTTCAGCACTGCTGCATGCATGAAGGGCAGCTGATTGTCGTGACCACATGCGCGCCAGAAACCCAGAAGAGGAATGGGCGACATCCCGCATGCCAGGCAACGTCCATGTTGTCACTTCGGGCACGCGTGCCATAGGTTCACCATCCATCTGGCAAACTCGCAAGATTCGTTTTTCTCGCCATGTACATATATACATCCGAGCTAGACTGTAGTGTTTCTGTGTGTCATATAATATATGTGGGTACACATTGCCTAATTTTGTACTTATTTATTTATTCTGTCATGGTTATGTAGCGTATACTGGAGGCCTTTGAGAGCTGTATGCAATAAAATTTCATTCTAATGTATGCCGATTAGTGTACATTCAAAGTGACAATAAAGTTTTAATTAATCTGTTTTAATTTATTTTAAATTTTGTATCTCTGTGTTTTATCTTTTGGCTGTTCACCGCCCTGAGTCCTTCGGGAGAAGGGCGGTATAGAAATTTAATAAAATAAAATAAATAAATAAAGTTATTCTATGAGAAAGTCACACGTCCACCCTAATTTTACAACCATTTTTGTGGCGGTCGTTAAGGAAACCCATGGCAAAGATGGCAGAAACGGCGTAAAACATGGTCACGTGACTGGAGGGCACTGCCAAATGGTCATAAAGGCAGCCGTTGTCACCTGAAGTTGACTGGACCATTAGAACTTGGAACCTGGGATGTAAGATTCAGGTCAGATCACACATCTTCAAGGTTGAGAAACACCGCTTTGGAAGTTCAAGCCACGGAGAAAAATGCACCCTCGGGCAACAGGTTGGGCAACCCTACCGTGCTCACCAAGGCCGTCATTTACAAGATCTCTCAATTACCTCTTATTTACTGTATGTCTTGCTAGCAGCCTGCAGATAATCTTTATTTTGCGTTTCAGAGGGACCGCAAATGCTTCAAGCCTTCCATTAATACAATGAAAGAACAAGAAAACAGAGAGAGTCCTAAAACTCCCCGTCTCCTGGTGATTGGCCCAAAGTCACCCAGCCAGCTTTCATGGTTAAGGCGAAACTAGAACTCACTGTCTCCCGGTTTCTATATCTTTTTAGATATTGATTTTTATATATTTTATATATATTTACCGGTATATTTTTGCTTCAAGGTTTCCCAAAGAGGGGCCACCACCTCTATAGGTACTCTGCCCATTCTCCTAGCATTGCATTAAAATTAAAGATTCCCTTCGCACATATGTGCTAGTCGTTCCCGACTCTAGGGGGCGGTGCTCATCTCCGTTTCAAAGCCGAAAGCCAGCGCTTTCAGCTTCAGCTCCAAAGACATCTCTGTGGTCATGTGGCCGGCATGACTCAACACCAAAGGCGCATGGAGCGCTGTAATTTCCCACCAAAGGTGGTCCCTATTTTTCTACTGGTATTTTTTTACCTGCTTTCGAACTGCTAGGTTAGCAGAAGCTGGGACAAGCAACGGGAGTTCACCCCGTTACGCGGCAGCACTAGGGATTCGAGCCGCTGAACTGCCAACCTTTCGATTGACAGGCTCAGCGTCTTAGCCACTGAGACACTGCGTCCCTTATAAAGCATTGCATTACTGATATGCAAAAACTGAGTTTCTCCCATCCCGCCGACATATAGACACAACTCCTGGGTAAGACAACAAGCTATTTTCCCTGTGTATTAAAAGAAGAGGAAACCTAAACAGCAAATGCCAGTGTCAAATGTTAGGGTGGGGACACATGAGGGTAGCTAATCCATAGATTATGCTGGCCAATTGACCAATGTATTCTTAGCTTCGGAGTCGCCAGGGCAGCTTATATTCTTAAGGACTCTAGATAAGAAGGTGTACAGTCTCTACTTTTCCAATGAAAACAAACCACGGGCCTCTTCCACGATAATAGCTAAAATCTCGGTTTGAAAGTCATTTTGAAAATGACTGGGGAATTTTCGTTCCAAAAGCTTTGTGCCAATAAAGAAAGCTAGTTTTCTTTGCGATTTGAAATACAACTGGTTTTTAAATCCCTCTAGGAAAAATCTGGCCTTTTTTCCCCCCCTTTCTTTTCTTGACTACAGGATTTCTGTCCAAATTCCACGCCTTCCATCGATAGCTGACAATATCTCTGCCTTTGGAGAAAAAAAACAAGTTTTTAAGATCCAGCATTTCTCATTTCGGAAATTAATCATCATAAATGGCATTAAAGCAGCAAGAAGAACATTTACGTCCTCCTCTCTGCTGTATTTATTGGCTAGGGACAAAGAATGAAATATCTGCTAATATTCCTGTGGGCTGCTGGTTTCCTCCCACCCCAGTTTAAATACCCTTCTCCTTTCAACATTAATACCCAGATTACTCATCCCTGTACTGATTGGATTGAGAGGCAATTATAGTCAGACTGTGGAGAAAAAAAATAAGAGACAGCTCCCAGCAGCACCCTAATAAAAGTTTGCAGTCAGTACCTTTCCCTTTGCAAAAAGTCCATTCTACAACATAGAACATAAAATTGTAGGGCTCGGAGATCTTCTAGTCCAGCCCCATGCTCAGGACAGGAGATCTTATGTCATCCTGGTCAAAGGGTTGTCCAGTCTATTTTGGAAAAAAAAACTCAATGATGAGGCACACAATAGGTTTTGGGCAGAGGCATAGCAGCGTCTGCTGGAGCTGCAGGGCTGTTGTAGATATTTTCCAAAGCTACCCAAAGGCCAGACAAGAAACAATGCATGGAAACTGATCAAGGAGAGATTCAACCTGGAAATAAGGAGAAATTTTCTGACAGAAAATTCCATTAACCAGTGGAACTGCTTGCCACCAGAAGTTGTGGGTGCTCCATCACTGGAGGTTTTTAAGAAGAGATTTGGACAGCCACTTAACTGAAATAAGTCTACTGAAGCGAGTCTAGCTAGTCTAGTGAAGAGAAGGACCAGGGGAGACAGGAGAGCATCTTCCAATATTTGAGGGGCTGCCGCAGAGAGGAGAAAGGGGGTCAAGCTATTTTCCAAGGCACCTGAAGGCCAGACAAGGAATGATGGATGGAAACTGAAGAAGGAGAGATTCAACCTGGAAATAAGGAGGAATTTTCTGACAGTGAGAACGATCAACCCATGGAACAGAAGTTGCCTTCGGAAGTTGTGGGAGCTTCATCCCTGGAGGCTTTCAAGAAGAGACTGGACTGGCATCTGTCAGAAATGGTGTAGGGTCTCCTGCTTGGGCAGGGGGTTGGACTAGATGACCTACAAGATCCCTTCCAACTCTATTCATCTATTAATGATATGTTCGAAAGTGTCAATTTACTTCTAGGCTGTATCTCTCTTTAACAAACTTCCGCCCGTTCGAGGCAGTCAAAACTGAGCCCAAAATTTCCATTACTAAGCAAAACAGTTGCTTAGTGGAGAACAAATTGACCCCCTCTTCTTTGTGGCAGCCCCTCAAGTATTAGAAGACAACTGTCATTTCTTCCCTAATTCTTCTCTTTGATAGGCTAGACATACCCTATCTATCTCCCTCAACCGTTCATCATACGAAGGGATTCGTATTCTGATTCCACTGAGGGAAAAAATGAAACACAAAACAGAAACTTTTTCAGGCACAAAGGATTAACCCTCCCAGCAGTTGTTCAAATACTACCAAATTGTAGGGATCGCTCATGAGAATATAGGTACGGTAGATGCAGAAAAATAAATTTTGAAATCTTCTTGCTATTCTTTTCTATGGGATGTGACACCAAAGGAAAGACAAAGGTCGAACCATTTGGGAAGGTGACTACCGGAAACCCTGGAAGATAATCCTGTTTTTGTTTCCTTGGAAACGTATGTCAGAAAATTTGGATCAAGCTACACCACTGCGGGGAAAGGGGAAAGAGGAGAGGAGAGGAGAGGAGAGGGAAGAGGAAGGGAAGAGGAAGGGAAGAGGAAGGGAAGGGAAGGGAAGGGAAGGGAAGGGAAGGGAAGGGAAGGGAAGGGAAGGAAAGGAAAGGAAAGGAAAGGAAAGGAAAGGAAAGGAAAGGAAAGGAAAGGAAAGGAAAGGAAAGGAAAGGAAAGAAGGAAAGGAAAGGAAAAGGAAAGGAAAAGGAAAGGAAAGGAAAATCCACCACCTGCAAAAACTTGGATGGAAAGTTTCCCATATATTCTCATCTTCAAAAATTCAGGAATTAAAAACCTCAAAGATTGAGAAAAGTCAGATTTTTACCCCTTCCTAGTGGCAGTGATTTAGCTTATAGTTTAGCTACAGCCCTCTACCCGGTAGGAGACTTTGAGAAGCTGTTGTTAAGCTATGCCAACCCTGCTTCTCCTCTCGGTATTTTTATACTTCTCAACACTTTTGGCAGGGGATCTACATCTGGAAGGCCACGAGGTCCTGAGCTCTGTGTCTTAAAGCAGGATTTTTTCAATCTTGGCAACTTTAAAATGCATGGACTTCAACTCCCAGAATCCCCCAGCCAGCGTGCTTTAAGATGGGTGGACTTCAACTCCCAGAATCCCCCAATCAGCATGCTTTAAGATGGGTGGGCTTTATCTCTCAGAATTCCCTGGCCAACATGCTTTAATATAGAAAGACTTCAACTGCTGGCTGGGGAATTCTGAGATTTAAGACCACCCATTTTAAAAGCATGTTGGTTTGGGGATTTCTGGGACTTGAAGTCCACGCATCTTAAAGTTGCCAAGGTTGAGAAACACTGCTATAAGGAAATGAGGAGCAAGGGTTAGAGGAAACAGGACTGAAAGAATGCAAGTTATTATTTGCCTCGATCATTCCTCCTGGACAATGGGTACAGAAGAAGGCGAGCAAATAAAAAGTGGAAAGGACGGGGCGGCCCCGACTCTATCAAAACTAGTCCTTTCTAGATTGGCCCTGATAGGTCTCTTGCTTGAGCAGGGGGTTGGACTAGAGGACCTCCAAAGTCCCTTCCAACCCTATTATTCTATGTTCTATGATTCACACATGCTCCTCATTCACAAATCCAGCTTCAGCATGGCCCAACGGTGGATGTGTAAAGGCAAGGAATCACAGATGGCCAAGGGTACAAATGAGCAAACATCCTTTTCTCCATGCCATGAAGAGGCAAAGGGGAGAGAAAAAGGGGTTCAAACCAGGATAAGACGACATGTTCACAAAGCACAGTCTCGGTTAATCCCTTCTGCAGTCAACTCTGCCCACCCACCCACTCACCCAAGAGAAAAATCATTCTTTCTGTCCCAAAGGTGTTTTTTTTCCCCAAGAGGCAACTGGACTTTCTGGTTCTTCTTTGAAGATGTTTCGCTTCTCATCCAAGAAGCTTCTTCCGCTCTGCAGAAGCTTCTTGGACGAGAAGCAAAACATCTGAAGAGCTGAAGGAAGCTTCTTGGATGAGAAGCGAAACGTCTTCAAAGAAAAACCAGAAAGTATATATATATCTCCATCATCTTTTATCCATCTATCCACCCACCCACCCACCCACCCATCCATCCATCCATCTATCTAATTATCCATCCATCCATCCAACCAACCAACCATCTAATTATCCATCCATCCATCCATCCATCCATCCATCCATCCATC
>NW_026844060.1:1227935-1262148 GCF_029531705.1 Pantherophis guttatus
CCAATTATCCATCCATCCATCCATCTATCCATCCATCCATCCATCCACCCATCCATCCATCCATCCATTTAATTATCCATCCATCCATCCATCCATCCATCCACCCACCTATCTATCATCTATCTATCTATCTATCTATCTATCTATCTATCTATCTATCTTTCAGTCTGTCCATCCATCCATCCATCTATCTAATTATCCATCCATCCATCTATCTAATTATCCATTCATCCATCTATCTATCTATCTATCTATCTATCTATCTATCTATCTATCTATCTATCTATCTATCTATCTTTCAGTCTGTCCATCCATCCGTCCATCCCAAATGTGAAGAAGAGCCGGAAGAAGCTTCTTGGATGAGAAGCGAAACATCTTCAAAGAACAACCAGAAAGTCCAGTTGCCTCTTGAAAAAAAAAAAAACCCACCTTTGGGACAACCGTGACTTGGAAGGCTGAGAATCTCCACAGACATCGTCCTTTCTGGGTTTTTCCGATGTAACCGAAGAACAAACACCCTCGTCTCCCATATTGCAAACCCATCTCTCCCCCCACTTTCCCTCTTCCCAGCCCCCCCCCTTCCAATGCCAGGCCAGCTGGCGAGAAGCAGCCGGAGAGGGGGCTGGCTGACCCAACGGAGCAGGAGAGGCTGCCAGATGAAAGGAAGGAGCAGCAGGACAATGGGGTCCCCGAGGAACATTCAGGGGTGACAATTGCAGAAGGCCAGCTGGGAAGGGGGTGGGGGTGGGAAGACAGGATACAAGGGAGGAAAGAGAAATGATTTTCCCCTCCCCCATATACACAATGCAGGAACCCCCTCGTCCCACCCCCAAAAAGGCAGAATAGGCTCCAGCTGTCCCTTTTCTCCCCTGTCCTGAAAGGCAGGATAGGTGTGGCTTGAGATTATAATTTGTTGTATAGAGGTAGTCCTCGATTTATAACAATTCATATAGTGACTGCTCAAAGTTGCAATGGGGAAAAAAAGGGTGCCATGTTTCATACAACCGTTGCATCATCCCCACGATCACGTGATCAAAATTCAGACACTTGGCAACTGACTCGTATTTATGACGGTTGCAATGTCCTGGGGTGCTGTGATCTCCTTTTAGCGACCTTCTGACAAGCAAAGTCGAAGGGGAAGCCAGATTCGAACAAGATGCAGCTGCAAATGAACAAACCGTGTGAGGACTGTACAGGATGGCCTAATTAATTAACTAATTAATTAATTAATTAGATTTGTGGGCTGCTCGTCTCATCCGGCGGTGACTAATTTGCAGAACATGCCGCCTTAGATTTGTCACTAGCAAAAGCTGAAGAACTGAATAGTTTCCCAATAGTATCCATAGAAATTCAGAGAAATTGTCTTTTTTTTTTTTTTCATTCTTCACTCTTTCCCTTTCACCTCAATAATACTGGTAGTCCTCAACTTATGACCACAATCGAGCCCGAAATTTCAGTTGCCAAGTGAGAAATTTGTTAAGTGAGTTTTGCCCCATGTTATGACTTTTCTTGCCACATTTGTTAAGTGAATCGCTGCAGCTGTTAAATTAGTAAATCTGGTAAGCTGTTAAGTGAATCTGGTTTCCCCAGAAGGTGCTCAAAATATGATTCATTCACATGATTTTGGGATGCTGTAACCGTCATAAATGTGAGTCAGTTGTCAAGCATCTGAATGTAAATCACATGACCATGGGGATGCTGCAATGGTCGTAAGTGTAAAAAAGAGTCAGGTTTTTTTTCAGTATCATTATAACTTCGAACAATTAGTTAAGTGAACTGCTGTACATTGAGGACTACCGGTAATGTATGTCCCCCAATGAGAAACAAAACATCTATGAGCAACATATTATTTTGCTTCTTTTTGAGGGCCTTTTGCCAGATGGAACTCTGGTTCTACTCGTCTAAGTAAAGGTTGGGAAGACCCAGGAAACCTAAATTACCAAATGGCAGACAGAAAACAGAGCTGGATTCTTTCCCAGCATTGGGAGACCCTAGCTTAGCCTGTGGCTCTTGACCCAATTAAATTAAATTTAAAACAAATCTTTACTAGGTCATAGGCCAGCATAGTTGACCTAATTTCAAAAAAAAAAAAAAATCTCAGTAAAACATGTTGGCCTTCTGTAAAATATTCTTCACCCAGAAGCCTGCTATATACATGCAGAAAACAAAAATAAGTCTTTAAAAAATAAGAGAGAGAAAAAAAATGCTCCCAAAGGGTCATTTTCAAAGCCGTATAACCAAAGGGTAATAATGTTCCTTAAATATATCCATTGTTAAGTTAGTAACACGGTTGTTAAATGAATCTGGTTTCCTCGTTGACTTTGCTTGTCAAAAGGCCGCAAAAGTTGATCACGTCACCCTAGGACACTGCAACTGTCATGAGTCAAGCATCTGAATTGTGACCATGGGGATGCTGCAATGAACTGTTATGTGAAAAGTGTGAAAAATGGGCATAAACAATAATAACTTTATTGTCATTGTACGTGTATACATAGTATACAACGAAATTCACTTAACACCCAAAGACCAGGTCCAACACAATAACAATCCCCAAACACACTCCCACCCACCACAAATTCCCCACCCCTAAACCACCCAAACATCCACACAACAGACCAAGTAATGCTGTCCCAACAGCTCACTGATGGTGGCCCTTTACTTCATTGTTGAGTGCAATTATAGCTCTGGGATAAAAACTACTCAGAAAATGTCATTTTATATAATAAATCATTATATAATAAATTATAATAAGTTATTTTAAATTACAGTAAGTTATTTTAAATAAATTCTATTTAAAATATATATTATTTTAATCTATATTGGCATGAATCAACAAAATCCACCAAAGCTAAATAGCTTTTATCACAACTGTCTCACTTGCTTGTCCCATCTTGTTCAAATACACTTAAGCATCTCCGTTCAAAGGGTCCCAGGTTGAAAATTTCTACTTGCAAACTGGAACTCAGAGTAAGATAATAAAACCACTGCATTCACACGACACGAAGTGACCACACAGGAAAAACTTACTGTAGGTTCACGGGATGGGCAATGCGACACATTAAGGCGAAGGATGAGTTCCCACAAGATGCCGAACCAGAGATTACCAATCCCATTTTATTCTGTAAAAGAGTGTTTTCTCGATCTTGGCAAATTCAAGATGGGTAGACTTCAATTCCCAGAGTTCCCTAGTCAGCGTGCTAGCTAAGCGATTCTGGGAGTTGAAGTCCACACATTTGAAAACATGCTACGTGGGGAATTCTGGGAGTTGAAGTCCACATATCTTGAAATTGCCACAGTGGAGAAACTTTGCTGTAAATCCTAACAAAAGACACAGACCTTATAATATGGAATGACCAATGTGTAATCCATTCAGACATTCTTTTCATTCTAGTGAGAGCAGCTAAACAAACTCATGAGTTGTTTAGGGTCGTAGCAAACCAAGACATTTCAAGTAAGTAGACCTCAAATGAAGACCACAACTGAGCCCAAAGTCTCTCTTGCTGTTGTTAAGTGAGCTTTGTCCCATTTTAAAACCTTTCTTGTCACACACACACAAGTCAATGGAGAAACCAGATTCATTTAACGACTGTGTTACTAACTTTAACAACTGCAGTGATTCACTTAAAAAACTGTGCCAAAGGGGTTGTAAAATGGGGCAAAACTCCCTTAACAACTGTCTCACTTAACAGCAGAAATTATGGGCTCAATTGTGGTCGGTACGACGAGGACTTTATCTGTACTTCAGAAACATTTAAGCAAAGACTAAGCCAGTGATGGAGATCCTTTTCGGCACCGAGTGCCCAAACTGGAACGCGCGCACATGCGTTTACATGGGCTCATGCTGAAGCGCCAAAAACTCACAGACCAGCTGACTGGCATGTGCATGCCTGTTTTTTGGGCTGTTTTCAGGCCATTTTCAGGCCATTTTTGGCCTAAAAAACAGCCAAAAAATGTCCCCAAAAAATCCCTATTTTTTGGTCGTTTTTCAGGATGTTTTCAAGCGCTCCAGCACCCGTGAAGACCAGGTGGTCGGTGAACATGTGCAAGCCGGAAACCAGAAGAGCAGCTAGCAACAGCACACATGCCCACAGAGAGGGCTCTGCGTGCCACCTCTGGCACGCGTGCCATAGGTTCGCTATCATGGGACTAAACTCTTTTAAAAGGCTTTAAGACAGGGAAAAAGGGACACGGTGGCTCAGTGGCTAAGACACTGAGCTTGTCAATCGAAAGGTCGGCAGTTCAGCGGTTTGAATCCCTAGTGCCGCGTAACAGGGTGAGCTCCCGTTGCTTATCCCAGCTTCTGCCAACCTAGAAGTTCGAAAGCAGGTAAAAAAAAAATGCCAGTAGAAAAATAGGGACCCCCTTTGGTGGGAAGGGAACAGCATTCTGTGCGCCTTTGGCGTTGAGTCATGCCGGCCACATGACCACGGAGACGTCTTCGGACAGCGCTGGCTCTTTTCGGCTTTGGAACGGAGATGAGCACCACCCCCTAGAGTCGGGAACAACTAGCACATTTGTGCGAGGGGAACCTTTACCTTTATCTTTACCTTTACGGCGGGGAAAAGTAGAAGGAAAGAGAAAAGAGATGAAGAGGACAATCAGCAGGAAGATGGATGGACTCGATTACAGCAGTGATGGGTGAAAGACCCAGAGAACCAGTTTATGGACAGAACATCCCTGGCGAAGATCTATGAGATTGCTAAGTGGCAATTTGATAGCATATATAAGCCATCAATCAATTCAGGCAAAAAGTCTCCGGGAACTGTTGACAGGCAAGGACACCCTTGCTACCAACCTCACAAAGTGAAAAACACAGTCAGGACCCCAAAGGAAAAAAAAACGGAGGAGGATGAGGACGGAAGAAGAAGAAGAAGGAGGAGGAAAAAAATCTTATTATAGCACACAGTGCCAATCAAAACCAGCAGGGAGAGAAGGAAAGAGTGTGTGGGGAGGGAAAAGAAACTAGTCCTTCAACAGAGCTGATAAGATAATTTTGTTTCCCTTCTCTCCATCTGATGCAGCTTTGATGTTTAAGTGACAGCTCATTGCTCCGGGTGGAAAAAAAGGGGCAATCACACACACACACACATATCACTATTTTAACTGCCATTTTCTTTTAGACCACCCCCCAACAACGACACTAACGAATTCTTCACATAGCTACATTTCCCAGGCTTTCCTGAGACAAACATCTGCAAAAGCCTGATAGGAAAACCGCTCTGCGAGTGAACAGATTTCCTGTTAATCCTCCGAGCGCCGAGCTGCTACTTGTGCTGAGAGGAAGAGGAAGAAAAGAGGATGGGGGGGGGGGGGAAGAAAAAGGAAGCGACTTTAGCCAGTTTCGCTTCTGGCACGGCCCCACCACCACCACTGATGATCCACCTCTGACAGAATAACATGCATCCCTCAAAAAGAATTATTTCTTTTGAAATAATTTAATCGACTTGCTCTTAAAAGCTATTTAATTCTGCAGTAGAAATACGACAGAGCGATTTGAATGGTCTCACTAAGAACACTGATGTCCCAGTAGCTGGAGAGAAATTCCCTGAAGATGGACTCCGGCATGAGTCCGAAGACAAAATCTCTCTGGTCCCAGGGACCGACCCAGATTGGATCCTTGCAACATTATCCTGGGACACCTATATTTGCCTTGGTTCGTACTGGTGTCACACATTAAGCTAACACTTTCTGGAAGAAAAGTTGGACATGTGCTTTCTCTGGCTTAAGTGACGACAGCACTGAGGCCATGTTGCTGGATTTAAGTAGCATGCCTGAAACGTAGCCTGTTTAGGCCATGGTTTGCACAATATAGGTAGTCCTTGACTTACAACCATTCGTTCAGTGACTGTTCAAAGTTACAACTGTAAAAAGTCACAAATGACCGTTTTTTTACACTTATGACCATTGCAGCATCCCCATGGTCACAAAAATCCAAAATTCGGATGCTTTGACAATTGGTTCATATTTATGACGGTTGCAGGTCACCTTTTGTGACTTTCTGACAAGCAAAGTCAATGGGAAAGCCAGATTCACTTAACAACCAGGTTACTAACTTATCAACCGCAGTGATTCACTTAACAACCGTGGCAAGAAAGGGGGTAAAATGGGGGTAAATCTCACTGAACTGTTTTGCTTAGCAACAGAAATTTTGGGCTCAGTTGTGGTCATAAGTTGAGGGCTACCTGTAATTAACCATCAGTTAGGCTTATCCAGAAGGCGATTTTAAAAGCTAGATGGGTGGATTCATGCAACATGCTAGAACAAACTCAAATACACCATATTATGCCTTGGCAGACTATGGAGATTCACAGTTCCAAATATCCACAAAGCTATAATGACATATTATGTCAGTAAACAAGCTGAAAATATGACATATATGCAACATTTTCAAACTTCAGGCAGCAAAATGTCCGAAAAGGCTCAAACCATAGTTTTAACACACTCATCTGATTCGTATGTTAGCAATGGATTGTTTAATCACAGATCAATTGATTGGTCACAAGCGGTATGTTTTTTTGCACATGCTTTACAACGTGCCACAGTGGCTGGGTTCGCATAGTATGTTAAACCATGCTGTAGTTTAATTTTAGCTTAGTATGTTGTAAAACCACACTAGTGGCATACAATGAGCTGCAAAGGACCTCTTCTGTATAAGTCTAAAGCAGTGGTTCTTAACTTTTTCATCACCATGTATCCCCTTTAAATGCCTCTTGTGGCCACAGATCCCCATGAATTAATTCAAGACTTAAATCATAACATTTCTTCAATCCTTCACGGACCCCCTGTGACAGCATCATGCCCTCCCCCGGGCATCCACGAATCACAAGTTGAGAACGACTGGTCGAAAGCAATACTGTAAGTAACTATTGGAACATCTGAGGAGGGTCAATTTGGAAACAGACAGTTTCTAAAGCTGATACAGTAGAAATTTTCCAAGACCAATTTCCGCTACATTGCCAAGAATGTTGTTAACGAAATTAATAAAAGTACCAGCAGTATGTTCAGACTGGTGTTTTTTTAAAGAGATAACCCTGTACCAGGAAAGGTTGGAAGAGCATGGAAACGCAACCAGATCTCATCCAGGGAACATACAATCGTATCCCAGGTCTCTTAAGTGTCCATTTGCTCCGTGGGAACACAACATTTTCATTTTAAATGCAAGGATTGTAAGGCTTAACTCTAACCCTTCGAAAACACAAGAAAAGAAAGTAAGCGCCATGTTTACATGATCTCGTGGGGTTTTCTTTTACTTTTGTGTTCATATGCACGTACATGACTGTAGTCAACTTCACACAGCGTGCTAAGCCATAAAAAGATTTCTTGATTTGGGGCTTATCATGTGATACGAACTCTTTCCCTGTAGTTCATATGCCGTAGCTCATGTCTTAGTACGATATGAAATCCAGCCAATAATGGCTTCTTGAACAAATCACGGTTAAAACATGCGTAATGTGTGAACCCATTTATGGAGTGACAGGCTGGGTTAACATTTTCAGCAAAGACACAGTGTGGGTTACTTGTTTGTAGCTTAGCCTGTTATACAAATTCAGGTTTCTGAAGCGTTAGGATTTCTAGAAAACCAACCAACTGAATAAAACCTCGGTTAAGCAAATGGTGACTGTGCACTGTATACACAATTTATTTTGAAAACCACAACTGAACAAAGATCAGAGTCTGTGCCCATCAAAATTAATATCTGATCACCTCAAGCTAGCTTTGTGGCAACAGATGGATTAGGAATGGAGGGTTTAGCATTGCTCCTAATGGTAAGCAACCAGAAATCAGAAAATTTTCCTCACCTGCTGTAGGAAATTTTAAAAATCTACAGGTAGATTCTGATCTATCTCCTGTTTCTGCTCTGAGACACATTGCACTGGCAAAATAATTTATTTCCCTCATAAATCAAGTACCTACTTGGTCTTTATGCCAAAGCTTTTTCTTGTACTTAATCCTAAAATAATCCGTGCCTGAGGGGACTTGGAGGAAGTGGAGAAAGGGGAAATACTTTGTTTTCCTTCTAGGCGAACATCTGTAAACCAGGGCAAATTTTCTTTTGATCCTGCTAAAATGCAGCCAATGCAGCTCAGAAGAGTCCATCATGTCTTGGCTGTTCAGAAAAGAGGGGTGGGAGAGGGCCCCAATGGCTAAATATGGAGAAAACATCACACGCACATGTACTCAAATACAAAAGCAGCGGACACACAGGAGGTCCCTCGGTTCAAGGCTTTGAAACGTTAGCTGCATGGAGAAGGTTAGCTTTTCACTCCCACCCCTAAAGGGCTAAGCAACCATGGCTTAAAGATTTGAGCGGGTTTTCTCCTTACGTAAAAACCCATTTTGACTGGAGCAGAGAGCGACCGGAGAGAGGGTCTCTGTGCATGTGGAGGGGGCCCCAACGGGAAGCTGTAAGGGGAGTGAAGGTTCCAGCAGCTTTGCCAACCCTAGGGAAGAAAAATCCAGCGTCCACTTTAGGAGCGAGGGATAAGCTTCCAATAAATCTCCGTAGCTCTCTCTCCGCCTCGATCTTTAAAGAAAGGTAGGGAGGGGGCAGGCAGGCCCTCGAAATCCATCCGGGAACCGGTCTAGAAGCCCCAAGCCCCGCACAACGGCTGCTGGCCAGGGCGTCCCCCAGTTCAGGAACGCGCCTTCGCTTTCGCGCAGAGGACACCAGCAGCCACCCAGAGAGAGCGCACGGGCTGAACCGGCCGCCTGGCCAGCCCACGCTGCGCCACCTCCCGTAGAGCATCTCCTGCGCTGGAGGGACAAGCCCCCCACCCACCCCTGCATGTCGCCCCCAAACCGCCCCTCCTGGCCCCGCTAAAGACCCAGAAAGCCACGGACCGCTCCTCGGCTCCGGAGACCTGCCCGTTTCTTCCACCTCTCTCCAAGATGCCGCATTGGAGAGCCCGCTGGCTCTGCCGCCTCCCGCCAAGGCCCCGAGCTTTGCGGGAGCAGCTGGGCACACCTCGACCCCGTCCCTTCCCGAGCCGCCGAGACAATAAGCCACAGCGTCCCCCACCTTCCGCCACCAAATCGCGGCTCACTTCTCTCCGCCGCCTCCACCTCCTGCCACAAGCGCCCGGCGTCTCCTTCGGCTCAAGACGCGCCCGGTGCGCGCATCGCCGTCTCCCCTCTGCTGCTCCTCCGCCAGCATCACAGGTGGCGCCGGGAAGAGCCCGGGCGTGCCAGCAGGATGCTGCTGCTGCCGCCGCCTTTCGATGGAGGAGCCCCGCCAGCCCTGGCTGCGGAACGGACTGCCTAGCCCGGCTCGGTTTGACAAGAAGCCCCCGCCTCCGAGCCACGAGGCCGGATCAGCTATTGGGCGCGTCCCCCGCCATTCACGCGGAGCCGCTGGGGGAGCCAGGCCGGGCTCACACGTGGCCAAAGCGCTTCTGGGGAGACGGAGGGTCCTGATCGCGTTCAGCGAGATTTTGGGGGGGTTTTCCGGGCGCTTTAGCCCAACCCAAGCCGCTTGCACTGAAAGCCAGATTAATGCCAAACATCGGGCTTTCGTTCACTTCACAAACCTTGCTTTAATAATCGGATCTTCCCATTTTGAGTGGGGAGGGGGGGGTGACTTTAGCTAAGGTGTGTGAACCCTGCCAATTGTGGTTCATCCAATGAATAAACCACATTTAAGCCAAACCATTACTTTGCACAGTGCCGTTGTGTTTGGCCAATGGGTAGTAAGAGACCCAGCCAGCACGGTTCGATGTTTTTTTTATGTGCATCCAAGTAATTGAGATGATTCAGTAAATCTGGTTGTTATGGGGGGGGGGGGGGAGGAAGAGAAGGTATTACGCAAACCTAGCCAGAGGGGGCTCCGGGATAAATAAACTGGGTGCAAAAGATGCTGAGCTTTAATCTGTAGTGGTAAAATTCGTATCTGAGGTCTTCCGTCAGCATTGTAGGATAGTAGGCATTGTAGGCTGTACAATCCATGGCTGTAAAACCCTGATGTGGTTTATATTGGTTTGGAGTGGGGTACAAAACCCAGTTAATTATCTTTTTTTGATTTGTTTAATGAAGCCAACGGTTGATACGGTATCATAAACCCAGCAACTGAATGTAGATGAATTGGCATTCTTCAGTATTCCTACAGCAAGTTCCTAAAGGAAACAAGCCTGAGTCAAGTGAGTCGAAAGAAGGGCCCTTTTGATGGCTTAATTTCAGCGTCTTCTAGTTCTGTGGAAAATCACATGCATCTGCCACGTCTACAGGTTTAAATCTCTTATTAAAAATTACATATTTATTTCTACAGCATACCGCCAACCCTGCCAAAATGCAAGTGTCACAATCCAAAATAAGGCCCTTTCTTTGTAACCAAGGGGAAACAAGATTATATTGGGGCTCACAACGATTAAAGTAGAGGGCTGGTTTAGCAACTGGAGAAAACGGCACTTTAACAAGTACAATAACAATTTGTTATTGTACTTGTTACAATTTGTTACAATAACAAGTACAATAGCAACAATAACAATGTCATTTCCTGCGTAAAGAAAATGCTATAACAGATCAGACAGGGATTCCCAATAGTGGGGGCTAAGGACAAGGGATGCATTTCATCTTACCTTATTATCCTGTCTATGAGCATCCTTGGAGCCTCTAGTATAATTGAAAAGCAGAGTTCTGAAATATGTGATTGGTGTATTTGATCAAGGAGAACAAGTCTGGTTTTGCTGGTATCCCATTCATCAAAGATGTAGATTCTGTACAGATATTAAATTTTAAAGTTGCTCCAGTTTGGACAGAATCTTTAAAAGTTACAATGCCTGGTTGTATCCCATTTTTACAATAACCTCTCTCTCTATTTCTCATCTATCTCTCTCTCTATCCATCCATCCATCCGTCTATCGGTATCTATCTTATCTATCTATCTATCTATCTATCTATCTATCTATCTATCTATCTATCGGTATCCATCCATCCATCCATCCATCCATTCGTCTATCTACCTCTATCTATCTATCTATCTATCTATCTATTTTATATCTATCTATCTATCTATCTATCTATCTATCTATCTATCTATTGATATCTATCCATCCATCATCTATCTATCTATCTATCGGTATCTATCTATCTTTATCTATCTATCTATCTATCTATCTATCTATCTATCAGTATCTATTTGTCTGTCTTTCTATCAGGAGGGGAAGGTGCTTCTCTTCCTCCCAAGCTGACCTTTGCTATAAAGGATTTTGAATTCAATTTTCATCCTTTGCCTATATAATGATAGTCCTATCTACCTCTCTATATTTCTGCATTGCATATGTGCCTATAAATTTGCTACCTTCAAAACACTAATGCAGTTCCTGTTAAGTGCAAGTCAGATGTTTGTACTATAACCTGTTAGATTCTAGGGCTATTTCCTTCAAGGAAAACCAACTATAGTTAAAGAATGGTGGTGAAAGCATCCAATATAAACAAAATTGCGCATGAACATTTGAGCTAGAAGGTTGGGACAAGGGATGAGCCTTTGCAGAAAGCACCGTTATATGAATTTAACACCCCTCCCATCCCAAAACATCCAGCCCTCTCTGCTTTAAAACCCTACAGTAAGAACTACACCCACACCCCATCTCCAGACTTCAAAGAACACTTGGCATTCCATTTGCCTGTCATTTTCACAGTCTTGGCAGCTTCAAAGGTTTCTCTCCAAACCAGAAAATCTGTTGTTTCATCCATAATGCTGAAGACCACAAAAGATTGGGCAAGAACAAGGAGTAGGAATAACTCAACAAACAGCTGGTGAGAAGAAGAAACTACTTCGCTGGGTCAAATTTTCTGCTAATCAGTTTGAGTGTTGTGTTATTTCTTCTTTTGTTTCTTCCCTGTTCCATGTTCTAGAATTTATACTTTTAGCACAGAGATATTCTGACTTATAAAAGAGGAAAAGCCTCTTTTGTAGCCTGGGAAAGTAGACAGATAATAATCAGAACACTTTCACAAATGGACAATCTCTGTATCTCGATTGCAGCAGAGAAAGAGAAACCCACATTAATTATTGAAATACATGATGCAGCTGAGCCATAAGAGCTGCAGAACAGGCCGCTGATGTTACCAGTAGTATATTATTGCTTCTCTCAATCTTCCTACCTCCGTCCTCCGGTGTTCATAGAGCTTCTCCAGAAACAAATACTATTTTCTTCTCCAAAAAGCTGCTGCAGATATCTGAGCTTGCCTAGTTTCCACTGAAAAAAAAAGACAGTTTTGCTTTCCTTCAAAGATCATCTTTAATGAGCTAATAGTCTTTGCTGGGTTTGGGGATTATTGTTAAGGAGAAGACGCAGAATGCTTCCAGGGAGCAAGTAGGAAACTTTTCGTTATATGTTTGCTTAAAAGACAACTGCCCAGGATGTTCATGAACATATTGGGAAAGAAAAGATTTAGGAGAACATATTTCCTTCCACCTTTAGTTTTTTCCCTTACTACCTTTTCACAAATTATAAGAAAAGGGGGGAAAAGAACAGCAGATGTGTTGTTTCAGCAGATGTTTAGGTGCTTTCCAGTTCACTAGCAGCATGGAAGAGTCAAGAGTCCTGGAAGTGCCATAGGTCTAAAGCACACACTAATGTCAGTAGCAACCTTCTTGTTGAGAGCGAAGGTGATACTTCCTTTAGAGTAGAGAAGCCCGCGTAGTACTTAGACATAGCCATATCCCATCTGGACCAGCCAACTGCCTTTAATATTTGGTGGTGAAGGACTGGAACTCCAGAACGGTGATCTGCCTCTCATTTGAGAACACGGCCTGATCAATGCGAGACATGGGGCTTCCGACGCTGCGTAGCCAGTTCTTCCTGGGCGGGGGAGAAGGAGAAGCAAACATTAACAGCGCAGTTCCTTCTTCTCCTGTTTTACCTTGCACATAGCCAGAATAGGAATATGTCTATTCATAGACCCAAAAAGCCATCAGGTGCAATGTGCACATTTGTTGGAAGGCAAGGCCCATATTTATTAGACGTTTTATTACAGATTCACCATGAATCATTGAAAGGAAGTAAGCATACTGCCAAAAGTTACCAGCAGAACAAATGGCTCCAATTAAGTTGAAGACATAAATAATGTTGCAGAAGGAAAAAAGTGGGGAGATGATTTAAATATGCTTTCATTTGTGAAGATTTAAATAACTCTAATGGGATAAATTCCTACACAATTGGAAAAACAAGAGATCTCATAGCCTTTTACAGATTGTTTTAACATTGGCCCCCAAATATAAGTTCA
Organism: Pantherophis guttatus; assembly: GCF_029531705.1. The sequence goes on from NW_026844060.1 coordinate 1,241,160, forward strand.
AATGTGTACATTACCTCATCTTTAGGGAGAATTAAGGGATTACGCTTATCTATATTAAAAACGTTTTTCTGATATTTTTGGATGATTTTGGAACACACAGTGGTAGAACAGATGCCTAACATTTACAGGTAGTTCTCAATTTATAACCACAATTGGGACTGGAATTCCATCAGTAAATGATGCAGGTAAGAGAGTTGTGCCCAGTTTTATGGCCTTTTTTGCTGAAGTCATTAAGTGAATCCAGCTTCCCCCATTAACTTTGCTTGTCAGATGACAGCTGGGAAAGTTGCAAATGGGGATTGCATGACCCCAGGAGACCTTCATAAATACATGACAGCATCAGTTGTCAAATGCACAACCTTTGATCATGTGACTGCAGGGACACTGCGATGCTTAGAAGTAGAAAGACTACTCCAGGGGACTACCTATACTTATCATTTTATAACCTGAACCAAAAAAAAGAACGTAAGTGTTAGAATAAAACTCAAATTCAAACCTATATTGTGAGCCACCCAGATTTTTTAAGATGGGCGCTCACACAAGTCTTTTAAATTAATTAAATAAATAAATTGGAGCCATGAAATCAACTGAATGTCATTGAGTAACTTGCTCCTTTGTTACCTGATTACTTTGTCTCTGTAATCTCATTTTGAGAACAAAAGAAAACATATGCTACATTTAGCACTAAATGTAATCATTGAAATAGGAAAAAAAAACAGGCTTATTCAATTTAAAATAACTTCTCCAAGAGTTCTGAATTTGTTTGTGGCAGCAAAACCAATATCTTGTAACATTTTACAGACTAAGCAAATACTGTCATGGACTAATAAACTAATTGTCTTATAAAGTAGATGTATTCCACACAAAAAACTTCAGCCCTCTGACTAAGATCAAGTGTGATATCTTATCATAAAACCCTTTCATCACTGTAACATTGCTAGTTTTTAGATTGTTTTCTGGGCTGACAGTTGCTTTTTCGCTTTATTCATACAACATGCCAGACCAGGATAAAATTGAATTGCATAATTTAATATTGTAGGAACCCAGCTATTGGCTTGCATGAATGAGGTCATCACACTAAGCTAGAATGTGATTTATTTGTTGGGTGTGCATAGCAATTATGCTTTTAACATTTTAAGATTTTATGCATAACATGCAAACCCCACCTTTCCTTGCATGCTGGGTTCTGTACATTAAAGGGGCAAAACACAATCTAAATGTGTTTTAATTTACATTTAATTAAAATCAAATTAAATACAGTCACCATGACCGCTCCCCATGTATTTTACAATAATTTACATTTGCAATTTGGCAGCAACAGAGGGAAAGGCAAGCACAGTGATCAGCTGGAAGGCCATGCCCAATACCTGGGTGTATGTGAGCTGCAACCATCAAAAGTGAAATGGATATAACTCTTTGATTTTTAAACAAAAAAATATAAAAGCACCCTATTGATATCAGCAGTCCACGCCTGTGATCTAAAGAAAAGTTCTAAAGATTATGTTATATAAAGAACCTATGAATGAGTTTTCCCACGTAACATAAGAAAACAACTTTCTGCACACTGCCCACACACAATACATTTGCCCAGCTGGTATTCCATTTCAAAAATTGAAATGCTGCCTATTTATTCCCACCCAATACTTAATTGCAAAAGAACATTGAGAGTCACATGGGTGGTTTTACACCTTTGCTTTTTTATCCTGCACTGACTTGGGAGGAGAAAAGGGTAGGGGGGAAGAAGAATGTGCATTGAGGAATAGCGTTGCTATGGATTATCTCCTTCCTATTTATCCCTGGTTCCTCAAAGCCAGGGATGGAGTAGTGTGGTTGCTATGGAAATGGCCCCAATTTCCCCCTCCCCCCTGAGACATGAAGGTAGACAATATGTAGAGGCAGGTTGCTATGGCAACTGTCCCAGATATTTTTTCCCCGTTCATGCTCTCTCTTTCTTCAAGGTGATAGAAGATCTGGTTGCTATAGTAATTGCCTCTGGCTGTCATCTTTCTAAAGGTGACAAAGCACTGTTGCAGAAGTTGTTACACCAACACAACACAAAGCCTGCGGGTCACCCTAAGCTCAGACCCTGCTTTCGCTCACTTGCTCTTGCTTTCCTTCCACACACCCCCACACAGAATCACCTCTACTGTGGCTCAAAAATTCATAAAGCAATTTTCTTCATCTCCTTCTGGACCAGTTCTCTAATTGCATGCTGACCCAAGTCCTAGATTTAAGGGTGTCAATTCCCTCTGGAGGCAGAGTCTGGAGAGGTACCCTACATACGCATTCTCAATGGAGGCTGGGTGGAAGGGAAAGAATCCTTATAAATTGCTGATAGGGAGTTATCTTCAGATCACAATTGTGATAATAGGTTCTCATTTCTACTACAGGTAGTCCTCGACTTATGACCACAATTGGGATCAGAATTTCTGTTGTTAAGGGGGGTTGTTAAGTGAGCAGCACCCGATTTTGCATCCTTTTCTGCCACAGTTATTAAGTGAAGCACTGCAGTTGTTAAATGAATTGTCAAGCACAGGAAATGCAGAGTCCCGCAGTTCGGATGAATATACAGGTTAATTTTATGCGAAAGGTCTCTATCAGAATCTGGACTACTAACGGTCAAAGCAGGTTGGCAATAGGTAAGTGTCAATGGAATTCAAGGTAGGCCTGAAGGGACTCAAGACTGATGACGTATTTGACCCCTCTCTTGGGCTCAACATGGATATCTCCTACATGAATCATGTGGTCATTAAGTAAATCCAACTTCCACCATTAATTTTGGGCGTCAGAAACTGGCTGAGAAAGTTGCAGATGGCAAGCACAAGACCCCCAGGACACCGCAACTGTTGCAAATACATGCAAGTTGCCAAGCGCTCAAATTTTGATCAAGTGATTGTAGGGATGTTGCAACAGTCATAAGTCAGAGGACTAATCTTAAGTCAATTTTTCGGTGCCTTTCTAATTTTGAAAAATTGCTACAGTTGTAAATTGAAGAATACCTGTGGTTTCTTTTCCTCCACAAGAGAACCAGAAGGCCATTCAGAAAAAGCAAGGGGCCTGGTCCCCCTCACAGGTTTCAAGCCACATGTGACAATCCGTAAGAAATACACCTCTTGTTAAAGGATATATACAAAAGTAATCATGAGACACAAGTCTAAGATACAAAGTTGATTGATGCTGATGAACCTAATCAGAATGGGGCTTTTGAATTTTCTCTTTCAGGACCAAGAACAAGAATGGTTGGAAATACTGTGTTTCCCCAAAAATAAGGCCCTGTCTTATATTTTTTTGAACCCTGACATAAGCACTTGGCCTTATTGTCATGCGCTCAAAAGTCCGATTGGGCTTATTATCAGGGGAATGTCTTATTTTGGGGGAAACAGGGTAGTACACTAGCCTTATGCCTTAACTTGGAGATTTTAATTTTAAAATAACAATAGAACAAACTCTGATCAAGAGGGGAACATAAATAACTTTACATTGTACTCAGAACTCTGTGGATTACCACAGAAGTAGTTGCTTAGAAGTTTGGTTAACAGCAACAGTCTAGTACTAGCGTGGAAAGTCGACAATTAAGGCCTGTGATGGAACTTCTTTATCACCAAAGGTATTCTATCTTTGCCCAGCAAATGCAGCAAAAAAAAAAAAAAAAAAAAACCCAAACAATTCCAACTTCAGTCCTGATGAGTTGTACAAGTAGTCCTCGACTTAAAACAGTTCATTTAGTAACAGTTCAAAGTTACAACGGCACTGAAAAAAGGGACTTATGACCTTTTTTCACATTTATAACCATCGCAGCATCCCCATGGTCACATGATTTACATTCAGATGCTTGATAACTGGTTCATATTTATGACGGTTGCATGTGATCATCTTTTGTGACCTTCTGACAAGCAGAGTCAAAGAAGAAGCCAGATTCACTACACAACACAGCATTATTAATTGTGATTCACATAACAAATGTGGCAAGAAAAGTCGTAAAATGGGGCAAAATTCATTTAACAAATTTCTCACTTAGCAACATATACAGTATTTTGGACTCAGTTGTGGTCATTAAGTCGAAGACTACCTATACTGAATTTTGAAAAACATTCAAATTCCAAAATTGGTCTTCAGCCCTGGCAATTTCAGGAGTCATGTGAAGTCCTTTTCCCCCATTTCCAAACGATCCCTTCTGAGACAATTAAGCAGCCCCATCACCATTTTATTGATTTATTGATTTAATTTATGTGCCATCCCTCTCACTGTTGAAGTGACTCTGGGCAGCTTACCAAATAATAAACAGGATAAATATCAAAACAAATTAGTAAGAATTAAAAGCAGACTAAAAACCAATGATAAACAATACAAGGGTGCAGTCTTCTTTTACCCCTTCAACCACCTCCAGTATAGCCATAACCATCAGAGCCACATTTTAAGGACCTTCCGGAAGGCCAAGAGGATAGAGTATCACCATATACCTTTATTTATTTTTGTAGGGTCAGGCAGTAATCACCCCACTTGTTTCAGCAAACCATTCCAAACTGAAGGAGCCAGGTTTCCTTACTTACATAATCTCCACTTTCTCCTTTGGGCCCTGCACCTGTCCAGTCACAGTCCCACTGGCTGTATTCTTCACCCAGCCAACCAGTCCTAGTTTCCTCCCTTGCTCTTCGGTGTACTAACAGGAGGAGAAAACAAACAGAGATCATCATCAGGAAATTTCCCAAGATATTCTGAAGTTATGTACAGGTGGTCCCAGGGGTGAAATCCAGCAGGTTCTGACAGGTTCTGGAGAACCGGTAGTGGAAATTTTGAATAGTTCGGAGAACTGGCAAATATCACCTCTGGCTGGCCCCAGAGTGGGTGGGAATGGAGATTTTGCAATATCCTTCCCCCAGGAGTGGGGAGAGAAGGGGGATTTTGCAGTATCCTTCCCCTGCCACGCCCACCAAGCCACACCCACCTAGCCACGCCCACAGAACCAGTAGTAAAAAAAATTTGGATTTCACCACTGGGTGGTCCTCAACTTACAACAGTTCGTTTAGTGACTGTTCAAAGTTACAACAGCAGTGAAAAAGTGACTTACGATCGACTCATATTTATGACAGTTGCAGTATCCCAGGGTCATGTGATCACTTTTTGTGACCTTCTGACAAAGGTCAACAGGGAAGCTGGGTTCACTTAACATCTGTGTTACTAATTTAACAACTGCATTGGCAACAGAAAGTTTGGGCTCAATTGTGGTCATAAGTCAAGGACTACCTATATGCATTGCTTGGTATTTCTCCATTTGATGACTGCAGGTAAGTATGGAAACTGCCTTTATTGAGAAATGCTGGTTTTCAAGGTTATATCAAAGCTCCATCAGTTATGTCTGATCAGAGATGACTATTTCAGACAGGCAATGCTTTCGGGTGTTAAGGGAATGAAAGAACTGGAGAAAGGCAGCTTAGCAACAATAGCCCAATTTTCATCCCAGAGCTTTGCTATATTTTCCCAAGGATTGCCTACATTTTCTGAGATACAGAATTCAAATTGGCTTGCTTGGATTTGAGCAGGAAACCTGTACTTGAGGCTTTCGAGACCATGACAAAACCAGCTGCAATAACAATTTCTTTAAATTTAAATTTTCCAGCAGATATTTTAAAGATGCAGATAAGCACCCAACTGATGCCAAGACGTATGTAAATGTCTCAGACTTTCGCTGAGATTATTCAGTGTTATCTGCATATGGGCTTGCTGTTTATATGTTCAGCCTGTCTTGTTCCTTTCATCCTGATCTTGCTTCCAAATCCCCAACCTCTGTTGATAGCTGATATGAGCAGCTTCTCTGCTGTTGCTCCCATGATTCCAACCCTGCTCTAATATCCAGGAGTGTAGGCTCAAGGATTATACTTGAACAACAATGGTTTTCTTTATATGGTGCATGGTATGGTATTTGCAACTCTTAGAAAACGCAGTACTGTAGTTAAAACAGAAACACACCTTCCCTCATTTTGCCATGATATACATCTATATCTATACATCTAAAACTCTCTTCTTTGTCTGTATGTAACCTTTAACTGGGCAAAACAGTATATCATAGGAGCCCAATTTTTGAACCAAGGTACCTCAAATGGGCTAATTTACAGAATGCATCCAAAATCTGGCACCCATAATACCCATGAAGTACAAATTTGGCAAATTTTATAAAACATTTTATGACATAAGAGTACCATAAAGCATTTTATGACATAATACAAAATGTCATAAAGCATGTCTTGTGATCAACTCGTCATGTTTGACTCTACTATACAGTTCAACATGGACTATTTTTAGGGCAGATATCTCTCTCAATATCTCCCTGAATTTTTAAGTCCGGTACATTAGAAGCTCTGCTATTTTTGAAGGCAATATCTCTGAAGTGATGACCCAATGGGTCATGAGTTATCTAGTAATATATTAGAAAAGATACAACTTACCTTTCTAAAGAAGACACCTAGAAAAGAGAAGAGATACAGTAGATATCATTATAGCTACACATTAGTAAACAAATATCTACTGTACTCCTAAAGCAAGTGTCATAAGTGAACTGTTGGGCTCTTCCAGTAAGGATTATAAACTGGAGTGTCCCACAACAGAAAATTAAAGCACCAATAAAACCATTCACAAGATAGCCCAATGGTTGGTAATTAAAATATTTAAAGCAAAGATTCCAATCTTTCTGTTTTGCTGGGCTTTCTGAATATCTCCCTAAATTTTTAAGAACTTTTAATATTCTTAAAAATAAGTCCATCATTTAAGATGCTCCATTTTTTAATAGAAATCTTTTCCAATCTATTGCTGCCCAGATGGCCCGCCACAACCCTTCACGAGTATGGGATCAGTGGAGGTTATCGCACATCTTGAGGATACCAAGATGCAGACTGTCTTAAGACATCACCATCTTAAGATAACATAGGCACAACTGATCCAACTGAATTACAGCTTTCTTTGAATCATTTCTTGAAACCATGACTGTGCTTATGTGAATAAACCTTTCTTTTTTTTTACTGCATCAAAGGTTCGTGTATGGCAGAAGAAAGAAATTCTTGCTTTCCAATCTTGCAGGATCCAGCACTGTGGAGTTTACAAACTCATTTACAATCCTGGTTTGTTTAGATATAATAAACCCTAATCCAGATTAAACATTTTACTAAACCACCCCTACCTGATTTGTTTGCCTGCTCATAGGTAAAGAGGTAAAGCAGGCTGTGTGTTGGCTCTCTTTTAATATTGTGGATAAATAACCCAGAACTCAGCTCAACATAACTGTGGTCTTCAGCCCACCAAAAGATCTTGCTTTCTAATTTCTTTTCTACAAACAGCCCACAGAACTTTTTGTCTCCTGTGAAATTCCTTTACCTTTTCCCCTTCATTGCCATTATAGAAACTATATTCTTGATAAATTTTCTATTACAGACAATTAGAACAATAAAAATTGAATAAATAAAATGTTGAATTTTTACAATAACAATTGAACATTCTGTAGCATTACCACGAGCCAACGAATAGCCAAGAATTGCAGATAAGAGCTTTTACTGGCCTATTATGTTACTTATTTGTTTATATTTTTACTAATTTATATTCTGCCTCAATCGTGAAGTGACTCTGGATATAGAACTGGGAAACAATCCCTTATCTGAACTTTAAAAGGCAAGTAGAAATCCCTCAAAAGCAAACATCACAGATTCTAATTCCTAAGAACAGCCCTCTCCCCCACCCCCCAAGAAAGAACCCACAATACAGCATAAATCTCAGAAGAGTTCTGCCCTCTTTTGATTCCTCATTTCTGGAGAATGGCAGCTGAAGCTATATGACTTCTTGAATGTCGCACATCATGTTATTTTTAAAATAGATATGTGGGGCTGCGTATGTTCAATTTAAAAGAGGGTTGAATCAAAGATGCTCAGCCTCCCTCCCTGAAATGGCCCAGATCTCAGTACTGCAGAGAAACAGCTTCTCATTCTCTGCACTATGATACGTAGATTCATCACTAAATTAAGTTAATGCTCCCAATTAACTTCTTTACACATTCCCCTTGTGTACCGGCTTAAATTAAGTTCCTTTTAGAGTCTTTGCAGATAGCTTTTCAAGCAATCCCAGGCTATCTTACTGCAATTAGAACTGAAGCAAGATTCTGCAGTTGGAGAAGCAGACTGCAGGCATCCTATTTCAAGGACTGTACTATTTGCAGAGCAATCCGCTGGAAAGCCAAGCAACCGTATCGGTATACAAAAATCCCGTAGCAAGAATAATACCAAAGGGAGGAAATAAAATCTAGACTCACCTTGGACTTCCCCATAAATCTCATAGTCGATTGCCCAGAGCTCGGAAGAAGCCATTGTCCGGTCCAAGTCACGGGGAGCTGACAGCAGCTTCCAAAGAGACTGAGAGGGGGTTATGTATGTGTGCTATCTGATCTGCTTTACACTGCAGTTTGACCAGACTGTGTTACTAAATTCAGCAGTAGGATGGAAAGCAATGTGTGGCCCACCTGGAACAAGGAAGAAATGTGTTTTTGTTATTCAGCCATAGTTAACTGTGTGCTAAATCATCTACTTTGTATGCAGAAAGACATTTCCAATATCTCCAAACAGAGCTGGGGAGCCTCCTGGCAGAAACCCTGGAGGATGATTATCAGTCTGTATCAATGCTAGTCTAGATGGATCAAGGCAAGGCAATTTCCTCTTTCTAAACCCATCCTCATAATAGCTGTATAGGAAAGAACTTTTGTAGGGAGAGAGCAAAAAGCTGATTCAGATTCATAACTGTAAGGAAACTTGCTCTCATCTTACATTTTAGCAACTGATTGCTAGATCTATGGGCTGGAAAAGGGCACCTCCATGTCTAATATTTTATACAAGATCTAGGAATGAGATTTTTAATTTCTTTTTTTTACTAATGCCAGCAAGGCTTTTTCTTCGACTCTTCCTCTCCATCTTCCTATTTTCTGTAAGCATAAGAATTTATAAGAGGGAGAATGATAAATAGTTGCAAGCATTCTTTTAGTTACATGGTATACAGCCCAGGGTACATTCAACAAAAACAAAATGTGCACGCATTTGTTAAAGAACTGTGCCAGTCTCAGCCCCCATGAACATGCGTGGGCCTCGCACTGAGAACTGCCAACTCAAAATGTCAGATTAAAGAGAGATTCAGGATCTGTTCCTGAGAGTTTGAAATAAGATGCATTTCCTCCTATTCCGTGTGTTGATGTTAGATCAATGGGTTGTCTCTTTTTCCCCTGTTCAGGCATTTTAGGTCATGTTTTAATAATTCTATTGCTCTGAAACTGCAGGTACATTTCTGATGAGCTTTATACCATGCAGGTCTGTTGACCTAAAATTTTAAGAAATCTTATGGCCAGAGGTCAATTATACCGGTATCAGTAATATCTTTAAATGGGTACATTAGAGTCACTATTTGAGATGAATAGTGATACAAATGCAATTAAATAAATAAATATGGCACAATTTTTAAATTCATCATAGCTTTTTTTGGATGGTAAGGAGAATTTTAAAAAAGTAAAAATAAATCACCATAAGGTTGGACTGGTAATGCAAAACAGCAGAACCTAACTGTTTGGAAGTGGGGATCACATGACCCCAGGATATGGCAACTGTTGTAAGCACCCAAATTGTTCATGAATCTGTGGGGATGCTGTGGCAGTCATAAGTGCGAGGACCTGTACTAAGTAAATTTTTTTCAGTGCTGTTGTAACTTAGAATGGTCGCTAAACATAAGATGAGGACAACCTATAGAACAGACAAGTTTCAAAAGGCCTATTTAGATGCATTTTAATTTCTAGTGAATTAAAATAAATATACCAGTAAATTATAAGGCTATTAGTGTGAAAAGTATTTTTTTCTTAAAGGAACTTATTAGTCTAGTTCATGTGTGTCAAAACTCGCAGCCATCTTGTGATGTTTCACGATGATTTTTCCTTTGCGTAGCTGGGGTGGTCATGGCCTGCATGTGATGCATCCGGCCTGCGGGCTGCCAATTTGACATCCCTGATCTATTTGCTAGTTTGGTAATGGAAGTAATTGTTCTGGTTTCCATTCTCACTTTTTGTATGCTTTACTAGTGTATTGGTTTCTTTCTTAAAGCATAATGCTAAATTAACAGCATCAGAATGAGCAAAATAAATCTTTGCATCATTTGGTCCTCACATGTATGACCATTGCAGCATCCCCATGGTCACATGATCAACATCCAGGCACCTGGCAACTGCCAGGTGTTTACCACAATTGCAGCATTCTGGAGTCATGTCATCCACCCTTTGTGACTTTCCCGGACAGCTTCTGAGAAGCAAAACCTATAGAGGAAGCTAGATTTTGCTTAACAAGCGTTGATTCACTTAATAACTGCAATGATTCACTTAGCAACCATGACATGAAAGGTTGTACATTTGAGCATGACTCACTTAAGAACCACCTTGCTTAGAAATGGAAATTCTGGTCCCAACTGTCGTTGTAAGTCGAGTCTACCTGTATTTATATAACATGAGAGTGAAAGAGAATGGCAGTTAAGAAATATGAAATATAAACAAATACACACACATGCAATCCCCAGTAGATAATGTTAACAACCACAGTGATTTGCTTAATTTGGGGTGCAATGGAAAGAGTTGCTTGCCCCCTATAAAGCCGTCCATGGCCCAGGGCCTGGTAATTTGAGGGTTATGGTCTGTGTCCTGTGGCATTTGCCCATCTTGTGCCATCAGAGTTGGCACATATCAGGACCTCTCAATCAAGCAATGCTACCTGACTGGAGGCAGGAATGGGCCTTCTCAGTCATGGCCTCTGTCCTCGGGTGCCCTTTCCTCCCCAAGATGGAAATGATCCCCCTTCTACACCCCTCTAAAGATCCCCAGGTTCTGATGGGGCTGTGGGCTTCCCCAAGGAGGGATTTTGCCCTGTGGTAAGATAGGCAGCCAATAATAACTGCACTGGTGTGCTGACAACCAGTGTCAAATTCTTTGTGTCTAATCACATTTGGCCAATAAAGCTATTCTATTCTATTCTATTCTTCTGTTCTGTTCTGTTCTCTCTATATTCTATTCTGTTGTTCTATTATTCATTTTACTCTATATTCTATTCTATATTTTACTCTATATTCTATTCTTCTATTCTATTCTACTCTATATTCCATTCTATATTTTACTCTATATTCTATATTCTATTCCTATATTCTATTCTATATTGTATTCTCTATTCCTTATTCTATTGCTTTTCTATTCTATTGTTCTAGTTTTCTATTATTTTTTTACTTTACATTCTATTCTTAATTCTACTCTATATTCCATTCTATATTTTACTCTTATATTTTATTCCTATATTGTATTCTATATTCCTTATTCTATTCTATTGTTCTTTTCTATTACTCTTTTTTTTACTCTATATTCTATTCTATACTTTACTCTATATTCTACTCTTCTCTCCTACTCTATATTCCATCCTATTCTATATTTTACTCTATATTCTATTCTATTCCTACATTGTTTATATTCTATTCTATTTTTTCTAATTCTAATTCTATTCATAAATGTTATGCCTCCTCCCTCAGAATACCTGCCTGGTGAGGTCTATGTCGAGGGTTTGTCTAAGCTAATTTTCCCTCAGCCTGAGCCTTTCCAGAAACGGGGCAGCTTCAGAGAAGCCCATAACAAATAATAATGATAATAAAAAGTAAGGAATACAGTGGGATGAAAAAGAGGGGCCTGGCTGTCACCATTCCCGGTAACTCCATTATTATTATGATGATTATTATTATTATTGCTGTTATTTTACCCTTGAGGAATGGCGTGGAAGAGGGGGGGGGAAGGAAGGGGGAGAAAAAAATGGAGGAACTGGAAGACTCCGACTGAGGGAAACGATGCGAGATTTGGCGGGAAGACGGGAGCGCGCGCGCGCCCACCCCTAGGGGCAGGCGGGGCGCGCTAAGAGAGGACGGGAGGCGAAGGGGAGGGGGGGTGCGGGGGCGCGCGCACGCACCCCGAGGCGGAGCTGGGCGGGAAAAAGGAACGCGAGCCATGAAGGGGAAAGCAGCGTCGGGCGTGCGGATGGTGCGCGCGCGCCTGTGAGGGTGGCGGGGGCGCGCGGGGGCGCGCACACCCAGATATTAGTGACACATATATATGCCTGTTTTTAGACACACTGACACACACATATACACACACAAAAACACACATATACCTATACCACATATGGATTTTTATATATAAAATTTTTATATATAAAAATTACACATAAGGTGCCCTTTCTGACTCACATATATGCACCCACCTACATGCACCCGAGTGTGTGTGTGTATAATTGTATATAACATATGTGTGTGTGTGTGTGCGTGTTATGTCTATGGTTATCTATTTTTCTTTTTGAGAGCAGGCCTCAGAATTTAGTTTTTTAATGTGTGCCACTGGGTTCACGGAAAAAACGTGACAAAGTTATCTTGTACACACACACACATACACACACACACACACACACACATATATATATGTAGGTCTTTGGTTATTCGGGTTTTCTTTACGCGGGAGAAAACCCGAATAACCAAAGACCTACATACAAACACCCACGAAAACCTCAGAAAACATATATATATATATATATATAATACATACATACATACACACACATACATATTACACACACACACAGATACGTGTTTATCATGTACCACACATATAATATGCATGTAACAGTAGTGGGTTTCAAAATCGTCGCTACCGGTTCGCTCGTGGGTGTATGCGCATGTGGAGAAGCAGGGGTGGGTTCTACTTACCTTTACTACTAGTTCGCAATGGGGCCGCACGCGTGCGCTTGCTTCACTCGCGTGCACGCCAGTGATGGGTTGCCCCCGGTTCGCACCAGTTCTATTGAACTGGTAGTAAAACTGGCGGGAGGCTCCGCTCACCAACTCCAACGCCACCAGAAGAGCGCGCAAGCAAAGCAAGCGCACGCACGGCCCCATTGCAAACCAGTAGTAAAGGTAAGTAGAACCCACCCTGGGCGCACGCGTGCTCTTTTGCACATGCACAGAAGCTTCTGCACATGCGCAGAAGCATTTTGATGATGTCGGGGTCGGTGGGCGGAGCCTCCCGCCGGTTTTACTACCGGTTCTATAGAACCAGTGCGAACCAGGGGCAACCCATCACTGCGCAGAAGCATCCGGGCGGGTGGGCGGAGCCAATCTGGGGCGAAGCAGTAGTAACCCACCACTGATGTAATATATACATACTTGTAATATATTCAAGACTTTTTTCTGCTAGGTATTTAAAATGGACTGTGATTCATATACATATGTAACAGGGGTGGATTCTACTTACTTTTACTACCGGTTTGCAACATGGCCGTGCGCACGCGCTTGCTTCACTCGTGCACACACACACTCTTCTATGCATGCGCAGAAGCATCCTGATGATGTCGGAGTTGGTGGGCGGAGCCTCCCAACGGTTTTACTACTGGTTCTATAGAACCAGTCCGAACCGGGGGCAACCCACCACTGATATGTAATATATGTATATATGTGTGTATATATGTATATGTATATGTATATAGCATATATATGTGTGCATGCATGTTATGTCTATGGTTATTTATTTTTCTTTTGAGAGCAGGCATCAGAATTTCATTTTTTATTGTGTGCCAGTGGGTTCATGGAAAAAAGTGACAATATAGGTCATCTTACCTTTATACATACTTATATATATATCACACTCATGTATAGGTACAAATATATATATTCACACACATGCCAACATACAATAACACCTTTAAACATGTACACACACGTACACACATCCATGATACTCATGCACATACTTGTAGACTAGTTAACAAACCTCAGAATGAACATCACACTTTGCCTTTTGCCCCCCTTAGCTTTGGAAACTTGGCTTGTTTTAAGCAAGAGTTTGTGCTATGTTTGAAATTGAACTTTTTGTTTGAATTTTAGCCCACTAACCTAAATATTGAGCCAGGTACCTCTGTGGTAGCATTTGAAGTAGGTCAATGCTTCCCCTAACAAAAATTTATCAAAAAATAAATTACCTTGGCAGGTATTCTATAAATAATCCAAATGGATCACAATCTAATATCACTCCTATGGATTTAAAACTCACGGTGGCAAATATGTGGTCCAGTTTGGTGCTGGATCCAGTATAGATTTCTACAAAAGAATAATTGGCCACCAGTGTAATTTCACAAGTACATATTACCTGGGTTCAGCAAGGATAATGAGGATAAAGATAGAAATGCGACAAAATTAATAATAATAAATAAATAAATGCATAATTTTGTGGTTCAGAATGTTGTGGAAACACACACTATTTGTACGCCATTATGTTAAGTAAAAATATAATTTATCTCTTGGACCACAGAACTGTTAATTAACAATTCTATTTTATTTTATTTTTCTTCTTATTTGCCCGGCTTAGTTACAAAGTCTGCTTGTTCTGCATTCCTTAGTTTTTATAGCAAAGTTTATATTGATGTACGATGTGATAAGATTTATTTTGCAGCTGGTTTGTTAACAGTCCTCAACTTCTGACTATTTGCTCAGTGATTATTCTAGATTACGAGAGCGCTGAGAAAAAGGATTTAAGACCGGTTCTCGAATTTACGACTATCACATCGTACCCACAGTCATTTAATTGTGATTTGGGCACTTGGCAACTGGTATGTATTTACAATCGTTGCAACCTTCCCAGACAGTTTCCAACAAGCAAAGTCAACAGGGGAGAAGCTGGATTCACTTAATATTAATGGAGATTCTCAGTCATCCAGGTTGTGGTTGTCCCAAAGGTGATTTTTCGAGAGGCAACTGGACTTTCTTGTTTTTCTTTGAAGACGTTTCGCTTCTCATCCAAGAAGCTTCCTCAGATCTGACTGAATGGTGGGGAATGGATTTATATTCCTTGCAGACAACTGGTCATTTGCATCCTTTTTTAAAGACTCATTGAGGCCACTTGGACATTTATCTATGCCCTCGTGGTCACCTGAATAGTTTCAGCAGTTCCAAGAAGACTCAACACCCATTTGCACTACTCAGGTGATCCTGGGGCAGTGGTGAAATGTAAAATTTGTTACTACCCGTTCTGTGGGCATGGCTTGGGGGGGGGGTTAACCTCTTCGGCCGAAGAAGGTGTAAAAAATGCTTTTAAAAGCCTCTGATGATCAGGCAACTCAGCTGGGATTGTCAGAGGCTTTTAAAAGCATTTTTTCTACATCCTCTTCAGCTGAAGAGGTTGTAGAATAAATGCTTTTAAAAGCCTCTGACGATCCAAGCTGATCTGCGCGATCATCAGAGGCTTTTTTTTTTTACTTTTAAAAGCATTTTTTCAGCCGAAGAGGTTGTAGAAAAAATGCTTTTAAAAGTAAAAAAAAAAAAAAAGCCTCTGATGATCGCGAGGCTCAGCTGGGCATGGGGGGGCAGGGGCGCAGGGATTTTTGCTACCGGTTCTCCGAACCACCCGCCATCGCTACCAGATTGAGCGATCCGGTCCGAACCGGGAGCATTTCACCCCTGCCCTGGGGACACAGACAAACTCCCAAGTGGACAAGGACAAACCTCCAATTGTCTGCAAGGAATTCCATTCCCAACTATCCAATCGGATCTGAAGAAGCTTCTTGTTTGAGAAGCGAAACATCTTCAAAGAATAAGAAGGCATTCCAGTTGCCTCTTGGATTCACTTAACCACAGCGGCAGAAAAAGGTGGTTAAATCGGATATGGCCACATGATAAGTCATGTAACAACCTTATCCTCTAGCAATGGACATTCCTGTCCCAATTGTGGTCATAAGTGAAGGACTAGTTCTAATTAGTAATATAAATTAGTGTGTATATAATTTGTTCCCGCCTTTATTGTTTTTACAAATAACTCAAGGTGGAGAACATATCCAATAAACTTTACCCCCCCCAACAACAACCCTGTAAGGTGGCTACGACTGAGAGAGAAGGTGATTGTCCAAAACCACCCAACCGGCTTTCATAGCTATGGTGGGACTTGAACTCATTGTCTCCTGCTTTCTAGCCTGATACCTTATTAGACCAAACTAGCTGATTATAGCCCTTGTGTTTTCAATTCATTCTGGAGTGGTTGGTTCAGTATTTATTTATTTATTTATTTTATTAGGTTTATATGCCACCCAATCTCCAACGGACTCAGGGCGGCTCACAACAATAAAACCACAATCCAATGCAAGTTAAAATGCCTAATTAAACAAATACAGTTAAAACCTGTAAAAACCCCATCAGTCCAGGCCGGGGAACTCGAATAGCCAAGTTTTTAATTCGCGGAGTATGATGGGCCAGTAATAATAATAACAATATGAAGCAGTCCCAGTGGTCATCAGCTTCAGTAACCAATTTTGACATACTGAAAGTATTTTTTTACTACAAATGGATTCTTCTCTTCCTTTAAAAAGCCATCACCTTGTCTAACCAGATGGCCAGCATAAGCACGTTAAGAAAAACATTACTTCTCTTGATTAAACATTACTTCTCTTGATTAATTATATGATCAAAGGCAAACAGAAGATAATAGCTCCTGAGTTGCAGACTATTTCTCCTGTTCAGACATTAGGAAACCAGATATGCAATTTGCAAGCTGTAACTGGCTATCCTTCTTTGGTCATGTCAGGCAATCTGGAACTAAAGTGTTTATTTTTGTGTGTGCATCCAAACCAGTTCCACGTCTTTCAAAACATCTGGATAATGTAAAGATAGAGTTCTTGGTGCCATACATCTTATTTTAATAGTGAAATAGCCTATCCCACATCTTGACCTCTTTATAAATCTTAGAAGTTACGAAAATAGAAACAGTCTGGGAATGCCTTTGCAGAATGTCACAAGACTGATTCCTCCCTCCTAAGGAAGAAAGAAACCTGGATTTAAAAAAAAAAATAAGACAAGGAAGAAGCTTTGTAGCTAGCAGGAAAGACTGAGATCCTTGTTCACTTTTGCGAAAAATAAACTAACATAAATTCTAAAGGAACCAAGAATCACAGCCATACAAATACAGTACTAGAATTAGTAGGTCAATGTCCTAACTTAGTTTAAAAAGGCTCCACAGATAAAGTAGAGGTAAATTGATATGAGATATTGATTCCTTTAAACATAACAAAGATTGGAGACCAAAATCTCTTCATACTCTGGAGCTACACCTCTCATCAATCTATTATGAATAATAATAGTCAGGAATAATAAGAGGTATTGAGAACATGGATTCCAGACCAGCTGTACAGCTGTATCTTTCTTAATTTTAACAATTAAAATTAAGAAAGATAATTCCTGAGTCTCCGGAAAAGGGCGGCATATAAATCGAATCAATAAATTACCATATACATTAGTGTACAAGTAGTCCTCGACCACAACTGAGCCCAAAATTTATGTTGCTAAGCAAGATATTTGTTAAGTGAGTTTTGGCCCATTTTACGACCTTCCTTGTCACAAATGTTAAGTTGTTAAGTTAATTACACGGTTCTTAAAATGAATGTGGTTTACCCATTGACTTTGCTTGTCAGAAGGTCACAAAAAGGTGATTGCATGATCCTGGAACACTTCAACCGTCATAAATGTGAGTCAGCTGCCAAGTGTTTGAATTTTGATCACATGATCATGGGGATGCGTCAACAGCTGTAGGTGTGAAAAAAACTGGTCATGTCAATTTTTTCAGCGATGTTGTAACCGTCAGTAAATGAACTGTTGGTGATGATATGATCCTGGAATGCTGTAACCATCATAAATCCATGCTGGGCTAAAATTTTGATTATGTGAATGGAGCGACCCTGTGATAGTCATAAGTATGAGGATAGTCATAAGTCACTTTTATCAATGCCATCGTAACTTTGAACAGTCGCTAAATGAATAGTTGTAAGTCGAGGAATAACTCTATGAAGAAAAAAGTGACAAAGTATCCCTGATTGAACTTCTCCAAGACATATCTAGTTCGTTTACATTTTTCTTTCTTTCTTTCTTTCTTTCTTTCTTTCTTTCTTTCTTTCTTTCTTTTATTCATTCATTCATTCCATTTTCCAATGAAATGAATTTAAGGGTGCATCCATAGCGTCTTTTCATTCCTTTTCTTTCATTCCTGCTAAAAAGAAATCAAAACATGGAATAACAATACATTTAGGCATTATGATAATTTCCTACCTGAAGCAACATTTTTGTGAAGCAGAAAATAGCGTTGCTAGGATTGCAAGGAGAGATTTTGACTCACATTTTACATCCTGCGTGCTTTGCTATTGTGTTTTTCTCAAGCATTCTTTATTTCCTGTTATTTATGAAACATTTATTCCATAGGGTACGCTTCCCTGGTTTTCCACTTTCCATTTTACAACATAAGATTAAGAGCACCTTATAATTAAATGGTTTTAAGGAAGCCAACCAACCTAATAAACCTCCCTCAGTAATAATTCTGTAAGAATAAGGAGCTGGATGGAGACAGACCAGGGGTGAAATCCAAAATTTTTCCCTACTGGTTCTGTGGGTGTGGCTTGATGGGCGTGGCAGGGGAAGGATATTGCAAAATCTCCATTCCCTCCCCTCCTGGGGGAAGGATATTGCAAAATCTCCATTCCCACCCCACTCTGGAGCCAGCCAGAGGTGGTATTTGCCGGTTCTCCGAACTACTCAAAATTTCCGCTACCAGTTCTCCAGAACCTGTTAGAACCTGCTGGATTTCACCCCCGACACAGACTGAATTTAAAAAATAACTAAACAATAACAATGTTTTTTCTCATCTTTTAGAAGAAAGTCATACTTGGGGGAAATTAGTTAGAAATTCGCTCGTTGGCTGGTATACAACCCAAAATGGAATCACGATGGTAAAAGGAGAAAAAGTGGTTCAAGAAATCCAAAATTGTAGAGTTGATTTAAGATTGGAACATTGAAAAATGCTACGGGAAGGGTCAGCAAACACCAGCAAAATTGATGCCTTCGTTTATTGTTCAATTTGTAGCATCACTGGTCCGCTTTATACCACCAGGCCTCCCATTTCAAAGAGAGTTATCGTTTCAGTTTTGAGGTTCAAATGAAGACATAAGGAACACTTTTATTTCTCAAGACAGACTATACAAATTTTGTCTGCTAATTTACCAAGTCTTTTCTTTCAGATTTTAGAATTTCTAATCATACAACTTCAGGGTGAAAAGGGGGAACAGTCAGAAAGATCTTCCGTGCTGGAAGGAACAATGGTTGTTTCTTTGGACATTCAAGATTCTCCCCAGCGTGTGGACCTGTCGCACTGTGCTGCAATTAGTGAGTATAATTCAGACTTATATTTCTTTCAGGGCAGTTATTTTTTCAGGAAAATAGAAACTAGGCAAAGCAACCAAGGATGACCCTCCTCCCTTCAGGTGGCATTTTAAATCTACAGGTAGTCCTCAACTTACCATCATTCGTTTAGTTACAACAGCACTGATCAAAGTTGTCTTGTGACCTTTTTTCACACTTAACGACCGTTGCAGAATCCCCATGATCAGAATTCAGGCATTTGGCAACTGGCATGTATGTATGACGGTTGCACTGTCCCTACATCATATGATCACCATTTTCAACCATCCCAGCCAGCTTCTAACAAACAAAGTCAATGGGGAGGGGCGGAACCTAGATTTGCTTAACAACAGCGAGATTTATTTAAGAACTGTAATGATTCACTTAACAACCATGGCAAAAAAAGGTTATAACATGAGACACAACTCACTTTACAAACCCCTCACTTAACAGTGCAAATTTGGGGTTCAGTTGTGATCATAGGTCTGGTTCTACCTGCATTCATATCAGAGGTGGGTTTCAGCAGGTTCTGACCAGTTCTGGAAAACCGGTAGTGGAAATTTTGAGTAGTTTGGAGAACTGGTAGTAAAAATTCTGACTGGCCCCGCCCCCATCTATTCTCTGCCCCCCGAGTCCCAGCTGATCGGGAGGAAACGGGGATTTTGCAGTAACTTTCCCCTGGAGTGGGGTATGAAGATTTTACAGTATCCTTCCCCTGCCACACCCACCAAGCCACACCCACAGAATCAGTAGTAAAAAATTTTGAAACCCACCACTGATTCATATAACATGCAATCCCCAATAAGTATACTTAAGGTGTAAGTTTATGTTCCTACAATGGGTTGAGCACAAATAATAGAGCTCAAATTTAGCCTTGCCACAAACTTAAACAAAATTAATAACAGCAGTTCTTTTATTTGTTCCATGCAGTTGCTGCAAAAGGTGATTTATGCCACAAACTCCCCAGTGATCTAACATTCAAAGGTAAATATTTAACCTTATTTGAGATTTAAAAAGTGGTTTTTAAGCTAATCCAGCCCAACATTCAGTTCTCACCGCCACTGGTACATTTTCACCAGGTTCCCCAGAACAAAACAAATCTTTTTATAACTTTAATAGATATGTGAATTCACCCAACTTCTGAATATTTCCTGAGTCATCCTGAAGAGATTCTGTTGCATCTGAGTTGTTTCTTCATAATGAGGACCCTCAAAAATTGGAATAAGAGCTCTAATGTATTAAAGAAATTGATAATCTTTTAAAACAAGAAGATTGAAATCTAATTAATTTTCGTTTTACTTTCTTTTTTACTTACATACGTCTTGAAAAGAGATGCAATGCAATAACAATAGCAATAGCACTTGGACTTACATACCGCTTTACAATGCTCTCTAAGCAGTTTACAGAGTCAGCATATTGCCTCCAACAATTTTGGGTCCTCATTTCACCCACCTCGGAAGGATGGAAGGCTGAGTCAACCTTGAGTCCGGTGAGATTTGAACTGCCAAATTGCAGTCAGCTGGCAGTCAGCAGAAGGAGCCTGCAGGATTCCATTCTAACCACTGTGCTACCGCAGTTCATAGAATAGAATAGAATAGAATAGAATAGAATAGAATAGAATAGAATAGAATAGAATAGAATAGAATAGAATAGAATAGAATGCAATGCAATGCAATGCAATGCAATGCAATGCAATGCAATGCAA
>NW_026844060.1:1262416-1425533 GCF_029531705.1 Pantherophis guttatus
CAATACAATACAATACAATACAATACAATACAATACAATACAATACAATACAATACGCTGTACAATATAGGAATAGATGGGTTCTGAGATCCCTGAATGGATATGAATGTTTAAGATGCACTGTAGACATTGTAGAAGGAGAGGCAGGTCATTCTATGTTAGCCCCAAATCAGGAGGAATCTGGTAGATCTTTTCAACAAATTTTAATAAAGGCCCAAGCTGCAGCTCACCTCATGAAAGCTTATGCCTTATAATAAAATTTGTTAGTCAGAAAAGGTGCTCCAAGTTTCCTTCTGATTCTCTACAAGCATTTTTCAGAATATCAATTTGAAAATGCAACATGGCTGATTAATACCTGTTGATTAATTTTTTTGGAGTTGGGCATCTAATACATTTAAACAAACATTTATGTGTGTGTGTGTTTTTGTGTGTGTATATATACAGGTAGTCCTTGACTTAGAACCATAATTGGCTCAAATCATTAATATTATTTGAGATTATAAAAGTGCTTTTGGTGGATCAGACCACAAGCTAATCCAGCCCAGATTTTCTGTTGTTAAGCAGGGTGGTTGGTTAACGTGAATTGCACCCTAATTTATGACCTTTACTGCCACGTTGTTAAGTACATCACTGCAGTTTTTAAGTGAGTCTTATGATCGTTAAGCGAATCCAGCTTCCTCCCATTGACCTTGCTTGTGTAAGCCAGCTGGGAAATAAATACACGCCGGTTGCCAAGCGCCCAAATTTTGATCACATGATCGTGGGGATGCTGTGATGGTCATAAGTGCAAGGAGCAGTCATACATCACTTGTTTCGGTGCCATTGTAAGGTCAACCGTTCACTAAACAAATAATAGTAAGTCGAGGACTGCTTGTATATTAAAAGGCTGATATAATCCTCCTTGCTTGCACTTGCTTTCTTGTATCAACTGATAGAAGGGAATCTTAAATATTCAAGCCTGTTTTTTGGAGAGCAGGAATTCCTTGCTTGTCTTGCAGTGTTTGTCTCCTAGCACTAAATTTTTTTCCTTCCACAGAAATAGAAAGCTTACTGCCTTTCTGCCAGAGTGGTGTCCTGCCTGGAAGCGGATGTCCTCATGAATCTCTGCCTACCATGCCTTTTCAGCTTTCCTTTCAGGTTAGCCTATACCACAATCAGCCTTATTACACTCACAGGGTTGAAAAGGACCTCAGTCCTCTCAAGGCAGAGAGCTTTATCCCATCACAGTCAAATGCTTGTCTCTTCTCTTCTTGAAAACCTCCAGTGATTTATTTATTTTATTTTTATTTATTTAATTTGTATACCGCCCTACTCCCGAAGGACTCAGGGCGGTGAACAGCCAAGCAATAAGATACATAAATACAAAAATTTAAAAAACCAGTTAAAATCGAATTAAATCATTTTTTGGCCCAGACAAATTAAAACACCCCAATAATTTAAGAACAGATTTAAAATTTATGTATTAAAAGGGGGAGGAGATTAGGCCAAGCCTGCTTGATGGAATAAAAGAGTCTTCACAGCGCGGCGGAAGGTGCGCAGATCCGGGATCCTCCGTATCTCTGGGGGGAGCTCATTCCAGACGGTAGGTGCCCCCACAGAGAAGGCTCTCCCCCTAGGGGTCGCCAGCCGACATTGTTTGGCTGACGGCACCCGGAGGAGTCCCTCTCTATGAGAGCGTACTGGCCGGTGGGAGGCTATTGGTGGTAGTAGGCGGTCCCGTAAATAACCAGGTCCTAAGCCATGGAGCACTTTAAAGGTGGTAACCAAAACCTTGAAGCGCACCCGGAAGACCACCGGGAGCCAGTGCAGCTCGCGCAGGAGAGGTGTCACATGGGAGCGCCATGACGCTCCCATTACCACCCGCGCGGCCGCACTCTGCGCCAGTTGGAGCCTCCGGGTGCTCCTCAAGGGGAGCCCCATGTAGAGAGCATTACAATAGTCCAGGCGGGAGGTGACGAGGGCATGAGTGACTGTGCGTAACGAGTCCCGATCCAGAAAGGGACGCAACTGACGAATCAGGCGAACCTGATAAAAAATCCTCCCGGTCACGGCCGTCAAGTGCTCTTCTAAAGACAGCCGTGAATCCAGGAGGACGCCCAAGTTGCGAGCCCTCTCCGTGGGGGCCAGTGATTCGCCCCCAATAGTCAGAGATGGCGTCAACTGACTATACCGGGACGTCGGAAACCACAGCCACTCGGTCTTGGATGGGTTGAGCCTGAGCCTGAGCCTGAGTGATGAAGCATCAGCAACTTCAGGAAACAAGCTATTCCAGTGATGGTGAATCTTTTCGGCACCGAAAAGTGCTGAAAAGGTCACGCGGAAACGTCACATGTGTGCGTGCACGCGCGGTCATCAGGGCCGCACTCTGGAAAAGCTGAACTTCTGGTAGAAGCAGATATTAGCTTCACAGCTGGTAAATAAAGGCGGGTCTTAGTTTGCTCTCTGATCCTGATAATTTTCAGCCCTCTTCCCCATCATTAGTGTGGTTTTTTTAAAAAGTCAAATTACATCCATAATGCCATGTTGGGCTTGATCCAGAAAATAATATGGTTTAACGTCTGTTCTCTTTGCCTGGATGATCTGTTCTCAGC
Organism: Pantherophis guttatus; assembly: GCF_029531705.1. The sequence goes on from NW_026844060.1 coordinate 1,265,008, forward strand.
ATCCTCCAAACATCTGAGGAAGCTGTTCTAGAATCAAAACCTTCATTCCTTTCCCAGTGCCAGTTTTCGGAGAAAAACAACAATTGCAGCTGTTCTTTCTGGTGATCCCTGATTTCGTTTCAGAAGAATGGTTGAGTTGAGCAGTTGTTCAAACTACAGAACTAGAATCTGTTCCAAAATGGTTGTGGACATCACTTTCACCACTGATGAAATCTGGGTTGTGAACAGGGGAAAGATTGCAATCTCTCTCTCCCTCTCTCTCTCTCTCTCTCTCTCACATCTATCTATATCTAACTCTTTATCATCTCTCTCTCTCTCTCCCTCTCTCTCTCTTTCTCTCTCTCTCTCTCTCTATATATATAATCTCTCTCTCTCTCTATGTCTCTATCATCTCTCTATCTATATCATCTATATCTACCTACCTACCTACCTATCATCTCTATCATGTATCTTATCTCTCTATCTCTCTCTCTATCATCTCTCTATCTCTATCATCTCTATCTCTATATATCTCTCTATATCTCTCTATCTATCTATCTCTCTATCATCTATCTATATCTATCTATCTGTCTGTCTCTCTCTCATCTACCTTTCTATCTATCTATCATCTAATTATCTATCTCTATCATCTATCTCTATCTATCTCTATCTATCATCTATCATTTATCTCTCTCTCTCTCTCTCTCTCTCTCTCTCTCTCTCGATCTATCTATCCATTTGACTTTATTATTGCTGTAACAAGGTAAAGCTAAACCAATATCCTCATTTAGCATAGCCCTCTCTACGGTCATTACTATAGGTAGCCCTCAACTTACAACATTTCGGCCCCGACTTTCCATTGCTAAGCAAGACAGTTGTTAAGTAAATCGTGCCCAATTTTTATATCTGCCACGCTTGTTAAGCGAATCACAGTGGTTGTTAAGTGAATCATATAGTCCTTAAGCAAATCCTGTTTCCCACCCCCCCCACCCCACCCCCTTGATTTTGCTTGTCGGAAGCCACCTGGGTAGATTTCAAATGGTGATCACGTGACCCTGGGATGCTGCATTCATTGTAAAATACATGCCGGATGCCAAGTGCCCGAAATTCAATCATATGACCATAAGGATGCTGTCACAGTTGTAAGTGCGAGAACCTTGTTGTAAGTCATTTTTCCTCCCAGTGTCGTCGTAACTTTGAACAGTTGCTAAATGAATGATTGTAAATCAAGGACTATCTAATTCACAATAGCAGCTATAGTAGCTGCAGCTATGGTAGTGGTGGTGGAAACCATTGAAGAGGATGATAAAACTCCAAATCTTTGAATTTTTTGGTGGGTGATCTCTTAAAAGTTATGTTTCCAGAGGGAGAAAGGGATCAGGGATCGGGAGTTGACCCTTGACCCTCTCAAGAAAAAAAGTGATTAATTATACAGCTTATGTCTCTCTTTTTCGGGGGGGGGGGCGGGTAGTTCAGAGGAAACTACTGGGGGAAAATAGTTCTTCAAACACTCAGAAAAAAGGTTTTGAAAAAAGGACACGTTAACTTTCTCTGTCTCTCTTTGGCCTTTTCAGCTGTATGAGAAAACTGAAGTCCTGAAGGAAGACAGCGTCGCATTGAAACAGTTCATCCATAGGATCAGCCTCGTGCACACAACAGTAAGAGCCTTCCCTCTGCACTGTGATTTACTAAATATTATGTTCAGGTTTCCTCAGGACTAAATGACTACCTTCCAACTTAAAATCTGAAACGTTTTTTTTTTTAAAACTGCCTACATAGGAAGAGAAAATTCTGTATCCTGATCTCTGAAGCAACCTGGTTACCAAATCCAGCCTCAACTTGTCTCCGCTATTTATAAATCATTTTCTTTAGTAAAGAGGGCAAATCTTATCAAACTCTAGGGATCACGATGCAATACGAAGGATGCGGCTGCGGGATTTGATGCAACATATGCTGGTTTGCTCCATGTCACATTAAGCTAAAAATTTTCAGAGTATAACCCGGATCGGAGGGTGAATTTGGGGATATATAAAATTGCATTTCCTGGGTGAGAATCCTTCCTATACAGACCAGAGTTTGTTTCAGCTGGTTCTGACCAGTTCTGGAGAACCGGTAGCAGAAATTTTGAGTAGTTTGGAGAACTGGTAGTAAAAATTCTGACTGGCCCCATCCCCATCTATTCTCTGCCTCCCGAGTCCCAGCTGATCGGGAGGAAATGGGGATTTTGCAATATCCTTCCCCTGGATTGGGGTGGGAATGGAGATTTTACAGTATCCTTCTCCTGCCATGCCCAGCAAGCCACACCCACAGAACCGGTAGTAAAAAAATTTCAAACCCACCACTGATACAGACCCACGTCATTTGAGGTAACAGCTGAATAGTTTCTGTGCAAAGTTCAGTCCCTGCTGTCTCCAGGTGCGCTTGGGAAGGTTTTCTGCCTTAAATCCTAAATAATAAATTCAACAATAATAAATGATTTAAATAATAAATCCTAAATAATAAAACAGTCACTGTGCAATACAAGTAGTCCTTGACCTACAACCATACATTTGGCAACTGTCTGAAGTTACAAAGACACTGAAAAAAGTTATTTGGGGCCAGTCCTCACACTTAACGACCATCATAGTTTCCCTTTGGGGGGAATGTATTTATGAAGATTGCAATCGCCTGATCGCCATTTGTGACTTTCCCATCAGACAACCAAAATCAATGAGAGAAGGTGGATTCATTTAACGACCACATGCTTCATTTAAGCAGTGATTTGCTTAAGAACCCAGACACAAAAAAAAGGTTGTAATTTCAGGTCCCTTGTTTAGCAATGGAAATTCTGGTCCCAAATGTGGTCGTAAACCGAGGATTACCTATACAAAGTGATACCAATATGAAGACTGTGTTTCCCCTATTATGGTCACTTTCTATATTTCTTATTTTGTGCCACTCTGCTTTTATAGATCAAGTTCCATTACTGTGTAAAAGTTAACGGCAAAATCTCTGCTGAGACATACAGGTAAGTAAACATCTACAAAGTTATACTGGCAGCTGTAGACTGTATAATTAAACCATACAAATAAATATATATTGTTCAAAGACTTGATACGAAAAGACAATCGTTAAACACTGCTTAAAACAACAGGAACAGAAGGAATTTAATTCCAGGTTTGGGGAAAGAGACATGATAAAATGTATCTCTCCTCTGTAACTTTGGCAGTCCCTTAAAACATTTGTTCTTCGTGGTAACCTTGACTATTATTAAATACAACATCAACATTATTTGATTTAAGAAGTGGGACTTATAGTAACCTATATCTTTTTTTTTAAAAAAAAAGAAGTACCTTTGTAAAAAATGTTCCATCTGGAACTCTAGTAAGCCAGATTCTGACTGGAGCTATGAGATTAAACAGAACAATTGATTCCTATCTGTCTATCCATTTTCCTTTCCAGCTACAGTATACTTCAGCATTCTGTGGTTCTGGAACATTCTTAATCATGAGTTTTTTTGGGGGGAAAGTGGGGTTGAATCCATCTCTTTGTTTTTTTCTAAGATTTTTGTCTTAGTATCAAAAAAAGTCCATAAAATTGGATGCAACATATTTAACAACCATTTTGCTTAATGATAGAAATTGTGATCTCGATTGTGGTCGGAATTGACTTGGCTTGTCAGAAGCTGGCTGAGAAGGTTGCAACTCTCCTAGTCTTTCGTGAGGGCCTAAAAATCCTGGATCTGCCAATTGGCCTGGGGCCCCAATGGGGAACAGTACAGTGGAGGTGATCGATCGAGTGACAACAGATCCCACCCTCCCACCCCCATTCCACTTGCATCCTCTCCACGTGCCCTTGATTTGAATCTCCATATATTCAAGTTTTAATGTAGATGTATTTTTTTATGTCTGTAAGCCGCACAGAGTTACCTTATGGTAAGATGGACAGCCAATAAATTTTATAAATAAATAAGTAAGTAATTAAGTACAGTGGCCAAAACTGTGGAAACCTTTTGGGAAAAGTGTATTTTCTAAAACTAGCTAATAACACCACTTTTTCTTGGAGTAGTACTATAAAATTATATATCAATGGAAAGATAATTTAATCAAGAATGTAATGCAATAACTTTTATGAAGGATTTGCTATTAGAATAGCAGTTATAAAGAAGAAAAGTAAAACACGTAAAAAAATCGAGATATACAAAAATGCTCACCATAGAAAAAACGAGAATTATCCCCATGTCAGTTAATACTTAGCTGGGTAACCTTTAGCATGAATTACGGCCTTATGATGTCTTCCCATGGAGTGAACCAAGTCTTTGAGTTTTGCGGCTGTTCTAAAGTGAAACCAAGATGGAATGATGGCTTCTATTAACTGGGTTTTATTGCTGGGTCGCTTCTGACTAACAAGTTTCTTTCGTCGGCTCCATAGAGTTTCAATTGGGTTACGGTCTGGGCTATTCCCAGGCCATTCCAGCAGTTGAATAGGATTATCTTGAAACTTCCCAAAAAAAGTGGTGTTATTAGCTATCAAACTTCAAAAATACACTTTTCCCAAAAGATTTCCACAATTTTGGCCACTACTGTAAATGGCTTAAAGGTGCTTTTTTTTTTTTCCCCCAAGAGGCAATTGGACTTTCTGGTTTTTCTTTGAAGACGTTTCGCTTCTCATCTAAGAAGCTTCTTCAGATCTGACTGGATTGGTGAGCTGAAGAAGCTTCTTGGGTGAGAAGTGAAATGTCTTCAAAGAAAAACCAGAAAGTCCAATTGCCTCTTGGGGGGAAAAAAAATACAATGCATCTTTGGGGCAACCATGACCTGAATGACTGAGAATCTCCATAGATACTAAGTAAATGGCTTATATATATCGTGTGACCCCGCAAGAACCATTGTAACTTCATGCCAGTTGCCAAGCGCCTGAATTTCGATCCTGTGACCCTAGTGTAACAGTCATAGCTGTGAGAACTTTTTCCAATGTCTTCGTAACTTTGAATAATCGCTGAATGAATGGTTGTAAATTGAGGACTACTGTATATAACCTGTTCCCCTTAGAGGTAAAATGTGTCCCAATGCTAAGTAAGAGTTTTACTCTCAAGTTCCGGAGCAAAAGATTCTCCCTTTTTCCAGCTCACTACAACCTCCAAATTGTCATGAATCAGTTGTTAAATGCTGACAGACTAGTGCAGCCGCTATTTAGAGCTCAATTCTGCTGTGTTAAAGCCCAGCCACTTATTAAGGAGGTCTCTATCTGGTGGGTGAACCAGTGGTAACCTTGTATTCCTTCTGGGAAACTGACAGAGATTTCAATCATTGAACATCTGCTAGCATTAGCAGGGCCACTTAATGCATAATTAAAAAGAAGAAACAGGAAGTGCATCACCTAAAGAGAATAACTGGCAGGGAACCATCTGTTCTCTCAAGATTTGTGGTGGGCATTTATCTCCAACATAAATCCTTTGAAAACAGCCCGGTTGACAGCATCGAAGGCCAATGCAGTGGGTATTTTACATCTATAGATTAAAAATGCCCATGGATTTAACTGCAACACGTTTCTCCTTGGATTTTACAGATAGAAGTAGTCCTCAACTTAGGCGTGGTGCAGTGGCCTAGAGGCGGAGCTCCCGCCTCACAATCAGGAGGCTGTGAGTTCGATCCTAGATAGCGGCTGATATTCTTCTCTCTGGGCGCAATGAGTAAATATCAGCTGCGAACTCTGCATTGGTGACAGGAAGGGCATCCGGTCAGTAAACACTCAGCTCCATTCAGTTGCCCCGACTCCACCCCGATGCCAGGGATTATGGGGTCATTATAAGACAAAAAAAAAAAGTAGACCTCAATTTACAATATCCACTTAGTGACTGTTCAAAGATACAACAGCGCTGAAAAATCTGACTTATGACCACTTTTCACACTTACGACTGCTGCAGTATCCCCATAGTCACATGATCAAAATTGTGGTCATACATCAAGGACTACCTTTCTATACTACTCTACCTCTGCATATTCATGCGTTGGGCATGTTTTCAATAGTTCCTTTTGCCTAAACTGAACATTGAACTAAACCATGGTTTGTTTGACCATGGCTTGTTACGTAAGACCCAATTGGGCAGATTTACACCCAAACATTAAGTTAGCACCACATGAACCCGTGATATGTAAACTTTTGATTGCAATAGTAACTGGAAATGCAGTGAATTCAAGGAAATAATATAATGGGTCTGCCTTGTTGTTTAATTGGTGTTCTCATTTATAATTATGATAAATGCGGTGACTTTTCAACATCTCCTTCTGTGCTTCAGCCCAGAAGGGAAAGTCAGCACATGTTTGCCAGATGGAACCACGTTACTTAGTGATGGGAGACATTTTATAAGGTAAGCAATTGGGGGAAAGAATTTCTCCTCCAGAGGCTGATTATCTGATAGAGGGGTTATAAAATACAAGGTCATTCTTAAAACCAGATTGTGGAAACGGTGCCCAGCATTTGTTTCTAGATTCTGTATAGCTGGGGGAATATTGTTTTTGCCAAGATGTAGATGATCTAGTTTGAGAAAGTCTAATTAATTTGAAGTTTGGTAGTCCTTAATCAAAATAAGATGGGTTTATGCATCCTGTAAAGCCCTAAACCAGCCAGATTAATTAGTTTGCCATCGTTTGGAGGCCGATTCCTAGTTATCGTGTAGACAAATAAATTAACTTGTCGCTATGACAATCCACACTTTTCCACAGGACTCAATAGCTGGCTACATCCAACCTCATCTACAGGTAGTCCTTGAGTTACAACCATTCATTTAGTGACTGTTCCAAGTTACAACGGCACTGGAAAAAAGTGACTTATGACCGTTTTTCACACAATCATTGCAGTATCCCCATGGTCACGTGGTTTACCTTCGGATGCCTGACTCACATTTATGACAGTCGCAGTGTCCCGAGGTCATGCGATCCCCTTTTGCCACCTCCCAAAAAGCAAAGTCAGTGGGGGAAGCCAGATTCACTTCACAACCCTGTTACTAAGTTAACAATTGTGGCATGGAAATTGTGGTAAAATGGGGCAAAACTCACTTAACAACTGTCTCGCTTAGCAACAATAATTTTGGCATCAATTGTGGTTGTAAATCAAGGACCACCTATAGCTGCAGAAATCGGGACTTGCAAGGGTTTGAAAACATTTAAAAGGGAGTTTCCTAGACTGCACTGCCCCCTGGTGGTTGTGGAAGCAAAGGTTTGTTGGACAGTATTTTTTCCTGGGGAGGAAAGCCATGGCAAATCTAGACAGCGTACTAAAAAGCAGAGACATCACCTGGCCAACAAAAGTGCGTATAGCCAAGGCGATGGTTTTCCCAGTTGCAATGGATGGCTGGGAAGGTTGGACCATAAGGAAGGCTGAGAAGGCCAAAGAATGGAGGCCTTTGAACTCTGGTGCTGGAGAAGACTCCTGCGAGAGTCCCTTGGACTGCAAGGCCATCCAACCGGTCGGTCCTAGAGGAGATCAACCCTGACTGCTCTCTAGAAGGCCAGATCCTGAAGAGGAAACTCAAATCCTTTGGCCACCTGTAGTGTCTTCTGCCTGAGCAAGTCCAACCCCTTGCTCAGGCAGAAGACACTATAACAGTTTTGATGTACTGGATAGTTGTGCATTTTTATATACCATCAGCCTAGTCACATGATGACGAACCTATGGCACGCATGGCAGAGGTGCAGAGCTGGGTTTCAGCAGGTTCTGACCAGTTCTGGAGAACCGGCAGCGGAAATTTTGAGTAGTTCGGAGAACCGGTAGTAAAAATTCTGACTGGCCCCGCCCACATCTATTCTCTGCCTCCCGAGTCCCAGCTGATCGGGAAGAAATGGAGATTTTACAGTATCCTTCCCCTGCCATGCCCACCAAGCCACGCCCACAGAACCGGTAGTAAAAAATGTTGAAACCCACCACTGCAGAGGTGGCACGTACGCACTCTGTGGGCACACATGCCATCACCAGCTGCTCTTCCGGGTTCCGTCGCATGCATGCACACCGGCCAGCTGCTTCCTTCCAGGTTCCGGAGCTCCGGCACACGCACGGTCCAGTTTCGACACTGGGTGCCGAAAAAATTAACCGTCACTGGGCTAGTCTGTTAATTAAGAACTTGCATGCCATATGGGTGGAAAGGCTGGCTATAAATTGAAATAAGTAAGTCAACTCTAGGGGACTTTAGCATAGAGAAGAATCTTGAAATTTGCTTGCACAAAGTTTTTTCTTAATATTTTGACACCTGGTAAAGGACATTCTCCTTTGGGAATCTTGAGGTCTATGGAACTGAGACTGTGGGGAAAAACATTCTGTGTTGGCTGTTCATTTGCTACTCTTTTTTTAAAAGTTTGATTCTTGCACAATTTTACCCTTGAAAATTATGCTTTCACGATGCTATAAACCAAGCTGTGCATTTTAACAAAAATACGAGATGCTTAAATAAAAACGTAATTTTAAAATGCTGACTTTTCTATGCCACTGTGCTGCAGAATAGTTTTGAGCGGTTAGTGCACTGAAATAAAACAAATGACTGCCTTTTCTTGCTGTCTAATGCTTTCTTTTTTTGTTCTCCCAGTTCTCTTTTACAATCTTTCATCTCCTATTAATTATTCAATTAACATACAATCAAGATTTTTTTTTTAAAAAAAAATTGTTCTGGTAGCTGAATCTGTTCTACACAGGAATTAATCCACATTTATCTGTGAAGGGTTTGCTACTGTTAACAGCTTGATTTTTTAAAAATGTAAACTGAAAATTGTGTGAGTGAACTTCATCTCTCAACGTGTCACCCTAAATATGATGGGCAATGGGTCTCCAAATCTGATGCTTCCCAACATATGTGAAAAGGATTAGATTACAAAAGGCTGATCTTTCACTAATCTGTTATTTATTTATAATTTATTTCCTTCTGTTTTCCATCTCCAATTAACCCCACTCCTTCCTTCCTTCCTTCCTTCCTTCGCTCTCATCTTCCTTCCTCCCCTCCTCTTTCCCTTCCCTTCTGCTCCTCCTCCTCCCTCCCTCCCTCCCTTCCCTCTCTCGCTCTCATCTCTCTCCTTCCCTTCCTCCCTCCCTCCTCCTTTCTTTCTCTCTCCCTCTCCCAGGTCAGAATTCAGGGCTGTAATCCCATCCTGTGATAAAATCCACCTTGTGACCGGTGAACGAGTCAATCTGTTCATCCCAGATGAATTAGTAGAAAGAGGTTTCACAGGTGCACTGAGCCTCATACCTGCTACATCCCTGTGTCCCTGCCAGAAATCTTTTCCTAACCAACCTGCGAAGATCATTGCTGTCTCCGTATCCTTTCCTGTGATTAGTGATCAATGAAAGAGAATCAAGGGATGCTTTAACCTGCAGTTGGGCTGGGCTTGCAAACTATAAAGCGGGAGTTATTTGGCTAAGAAAATGGTTTGAACTAAAACAGATGTAGCCACGTGAATTTTTGAAATATTTTAAAGCAAAGGTATCCATCTTTGGCAAATCTTGTGTGTTTCCATCTCCCAAATTTGAGGGAGCCAGCCATGGAGACACCTCCATATTTCTTCCAGTTGAATGCATTCCCCTTAAATATTTGGAGAAATTTTTTCTACTCAGTAGTATGTCTTGTTGAATTAAATACGCAAAAGCTTATTTTCAGGGAGTCTAAGAGTGTACCCTATATGTAGCCTATATTATCTTGATCCAGTTTGGTCTAGTGGTTAAGGCATCAGACTAGAAACTAGGAGACTGAATTCTAATCCTGCCTTGGGCATGAAAGCCGACAGGGTGACTTTGGGCCAATCATCAAGAGACGGTGAGTTCTAGCCTTGCCTTAGGCATGACAAACATGATTGGGTGAGTTTGAGCAAATCCCTCTCTCTTAACCCAACCTACCTCACAGGGTTGTTGTCAGTTGCGAACCGGTAGCGGTGGCAGGAGGCTCCACCCACCTGCCCAGATGTCATCACGGACGCTCTGCGCATGCCTGCTCACAGTTCCGAACCGGTAGCTAAGATAAATGAAACTCACTACTGATTGTTGTTGTTATGGGGAAATTAGGAAGAGGAAGGCATGTTCACCGCCTTGAGTTATTTATAAAAATAATAAAAGCAAGATAATTTATTAAATAGGCCATACCAATCTTGATGCTACTTAATCTGACCAGACATAAGATTGAACTGTTAATATATAATTGTCAGATAGTTCAACTCACTTCGGCTTTCGAGGCTAAATTCTATACTGTATAAAGAGATACTGACCAACAATCGTCCCTAAATTAATCTACCGATGAGCTTCCTTGGCAGGTTGAAATTGGCTGTTCTTAACCGTGACCAGCAGATTACAAATAGCAATAGCACTTAGACTTATATACCACTTCATAGTGCTTTTACAGCCCTTTCCAAGCAGTTTACAGTTACAGCATCCTTCCTCTGCCACGCCACACCAACAGAACCGGTAGTAAAAAAATTTGAAACCCACCACTGACTATATATATAAATATTTATAGTTATAGTGAGATTTGCTATTGTCTCAAGATTGGATTAATTTAAAGAAAGAAAAGCAGCATTGCACTCGTGCAAAACTGATCGCAAGTTTTTTACATCAAACTTAGCACTCCATGGCGGTCACCCTTCATTGACCTTCTGATTAGTTTTTTTTTTTCCCTAGCCAACCATATATATATTTCTTTACGATCCAGCTGGACTGCCCACATTGTTTTCTGCAGAGGAGGTCTCGTATTCTTTCTTTGAAGATCCTTCACGCTTAGCCTCATGGGGCAAATACGCCTACCAGGCCACACTAAATTCAGCGGCATATTGCAAAACAGGTAAACCGGTGTATATGTTTCATCCGCACTACGCTCGTTTTCGGTTATCCAGTCTGAACGTGGGAAAAGCTGTTTTAAGAATGAAGGGCACGTGCAGTTTTTCAGGGAACAATCTCAGGAGCAGCCAGGCGGACCTGAAAATAAAACGGTGATCTGACATGTTTATTTTCAGCGAAATAAAATACTGTTCTGGTGGCCTGCCACATTTATCCTTATGAGAATTCTGCACAATGCACATGGGGTGTAAAGTGACAGGGAGCTCACACACACACACACCCCACAGAGCATCACAACTGAACTGAATCCACTAACCATCTGTTGTGCAACTCTGGTTTATGGTTCAGAAAACTCCTCAGAGGATGGCTCTGCAGACCTAATCTTGAAATGCTTTTTTATTATTATTATTATTATTATTATTATTATTATTATTATTATTATTAATTGAATTTGTATACCGCCCTACTCCCGAAGGACTCAGGGCGGTGAACAGCCAAAAGATAAAATACATATAATACAAATGTTAAAAAACCATTAAAATACAATTAAATAAATTGGCCCAGAGAACAAAATTTAAAAAACCCCACATTTACAAGACAAATTTAAAATTTAAAAAATTTAAAAACAGTTTAAAAGAGAGGTTAGGCCAGGCTGGCCTGCTGGAATAGGAATGTTTTGAGGGCACGGCGGAAAGCGCGCAGATCCGGGATCCTCCGTATCTCCGGGGGAGCTCGTTCCAGATGGTGGGTGCCCCCACAGAGAAGGCTCTCCCCCTGGGGGCCGCCAGTCGACACTGTTTGACCGACGGCACCCTAAGAAGCCCCTCTCTGTGGGAGCGGACTGGTCGGTGAGAGGCTACTGGTGGCAGAAGGCGGTCTCGTAGATACCCCGGTCCCGGTCCTAAGCCATGGAGCGCTCTAAAGGTGGTAACCAAAACCTTGAAGCGCACCCAGAAGACCACCGGGAGCCAGTGCAGTTTTGAGTATGTATGTATGTATCTACAGTGTTTCCCCGAAAATAAGACCGGGTCTTATATTAATTTTTGCTCCAAAAGATGCATTAGGGCTTATTTTCTGGTTAGGTCTTATTTTGGGGGAAATACGTACTAAATGCATCCATCTGGCTGATGATCTTAACTAGGGCTTATTTTGGGGGTAGGGCTTATATTACGAGCATCCTGAAAAAATCATGCTAGGGCTTATTTTCCGGTTGGGTCTTATTTTCGGGGAAACAAGGTATGTATATACAGGTAGCCTTCAACTTTCAACCACAATAGAGCCCAAAATTTATGCTGTTGAGTGAGACATTTGTTAGGTGAGTTTTCTCCCATTTTATGACTTTTCTCACCACTATTGTTAAGTGAATCACTGCAGTTTGATAAGTTAGCAACCCGGTTGTTGAGCGAAGCTGGCTTCGCCATTGACTTTGCTTGTCGGAAGGTCGCAAAAGGGGAATCACGTGACCCTGGAACACTGCAACCGTCATAAATATGAGTCAGTTGCCAAGCGCCTGAATTTTGATCACGTGACCCTGGGGATGCTGCAATGGTCATGTGAAAAGCGGTCATGTCACTTATTTCAGTGCCATTGTAACTTTGGTCACTATATGAACCGTTGTAAGTCAAGGACTATTTTTATCAGGAGCGAGTTCACAAAGGCAAACTGCATGGGGTAATCCAGCCAATAAACTGTAATTCTCTGGAACGGAAGGGAATTTTGTTGCATGATCCAATCTGTATATACCGTATATATATTGGATCATGCAACAAAATTATATATATAGAGAGAGAGTAGTGCAGTGGCCTAGAGGTCAAGCTCTCACCTCACAATCAGGAGGCTGTGAGTTTGATCCTCGGTAGAGGCGGATATTTCTCTCTCTTGGGCTCAGTGAGAATATTATCTGCTGAACAAAATTCCTCATTGGCAACAGGAAGGGCATCTGGCCACTAAATACTTTGCTAGCTCCATTCAGTTGCCCAGACTCCACCCCACGAGGGATTATGGGGTCATTAAAAAATAATGATGAGTTGTACCTAGCCTAGAGGTGGAGCTCTCCCCTCACAATCAGGAGGCTGTGAGTTCGATCTTGGTAGAGGCGGATATTTCTCTCACTTGAGGTCAATGAGAATATTATCTGCTGAACAAAACTCCTCAGTGGTGACAGGAAGGGCATCTGGTCACTAAATACTTCCTAGCTCCATTCAGTTGCCCAGATTCCACCCCGCAAGGTATTATGGGATCGTTAAAAGACGATGATGATCACCAGTTCCTTAGATATCACCACTGAATCTTCTTTGATTATATGCCTGAAATAAGAAACAATGCAATGTATCAATCAATCAATCAATGTATTTTGTCTCTTAGATACAGTGAGACCTGAAATCCAATTTAACCTTCATACCAGCCACCAGCAGGATTCAGAGACTCAAGAACAGACACTGCTGCTCTTCCTTTTTCTTGGTTATACCGATCCGTTTCAGGACAAGCCAATTTTCACTTTCTGTACATATAAATATAGATGTATCCACATCCGTGTGCATATATAGATATAGATATAGATATAGATATAGATATAGATATAGATATAGATATAGATATAGATATAGATATAGATATAGATATAGATATAGATATATCCACATGCACATATATATCTGCTTAGATCAGGGGTTGGGGTTGGGGCAGGGGTGGGTTCTACTTACCTTTGCTACCGGTTCGCAAAGGGGCCGTGCGCGCAGAAGCGTTTTGATGACATCAGGGTCAGTGGGCGGAGCCTCCCGCCAGTTTTACTACCGGTTCTATAGAATCGGTGCGAACCGGGGGCAACCCACCACTGGGTTAGGGGCACTAAGGAGTTGAATACAAGGAGTTTATGACACTGGCAGCTACGAAATAAACCTTTGGCCCCGAAGCTAATCAAGAATATATGAAATTAGGATAAGAAAACTCCCTGCGAAATCAGAGGGACTCTGAATAACTTCGCTTAACCTCCCATCTGTCTTTAGGATCATATTACCCTCCGCTAAAAATACAAATGCAGCACAGATGTGTTTTTAAAGACATTTATTCTTGAAGCTATTCTTGAAGCCTCTAAGAAGTCAATTGCCAGAGAATTATTTGGCTTTTCTCCCAGTGAATAGCTTAGTTTAAACAGCAAAAGAAGTGTAAGGGTGCACCTTGGAGCATTAGGACATTGCTGGTTTTAACTACAGTTTATTAAATAAGCCACAGTGTCTGGCTCACAATATGGCTAAGCCATAAAAATCACGTGTTTCAAAATACAGGTTAGTCCTCGATTTACAATTGCAAGTGAGGCCGCCATTTCTGCTGCTCAAAGAGACGTTAAGTGAATGTTGCCCCATTTTACCACCTTTCTTGCCACAGTTTGTTAAGTGAATCACACAAGTTGTTAAGTTAGTTGCCACAGGTTGCTAAGTGAATCTGGCTTTTCCATGGAGTTTGCTTGTCAGAAGTTTGCAGAAGGGGATCACATGACCCCTAAATATGAATCAGTTGCCAAGTGCCTGAATTTTGATCATGGGACCATGGAGATGCTGCAGTGCTCATAAGTGTGAAAAACGGTCATAAGTCACTCCATTGTAACTTCAAACGGTCACTAAATGAACAGTTGTAAATCAAGGACTACGAATAGAAATAGAAATAGAAGAGAAGAGAAGAGAAGAGAAGAGAAGAGAAGAGAAGAGAAGAGTTGGAAGGGACCTTGGAGGTCTTCTAGTCCAACCCCCTGCTTAGACATTTCAGAAAAATGGTATCTTCTTTAAAATTTCCAGTGTTGGAACAGCCACAATTTCTGGTGGCAAACTGTTCCACTGATGAATTGTTCTGACTGCCAGGAAATTTCACGAGTGAATCAGTTGTACCAGGAGTGAATTTGCAAAAGACAAACTGCATGGGGATAATCCAGCCAATAATTTATAATTCTCTGAAACTGAAGGGAATTTTGTTGCAAGATCCAATCTGGGTTGGTCACTGGGACCAAATGTTTAGTCTTCCCATTTCTCCCCCCCATATTCACAAGCTAGAAACATCCTCACCCATTCATCCCTCTTACACGAAGTTGTGCATTTGTGTGCTTTACCTGTGGATGTCATCCTTTGTCCCCTTCTCTCTTGGTGTGCTGCAGGGAACCGGCAGGTGGTTCTGTCCCGTCTCTCGGCTATCCTCTTCTGCAGCGAGCAGGCTGTGAAAAGGGCTACCCAAGAACTGGTGAATGATGTCCTGCATCAACACTACAGACTATTCCAGGTGCGAAGCTCATGGCAAAAGGCCGGGATGGTTGAAGGCAAGGCTTGGGACTGTAGAAAGAAGGAAGAATTTGTTTGTTAGTTAGTTTGTTTGTTTAGAAAATTGACATAGCTGCCCAATTCACTCATAGTGACTCTGGACAGCTTAGAGAAGAGTAGAGTAGGAGTAGGAATAGAATAGAATAAGAATGGGATGGAATGGAATGGAATGGAATATGGGATGGAATAGTGGAGTGGAGTGGAGTGGAATGTGGAATGGAATGGAATGAATGGAATGGAATGGAAAGAATAGAATAGAATAGAATAGAATAGAATAGAATAGAATAGAATAGAATAGAATAGAATAGAATAGAATAGAATAGGAATAGAATATAGAATGGAATAGAATAGAATAGAATAGAATAGAATAGAATAGAATAAATAAGAATGGGTGGAGTGGAGGAATAGGAGTGAGTGGAGTAGAGTAGAGTAGAGTAGAGTAGTAGAGTAGAGTAGAGTAGAGTAGAGTAGAATAAATAGAATAGGAGAAGGAATGGAATGGAATGGAATGGAATAAATAGAATAGAATAGAATAGAATAGAATAGAATAGAATAGAATAGAATAGAATAGAATAGAATAGAATAGAATATATTTACAGACCCATCACACCCTGGACATACATTGTTTATGTCCAGGGTGTGAGTCATAAATTGTTTAGTCATAAGGAAAATGTTCCTTATGATTCTTGACGAACTTATCTTTTCTTTTTACGTACACTGAGAGTTTATGCACCGAAGATAAATTCCTTGTCTGTCCAATCACACTTGGCCAATAAAAAATTTCTATCTATCTTATCTATCTATCTATCTATCTATCTATCTATCTATCTATCTATCTATAGAATAGAACAGAACAGAACAGAATAGCCAAAAAGGTTGTAAAATGGGGCAAAGGTCACTTAACAAATGTTTCATTTAACAACATAAATTTGCGGCTCAATTGTGGTCATAACTTGAAGACCGCCTGAATTCAATTTGAACCGCTTGCTACCTGGTTAGCTGCCCTTGACAGACATGTAACCATCCCTGACAGTTTCTACCTTTTAATATTTTATTCGTACACACACTGGCCAGAGTCCTTCTGTGAAGGAGACGGGCAATTTCCAAATCTGATGGGGGGGGGGGGGAAACCCACAATAAAATCCGTAGCACAATTATTCCGTCCACTGTAAGGATAGAAGGAAGACATTCGGGTAGTTTGTTTTGAGGCTGTGACCACTAGGCAGGGCTCCTTGTTCTCCTCAGGAGCAGCAGAAGCTGGCATGTTCTTTACCCATCATGGCATCTGCCATTTCCAGAATAGTCTCGAGCAGCACCGACGGTGACTTCCGAAGGAAGTGTCTCCACAGCTTGCAGGTACTGCCAAGTTGTGTTAAAACCAGTTGTTGTTAGTTGCAAAGTCGTGTCCGACCCATCGTGACCCCATGGACCATGTTCCTCCAGGCCTTCCTGTCCTCTACCATCCTCCGGAGTCCATTTAAGCTCCCGCCAACTGCTTCAGTGACTTGTTCTCTGCCGTCCCCTTCTTCTTCTTTTGCCCTCCATCGTTCCCAGCATTGGGCTCTTCTCCAGGGAGTCCTTCCTTCCTTCTCATTCGGTGGCCAAAGGATTTGAGTTTCCTCTTCAGGATCTGGCCTTCTCAAGAGCAGTCAGGGTTGATCTCCTCTCGGACTGACTGGTTTGATCGCCTTGCAGTCCAAGGGACTCGCAGGAGTCTTCTCCAGCACCAGAGTTCAAAGGCCTCCATTCTTTGAATTAAAAGCAGGGCATTCTTTAAATTAACAACTGGGTTGAAAAAGGTTGTGTAGGATCAGGAATTGTCCGTGCCTGGCCACGATGAGGACATTAAATTAAGCAACTTCCAAACTACTAACTTAAGAGTAGCCTTAAACTCTTATCTCACATTTTCATTAGAAATACAGGTAGCCCTTCGACTTCCAACAGTTCACTTAGTGACCATTCAAAGTTACGACAGCACTGATAAAAAGTGACCTAGGATCGTTTTTCACATCCCCAGGGTCAGGTGATCAAAATTCAGACACTGGACAACTGGCTCGTATTTATGACCATTGCAGCGTCCCTGGGTTACGTGATCCTCTTTTGTGACTTTCTGACGAGCCAAGTCAATGGGGAAGTCAGATTCACTGAACGACCGGGTTATTAACTTAACAACTGCAGAGATTCACTTAACAGCTGTGGCAAGAAAGGTGATAAAATGGGGCAAAAAATTCACTCTCTTGCTTAGCAACGGGAATCTGGGGCTCCATTGTGGCTGTAAGTCAAGAATTACATGTAATGCCATAGAGCAGGGGTGGGCAATTGTGGCCCTTTTACAACCTGTGGACTTCAACTCCCAGAATTCCTGAGACAGGTTGGCTGTCTCAGGAATTCTGGGAGTTGAAGTCCACAGGTTGTAAAAGGGCCACAGTTGCCCACCCCTGCCATAGAGAATTAAAGCTACACATGCATTGTGTTAAAACAGGAGTGGGCAACTATGGTCCGCTTTATGACCTGTGTGTCAGGATTCCAAGTAACACCCCCAACGAAAGAAGACTCCGAGGTTTGAGTTTCCTCAAAGTTCCATTTTATTAGAGATGACATATCGGCACGTCTGGGAAAAGCCGAATCTGAAAGCTTCCAGGTTTTCCCCACCCAAAGGAAAGTCCAAGTCCCTGCCCAGCACCCTCATGTCCATCACATGGTCCAATCAAACCACCGTCCCAACTGGAGATACCTCTCAGCTCCAACCGTCCAGGTGCAGGGCAAGATGTCCTTGACTCTCTGAGAAAGGAATGTTGTTTTGACTATATATATCACCCTGGCTCCATACAATCCCCCCTCCCAGTTTCCCACAACAGTAAATGTGGCAGGCCTGAAAATCCAATGCAAAAGATGACTTCCAGGCCCGACACTGTGAACTTCAACTCCCAGAATCCCCGAGCCAGCATGGTTCAGTTCTGGGAGTTGAAGTCCACAGGTCGTGAAAGGGGTCGTGGTTGCCCATCCTTGTGTTAAAAGAATCTCTTTCGTTCTCTCTCCAGGTGGCAGACACTCAAGAATTCCAGGAAACCATCAGAGAAACTTTTAACAAAGTCATTCTCAAGCAATGGAAGCCCAATAACGCCTGTGAGATCAAAAAAGTAAACATTATCTTAAACATACTTCCTCCCTTCCTCCTGTTTTCCTCATCGTTGTTCAGCACCACTCCGGTCCTCGCTCTTAAGAGAACGAAGGCTCAGTCAATTACTGCGAAGGCTTACAGATAGTCTGGCAACACAGAAGCCTCAAAAACAGCCCTCAATTTAGGATCCCATATTGGGACCAGACTTTCTGTTGTTAAGCAAGGCGGTTCAGTGAGTCACGCCTGATTTTGCAACTTTTTTTGGCCACGGTTGTTAAGTCATTCACGGCAGTTGTTAAATGAATCATGCGGTTGTTAAATGAATTCAGCTTACCCTCCCCCCTCCTTGATTTTGCTTGTGGGAAGTTGCTGGGAAGGTCACAAAAAAGATATAAGATGGATGGATGGATGGATAGACAGATAAGATAGGCAGACAGACAGACAGATAGATGATGGATAGATAGATAGATAGATAGATATAGATGAGAGATATAGATGAGAGAGAGAGATGATAGATAGAAGATAGATAGATGATGGATAGATAGATGATAGATTAGATAGATATAGATGATAGATAGATAGATAGATAGATAGATAGATAGATAGATAGATAGATAATAGATAGATAGATAGATAGATAGATAGATAGATAGATAGATAGATGATGAATTCTTTATTTCTTATTCTTTATTGGCCATCACAAAAGTCAATCACATGACTTGGGGATGCTGCAATCATGGTAAATAAATGCTGGTTGCCAAATTGTAATCATAGAGGGATGTGGTGGCTCAATGGCTAAGATGCTGAGCTTGTCAATCACAGCAGTTTGAATCCCTAGTGCTGACGCGTAACAGGGTGAGCTCCCATGACTTGTCCCAGCTTCTGCCAACCTAGCAGTTCGAAAGCAGGTAAAAAAAATGCAAGTAGAAAAATAGGGACCATCTTTGGTGGGAAGGGAACAGCGTTCCATGCGCCTTTGGCGTTGAGTCATGCCAGCCACATGACCACGGAGACGTCTTCGGACAGCGCTGGCTCTTCGGCTTTGAAACGGAGATGAGCACCGCCCCCTAGAGTCGGGAACGACTAGCCCATATGTGCGAGGGGAACCTTTACCTTTCCCCAATGATAAGTCAGTTTTTTCAGGGCTGTTGTAACTTTGACTGGTCAGTTGTAAATTGAGGATTACTTATATTCCAATATCCAGCTAAGATCTCTTTCAGAAAATTATATCAGTGAAATATTTTCACTCTCCATTGGTGAGTGCTCTGCAGTGACCAGGCTCATATTACCTGGGTTAATAACACGTGTAGCCTTCATTTTATGTCTTATAAAAATAATATAATGCAAAGATGCAGCTTCATTGGAAGGATGATTTTGTACCAAAACCATTCCAAAATCTTTCCATGACAATTTTCCCTGGGCTGGAGAATTACAAGCATTCTATATAATTTGTGTATTGTTGATATAAATTGTGTCCTTTGTTGTTTTTTTTCTGCAGCCACTGTCTAGAAAGTGTAAGACAAGGCCTCTAACTGCCAAAACTCCCTCATCCTCCGATCATCAGAAAACATTGTGCTCCTGTGTTAGTTGTCCAGGATTAGAGCAAGGGGAAGGAACCAGCAAGAGAGAAGGTGTGTCTTTGTGTGCACAACTAAGAAAACACACAATTCCAGAGTTATGCTGTTCCTAACTTAACAACTGCAGTGTTTAAATTATAATCTTTTCATTGTTTGGTTATTGAATATTTCAGTACGTTATTTTTATACCAATCACTTAATTGTCATACCTTTTAATATGAATAAAATATTATCAATCATATTTGTTACATTTAACAAACCTATATAACTAATATTAATACCAACATTTATATTACATTAAGATCTTCCATTATTGCTTATTCAACTTGTTAGTTGGTTATTCAGTATTTCAATATATTGTTTTTATATCAATCTCCATATTCTACATAATACAGCTGGGATATCATTAATTATATTTGTTACATTTAGCATGCGTATGCATATTCGTATTGAATTACCATTTATAATTTAATATAAAGATGTGTATTATTACTAGTATTATATAAGCTTGTTAAATGAAACAAATATGATTAATATTAATTTTCTTGTACGAAATGTATGATACTCAGGAACCACATTGTTCACACACTGTAAAAAATAAGAAATAAAAAAACTTATTCAAAAAAAAAGAAGAACTGCAATGTTTCACTTAACAACTGTGGCAAGAAAGGACGTAAGATGAGGCAAAACTCACTTAACCAATGTTTCACTTAGCAACATAAATTTTGGGCTCAACTGCGGTCGTAAGCCGAGCAATACCTGTATACTATAAAGTATACAATTTGCAGAAAGGAAAAAAGGAAAGCATTTCGCCGACTAGCTAAATGTGAAATTTTCTACAGTAGTTAGAGAAAAGGGAACTCTTCTCCTTTATCCATTGTATTCTGTCCTCCAGTGACCTCTCCCAGCAGTAAAATGCATCCAAATTCAAAACACGGAAAAAAGTTAAGCCAGGAAGTAAAGTAAGAGTTCTAAAACAAACAGAAACGAGAACAATTCATTTCCCAGGCTCTGAATGTCACTTGAAACAGGTGCATCTGCTTCAGCAAGGAAGTTGAGCCTCACAAAAGTAAAAAGAAAAAAAACCCCACTATTTTTTGGGTTTTAAAAAATAGGTTAGCTACAGCCACCTGATATGCAGGTAGTCCTCGACTTATGACCACAACGGAGCCCAACGTTTCGGTGGCTAAGCGAGACGTTTGTTAAGGGACTTTCCCCCCAGTTTAAATCCTTTGTTGCAGTGAATCACTGCAGTTGTTAAGCGAGGTAACCTGGTTGTTAAGTGAATCTAGTTCCCCATTGATTTTACTCGTCAGAAGGCCGCAAAAGGAGATCCTGTGACTCCAGGATGCTCCAATCATCATCAATATGAGTCAGTTGCCAATAGTCTTGAGTTTTGATCATGTGACCATGGGAATGCCTCAATGGTTGTGTGAAAAATGATCATTGTCACTTTTCTCAGTGCCTTTGTAACTTCGAACGGTCATTAAATGAATTGTTGTAAGTCAAAGACTACAGTGGTGGCCAAAATTGTGGAAACCTTTTGGGGAAAGTGTATTTTTGAGGTTTGATGGCTAATAACACCACTTTTTTTCTGGAGTTTCAAGATCATCCTATTCCACTGCTGGAATGGCCTGGGGATAGCCCAGACCTTCACCCCATTGAAAATCTATGGAGCCGACTAAAGGAACTGGTTAGTCAGAAGCGATCCAGCAATAAAACCCAGTTAATAGAAGCCATCATTCCATCTTGGTTTCACATGATAACAGCTGCAGAACTAAAAAACTTGGTTCCCTCCATCGGAAGACGTCGTAAGGCCGTCATTCATGCTAAAGGTTCCCCCTCTTTTATAAAAGATTTTTAAAATTTTAAATATCTTTTAGTATTTATATATTCAATTTTAAATTGGTTTTAAAAGTTTGGGGTTTTAAATTTGTCGGGGCCAAAATTATTTAATTTGATTTTATTCTATTTTTTAAATTTTGTATTGTATGTGTTTTTATTGTTTGGCTGTGCACCGCCCTGAGTCCTTCGGGAGTAGGGCGGTATAGAAATCTAATAAATAAAAATAAAATAATAAATAAAGGTTACCCAACTAAGGATTAATTGACATGGGGATAATTTTTGTATATCTCATTTTTTCTATGGTGATCATTTTTGTATATCTCGTTTTTTCTACGTGTTTCACTTTTCTCCTTTATACTGTAACTGCTATTCTAATAGCAAATCCTTCATAAAAGTTATTGCATTACATTCTTGATTAAATTATCTTTCCATTGATATATAATTTTATGGTACTACTCCCCAAAAAAGTGGTATTATTAGCTAGTTTTAGAAAACACACTTTTCCCAAAAAGTTTCCACAATTTTGGCCACTTCTGTAGCTATAATGCTTAACGGAATTGATGTGATTTTCAGTTTGGATCTTTGCGTCATGTCTATACATGCATGTGCTGCATATATGACTGCATTTCAATGTATGATTTCACATGTGTGTGACTCCCAAGTTTGTGTCCTGCAGGATTTTGGTTTGATAGCTCAGAGTTTGACGAAATAAGCACGAGAAAGAAGAGAAAACCAGCAAATAGGAGGATTCCCACGGAAGAGGATTCAGACGACCTTAACACCTCCGGTGAAGCAAAGAACAAGGAACCCAAAGGAAGCCTCCCAACAAAACCAGAAGCCACTTCAACCTCTTCCTTTTCATCTTCTTCTAAGAGTGGGAGGGATATTTTCCCACACAAAAGTCAAGGAAATGATGGCATCACCGGAGCTGCAAGGAGCAAAAATCTGTGTCAGGTTGGTAGATAGATAGATAGATAGATAGATAGATAGATAGATAGATAGATAGATAGATAGATAGATAGATAGATAGATAGATAGATAGATAGATAGATAGATAGACAGACAGACAGACAGATAGATCTTTGAATGAATGGATTAACAGGGTTTCCAGATTCACGTAGATTAAGTCATGATATGGTTTGCTTAATTTTCATTTATGTTTGAATCTGATCTTTGAATATTGTACACAGTCCTCAACTTATAACCACAATGGAAACCAGAAATGTCTATGGCTAAGGAAGGTGGTTTTTAAGTGACTCGTGCCCAAATTGATGACCGTTTTTTTCCCATGGTTGTTAAGCAAATCACTGCAGTTGTTATGTGAATCCAACTTCCCCCCCAATCGACTTTACTTATTGGAAGGGGGTTGAGCAGAGGGATGGACTAGAAGGCCTCCCAAGACCCCTTCCTTCCAACCCTATTGTTCTATGTTCTGTATTCTAAGCCAGTTGGGAAGGTTACCAATGGCAATCACGTGACTGCAGGATGCTGCTACCTTTTTTTAAATATATGCCAGTTGCCAAGTTCCCAAATTTTGATCATGTGACATCGGGATGCTACAATGGTCGTAAGTGTGAGGACCAGTTAAAGTCACTTTTTTCAGTGCCATTGTAACTTTGGTCGCTAAATGAATGGTTCTAATTCGAGGACTACCTGAACCCAGCCAATTTTAGCACACGTAATATGCCAAATGCAGAAAAAAATAAAAACAAGGTTAAAAGTTAGTTAGCAAGTTGTGCAAATGGGGATACCGGGTTTTTCACTAACCTGGTTAAGCAATAAGCCTCTTTCTGGTTGCTAAAACTACACAAATGAGGAATTTAGCAACGGGAGGCTCACCAGCTCAGCCTTGGATGTTGCATTCAAGGCCAGAATGCCCACCGGGGATCCTCGCTAAAAGAAATTAATTTTATTTCAAACATCTGTGTGCCAACTTTCTGTTCAATCCCAAAGCATTATTTTAAATAAAGAAGCAAGGCACAACAGTGAAATCCAGCAGGATAATAAAACAATCACAGCCAGTTACAAAATGTTCTAGAATGCTGAGAAAAACAATTTTGCCTAGTGCCAAAACCACATTGCATTCATGAACAAGCCCTGGCATTCGAGAGCTACACTTAAATCACGCTAAGCTGTGGTTTGTTCACCCGCAATGTCCTGAAAAAAAGTCAAGCGGCTGAGCCAGCTATAAACCATGGTTTAAGAGCCACCATTAGTTGGCAAGACCATCAGAACGTGACTTAGGCCTGTGCTTGTCCACCTCAGCCACTTTAAAACAGGTGGATTTCAACTCCCAGAATTCCCATGCTGGCTGGGAATCATGGAAGTTGAAGTCCACCCATCTTAAAGCATGCTGTCTGGGGAAATTCTGGAAATTCTTAAAATATTAGAATATCGCATCCTGTTTTGGGTTGCCATGATATGAAAAAGATGTGGAGACTTTAGAAAGAGTGCAGAGAAGAGCAAGAAAGAGGATTAGGGGACTGGAGGCTAAAACATACGAAGAACGGTTGCAGGAACTGGGTATGTCTAGTTTAATGAAGAGAAGGACTAGGGGAGACATGAGAGCAGTCTTCCAATATCTCAGGGGCTGCCCCAAAGAAGAAGGAGTCAAGCTATCTTCCAAAGCACCTGAAAGCAGGACAAGAAGCGATGGGTGGAAATTAACCAAGGAGAGAAGCAACATAGAAATAAGGAGAAATTTCCTAATAGTGAGAACAATTGACCAGTGGAACAACCTGCCTCCAGAAGTTGTGAATGCTCCAACACTGGAAGTGTTTAAGAAGAGGTTGGATGGCCATTGGTCTGAAATGGTATAGGATCTCCTGCTTGAACAGAGGGTTAGACTAGAAAATCTCTAAGGTCCTTTTCCAACTCCTACATTCTATTAAAGTTACCTGGTTTGGGTCTGGCTTAGCCTGACAGATGACTTTGCTTTAAACATAATTCAAAGCTGCTTTCTCTTCGGACTTTTTCTCTGTCTTGCAGGAGGAGGACTTGTGGGCTCAGGAGGTTTTCAACATGGCCAAGTGGACCTCCTGAATCGGCCACTCCTGTCCAGTTAACGGAATTCCCAGGTTTTTTTGGAGTGTCTCGGGCAAGGCAATAAACGAAGAGAGTTGTTACCCGTCTCTTGGTCCCTTCTACTAAAGAATGAACACAATGCTTGCCCTACAGCAGTGTTTCTCAACCTTGGGCACTTGAAGAGGGGTGGACTTCAACTCCCAGAATTCCCCTGTCAACATATGTTTTAAGATGGGTGGACTTTAACTCTCATGCTGCTTGAGACATTTGGGGAAATGAAGTCCACCCCTCTTAAAGCATGCTGGCTGGGGGATTCTGGGAATTGAAGTCCACCCCTCTTAAAGCATGCTGGCTGGGGGATTCTGGGAGTTGAAGTCCACCCATCTTAATGTGGCCAAGATTGAGAAACATCAGTGGATCCCAAGGCAAGAAAGGCAGTTAGTCCTGATTTTTTGCAGGGAGGCCATTTCTCAGAATTTCTTCCAAGCCCAAAACAAGCCCAGTTCCCGATAACTTCACTAGCTCCTCTACATACAAGAAGTCCTCAACTTACGGCCACAATTGAGCCCAAAGTTTAAGTTGCTCAGCGAGAAATTCGTTACGTGAGTTTTGCCCCCATTTTACGACGTTTCTCGCCACATTTGTTAAGTGAATCCCTGCCGTCGTTAAGTTAGGGACTGAGTTGTCAAGCGAATCCGACTTCCCCGTCGACTTTGCTTGCCAGAAGATCTCAAAAGGGGAATCATGCATGATCCCAGGGACACCACGACTGTCATAAATACAAGTCAGTGGTCAAAGCACCCAAATGTAAATTGCGTGCGCGTGGGGATGTGGCAACAGTCGTGTGAAAAACGGTCCTACGTCAACTTTTTCCAGCGCCCTTCTAACTTCAGACGGGTCACTAAACGAACCGTTGTAAGCCGAGGGCTACCTGTTAGTGCCTATTAACTGTGTTAGTAACTGTGTTAGTAATTAGTGGCTGGCTAGGTGGCTCAGTGGCTAAAACGCTGAGCTTGTTGGTCGGAAAGGTGGGCAGTTTGGCGGTTCGAATCCAGGGGTGAAATCCAGAAGGTTCTGACAGCTTCTCGAGAACCGGTAGCGGAAACTTTGAGTAGTTCGGAGAACCGGCAAATGCCACCTGTGGGTATTTGGGGAGTGGGGAGTGAGGAGGGATTGGGGATTTTGCAGTGGAGTGGGGTGGGAATGGAGATTTTGCAGTATCCTTCCCCTGGAGTGGGGAGGGAATGGGGATTTTGCAGTATCCTTTCCCCTGGAGTGGGGAGGGAATGGAGATTTTGCAGTATCTTTCCCCTGCCACGCTCACAGAACCCGTAGTAAAAGCATTTAGATTTCACCACTGTTCGAATCTCTAGTATAGGGTCTCCTGCGTGAGCAGGGGGTTGGACTAGATGACCTCCGAGGTCCCTTCCAACTCTTGTTACCTGTATGGAGGGGAAGGTGGTGCTTTCCCGTTGCCCCTCCGCTCCTAAACCGGACCCGACCCCACTTAGCTTCCCCCCAAGGCCCACCGAGGCGGGCAGCTACCGCCCCTTAGCGGTGCCAAGGCGCCGCTGCAATGAGACTCCTTGCAAGCTTAAAGGCGAGAAGCGGCGTTGGGCGGGTTGCATAACGGCGGAGCCAGCCGGGGGCGTTCCATCCCACCAACCTGCCGACCCCCGATCGGCGAGGGGTGGTGGGTGGGCCGAGGAGGAGGAGATTTGGGGAGGGTCGCCTGGCCTGGCGGGAATCGCTGGCAGGGGGCGGCGGGATGCCCTCCTGGCCCGGGCCGGGGTCTCTCTGCCGCAATCCCCGCAGCAGGGCAGCCCGGCCCGTTTCCTTCCCTTCGGCTGGCCGGCTTCCTCTTCCGCGCTTGGGAGGCGGAGGCTCCCCACGCGGCCCTGCCCGCCGCTTGCCTGCCTCGCCTGGGCGGCCGGGCTGAGCCGCCTTCCTCCTGCAGCGCCCCGATGTCGGCGGAGGGCGCCGGGGGAGGGTCGGCGCCCTGCTGGGTCTCGCTCTTCTCCTGCCTCGGCTTGGCCTGCTCCTACGTGGGCAGCCTCTACGTCTGGAAGAGCCACCTGCCCAGGTGAGGCCGGGGAGGGAGGTGGGGGGGAGAACGGGAGGGAGGGTTGGAGAATGGGGGGGGGAGAGCTGCAGACCCTCCCCCTGCGGGCCTTCCCCCCCTCCCCTCCAGCCTGGCTTGGATCCCCCTACAAGAGGCTGGGGTGGGGGGAGCTTTTCCCTCCTGGAAATGCTTTGGGGGGGGTGGGAATTGTATCCTGAAGCCCCTTTTTGCAAAAATTGGGGAGGGGGGAGGCCAATCCAAGCCCCAAAAGGCTAGGTGGCTCAGTGGCTAAGACGCTGAGCTTGGTCGATCAGAAAAGTTCGGCGGTTCCGAATTCCCTAGGACAGGTCTCCCAAAGGCGGGGGTTGGACTAGATGACCTCCAAGGTCCCCTTCCGACTCCGTTTACTGTTAAAACTTTTGGAGAGCTTCTCTGCCACGGGGAAACAAACCCATCAGCCGGTTTTAAGTCTGCACTGCATAATATTCCACCCTCCCTTTTCCTTCCTGGGGGCAGCAAGATTTTTTTTGGGAAGGGCACTTTTTCAAACTTAGGTTTTCCTTCTTTTAGGGACCACCCGGCGGTCATTAAACGCCGCTTCACCAGCGTCCTGGTAGTCTCCACCTTCTCGCCCCTCTTCATCTGGGTCTGGAAAGAGGTGACGGGCATTAAGGTGAGGACGCCCCCGCTTTAAGGAATCCAGAAATCTGGCCTGATTTTACCCTGAGATTTCTGGTGTTTCAAAGATTGGTTTATTTCTTTAGAAGCTACTTTGTTGTTGTTGTTTTAAATCAAAGTGAATCCAAAGAGCAAATGTTAACAAACAGCAGGTGAAAAGTGGAGGTGAGAAGCCCAACTGCAATCCAAAGTTTTGAAATGCTGGATTTGAGAATTATTTTTCCCGGGATCTTGAAGCAACCGTGTTCCGATAGATAGAAAATAGATAAAATCTCCCTTTGCTGGATATGTTTGGTGGCCACAGCCCTGCAAAATATCCTGCAGAGAGAACCGACAGAAAAACTAACGTTTGACCCGAATGTAAATTTCAAACCTCTTTTGCTTACGATGCCCTTATTATGACGGTTTCCATCTTACGTTGCATTAAAAAAAAAAAAAGAAAATTCGGTAACCGAAGTTTGCGATGCAGCCTTCGTAAGGTAGCGTGTCAGCTTATTGTGGCAAAAAGTGTTTTTAGATCAAGAAACAGCCTTGTTGAAATAGATTGATCCCGTAACAGAAGCAATATTGGATGAAAAGAGATGGCTATAATTATATTAGCATGCACGTAGATTGGTGTGGGAAAAGGAGCTGCTTCAAAATATATTGCAAGTTTGCCAAAGAATTGCTTGGATGGTGAGATTTAATACATAAATTTTTAATTAAATTAAATAATTTTTACTACATAGATTAGGGGCTTTCACAATTTATTTATTTATTTGCTTGTATCCTGCCTTTATTTTTACAATTAACTCAGCGGTGGCGAACATATCAAATACTCCTTCCTCCTCCTATTTTCCCCACAACCACCACCTAGTGAAGCGGGTTGGGCTGAGAGAGAGGGAGTGGCCCAAAGTCACCCAGCCGGCTTTGATGCCTAAGGCAGGACTAGAACTCACCGTCTCCTGGTGATTGGCCCAAAGCAGGGGTCTGCAACCTTAAACACTCAAAGAGCCATTTGGACCCGTTTCCCACAGAAAAGAAAACACCGGGAGCCACAAAACCCTTCCCGTGCCTGATTATTTCTTGAGTGGCCATAAAACTAGCATATGTAGTTGAATGAAACGTTCTGTTTTCTTCTGAAACTTTTCTTGATTTATCCATGGTTGGCCTACTGGAGGTTGAAAAGCTCAATAAATTGCATTCCGGCGGTTGTGACGTATATTTTGAGTGACAGGGAGCCGCAGCAGAGGGGTGAAAGAGCCACATGCGGCTCCAGAGCTGCAGGTTTCTGACCCCTGATCTAGCCACTGCTAAAATGTGTCCCATATCAAAAAACATTCAGTTTCTTCTTTACCCTTAATAGCAAGCGTTAGTCTATCCATTTCTGCGCATTCTAATATTTTCTTAATTTCATTCCCCTCAGATGGGACCTCCATCATTTTTCCATTGTTGCGCAAATGCAATTCTAGTTGCGGTTAATATATGCAAGACCAGATATGTAGTCTTTTTATCATACATAGTCCTAAAAGTTTCTTGAGACGCGCAAAAGCGCTCCGGGTCCAACCTGTGTTGAAAAGGACGTTTCCTAGGAGAAGGTTTGGGCCAACCACCCACTCTTGACGGCTTCCATCCGTGACTTGAGTCATTCTGAAGTGTTTGATGGCTGCCTTCACTGCAGCGTACTTAAATCAAGATAATTACAACCTGGTAAAAATAGTCGTGCTACCCAGCACTCCCAATGCGCAATTAGCCTGGTTGCAGTTGTTTGGTGTGTGTGTGTATAGAGTGGTTAAATCCATTGGTTCATCCCTGCCTCCGTATGTGGGAGGAAGGCAGAAAATGGGTTGATTTAGCAGCCGGTTTAAATGCGTCGTTATCGATGAAGCCACGGTTGAAGAGATAGGGGAGGCCTTCCAGCTCGTGGGTTTGAAATAAAAGATAGAAGGAAACCCTTTGGGCCCTCCCAAAGCACATTCATCCCATTGGGGATGATGGGAGTTGTGGGTGAAATCGTGGTGGCCTCTCACCGAACGAAGTAAAAGTTGCGTGACAGCAAGATGGGGGCGGCATATCAATTTAATTAATAAATAAAAAGTGTATTTTCAGGGTGTCTTAAGATGGTACCCTATAATATCTTGATCCGGTTTGGTCTAAGTGGTTAAAGCATCAGGCTAAAAACCGGGAGACTGAGAGTTCTAGTGTTGCCGTGGCCATGAAAGACAGCTGGGTGACTTTGAGCCAATCACCAGGCGACTGTGAGTTCTAGTGTCACCTTGGCCATGAAAAGACAGCTGGGTGACATTGGACCAATCACTAGGTGTCCGGTGAGTTCTAGTCCTATCTTAGGTGTGAAGCCGACTGGGTGACTTTGGGCCGATCTTTCTCTCCCACCTCACGGGATGTTTTGGTGGGGAAACTAAGAGGAAGGAAGGAGCCTTAGGTTTCTCCCAACACCTGGAGTAATAACGACAGGATAAAAAAAAAATCGCTCCTTTTGCTGAATCTCTCCAGTGGCTGAAAAGTCAGTTCGCAGCGGGATTGAAACCTGCAACTTAATTTTGTCGAAGGCCACTTTAGAGGCGAGAAGAGGCGAGGTGCCATTTTCCTTTGCTGCTTATGGGTGGAGTCAGGAGGGGAAGAGGGGAGATGGTGCTTGAGGGGTGGTGATGATGATGATGATGATGAAGGTATCCCCTCTTCTGCTCAGCCAGATGCATCCCTGCTCACCTTGATGGGGTTCCGGCTGGAGGGCATCTTGCCAGCGACTCTGCTGCCTTTGCTGCTGACGGTGGTAAGGGTGGCTCGTTGTTGGGTCCTTCTTTTGACAACCTGGGTTTTCACAAAGGTTGGCCCTGAAACCTTCCCTGTCCAAGGGTGGGCTTCAAAAATTTTAGCAAAGGGTTCTCTGCCCGATTGTTGGGTGGGCATGGCCATGGTGGGTGTGGCCTAGTCAGCCTCCTGCACCACAGTAGGGTGTGAGAGGGTTTTTGTCCTCCCCGGGCTCCAGAGGCTTTCCTCAAGCCTACGGGAGGGCGAAAATGGCCTCCCCAGGCTCCAGAGGCCCTCTGGAGGCCAGAAACGGGCCTGAACTTCCCGAACTTCCGGTAGGACCGTTTTTCGCCCTCCCCGAGCCTCTGTGCACGCCCTGCAGTTACCTGCATCCAAAACGGGCTGCGTGGGGACTCCTGGGAGGGGTGGGACAGGGTGGGCGGGGGCAGCCAGGAGTGGGATTTGGGGGTTCTCCGAACTGCACAGAATCTTAGCTAGAGGTTCTCTCGAACCCCCAGCAGCCCACCCTTGTTCCTGTCCATAGCTGGTGCTGGATGCTGTTTCATAGAAGGCTACTGGAGGTGGGTGGGTGGGTGGGAGTAAGTTATTTTTAATTTTTAAAACAGGCGGGTTTTCTACAACATCGCAGTGAACGTGGTTTTGTCCTGTCTTCCCAGATCCTATTTCTCGGCCCCCTCATCCAGCTGTCCATGGACTGTCCCTGGGACATGGTGGACGGCTTAAGAGTGGCCTTCGGTAAGATTCTGCTGATGGGCTTTGCGTTGAGATAATAGAAAATATTATTTCACTAAAAGGGAGTGGATGAATATTTTTTTGGGGGGGGGGTCATATTTTTCTTCCGGTGGGTATGTATTGTGTTTTGGTGAATATGGGTGGGGCCAGAGCACTTTATAGGCGGAGCCAAGCTTTTGTAAGTTCCCACTGTCTATGTCAGTGTTTCTCAACCATGGCCCCTTTAAGAGAAGGGGTGGACTTCAACTTCCATGGCTGGCTGAGGGATTCTGGGAGTTGAAGTCCCGTCCTCCTTAAAGGGGCCAAGCTTGAGAAATACTGGCCTCGCTACAGGTATTCCTCATAGGTTATGACCACAGTTCAGACCTGAATTTTGGTGGCTAAGCAAGACGGTGGGTTGAGTGTCTTGGGCCCACTTTGACAACCATTTTTTGCCACAGTTGTTAAGTGAAACACCGCAGTTGTTAAAACGAATCCGGCTTCCCTCATTTGACTGTGCTGGCTGGGAAAGTCGTAAACGGCGATTACGTGACCCCGGGACATTGCAACCGTCATAAATATGAGCCAGTTGCCAAGCGTCCACATTTCGATCACGTGGTCGTGGCGTAATGCTGCAACGGTCATAAATGTGAACCAAGGGGCGCAAGTCCCTTTTTGAGTGCCGCTGTAATTTCGAATGGTCACTAAATGAATGGTTGTAAGTCAAGGACTACCTATAGTTGATTCTCGGTGGCAGTTCAGATGATCCTATCACAACCTCCTCAACTGAACAGGGTGTTCATTGCTATTTTTCCCCCGCTCAAAAGATCAAGGCCTGCGTGTGTGTTTTTTTGGGGGGTGTCAGTAACACCGCTTCTACTCCTCCCAGACCCCAGGTTTTGGGTCCTCTGCCTCACCGACATGCGCTGGTTGCGCAACCAAGTCATCGCGCCCTTCACCGAAGAGCTGGTCTTCCGGGCCTGCATGGTGCCCATGTTGGTGCCCTGCACGGGAGTAGGACTGGCCATCGTCACCTGCCCGCTCTTCTTTGGAGTCGGTGAGTTTTTGATTGATTGGTTGATTGATTGATTAGATGTATTTGCCACCCACCTCGCTTCAAAGCTCTATATCTTCAATGAGAGGAGGAAATAAGTCCCGAGCCGGCTGCTGGCTTTTGCCAACTTCTGACCCAGTTTCTTAAAGTGCCTCATTCTGTTATTGTATCAGCTTATGGCTGCCTTCCGCTTACAACTTCCCAACAGCTTACAGCTATTAACTCTTTATATCCTGACATCTTTTTGCCTGGATGTGGCTGCATGCTTTGGAGCTGAGGGGCACTATTAGAGGGTGGGGTGGGGTAGGGTCTTCCCTGAGAAGGCTGGGTCTTCCTCCAAGGGGCTGCCATCATTACTAAACCCCCACATGTACCAGAAGGCGAAGAGGGATAACGTATGAATTGTGGAGTCTTTGGTGCTCTCTGAGCTCGAGACATTTCACAACCCAACTAGGTAACCTCATCAGTGCTGGAAGGGATTGGGGGCTTGCCCTCTTCTAGGAGCACTGATGAAGTTACCTAGTTGGGTCGTGAAACGTCTACAAGAAAACTACCGAGCTCAGAGATCACCCCACATTTCTTTCAACCCTGATTAGGTGGCACAGTGCCTAAGACACTGAGCTTGTCGATCAGAAAGGTCAGCAGTTCGGCAGTTTGAATCCCTAGTACAGGTCTCTTGCGTGAGCAGGGGGTTGGACTAAATGACCTCCAAGACCCCTTCCAACTCTGTTATTGTTAACTGTAGGTAGAAATAGTCCATCAATAATGTGTGAATATATATATTGATATAGTGATATATACATTTTTTGGGCAAATGGGCCCTTCCTTGGGGTATAATTTCCTAAATATAAAAAGAGGATCTTTTTGCTTTCGACCTCCTTGCTTTCTTCCTTGGGGTTATTAAAATCTAATCGAAATAAGCTCCGATGGGATAGGGAATCGGGTGGGACAGGAAGCTCCGGATCAAACTTCGATTTGAGTCGCTTGGTTGATTTGGAAAAGGAAGTTCCCATTTGGGTTGTGCAACCAGTATTTCTGAATTTCATAAAAGCTAAAGAAAATCAACCCGGTTAGACCAGCACGCTCCCCCTCCCCCAACCTTGTGAGCACCAGAGACCAGTTCCACGGAAAAAGGTTTTTCCGTGGGTTGGAGGCAGCGTCCACCTGCAACCCATGGATGGGGCTTCGCTTGCTTGCGTGGCCCGGTTGCTGGCATGGTACCGGTCCACGGACCAAAGGTTGGGTTCGACATTGAATAAGAGACTTCCAGAAAGCTGCAAATCTGGAGGCTTTAGCTGGAAAGCTTTAAAAAAAAACCACTCCAGAAAAATTAGCTTCCACATCCATGCGGTTGCCAAGCCAACTCCACGGGTGGAAGTCAGCAAGAGTCAAGATTGGCTCAAAGTAGGCTAATTTTTATTCCAAAGCGAGGATGTCAGCAAGATGCTTTGGTTAACTCTACCTGTGAAGAAGAACGCTGCTTCTTGGATAGGTAAAGGTAAAGAAGGTTCCCCTCGCACATATGTGCTAGTTGTTCCTGACTCTAGGGGGCGGTGCTCATCTCCGTTTCAAAGCCGAAGAGCCAGCGCTGCCCGAAGATGTCTCCGTGGTCATGTGGCCAGCATGACTTAAACGCCAAAGGCGCACGGAAAACGCTGTTCCCTTCCCACCAAAGGAGGTCCCTGTTTTTCTACTTGCATTTTTTTACTTGCTTTTGAAACTAGGTTGGCAGAAGCTGGGACAAGGAACGGGAGCTCACCCCGTTACGCAGCACAAGGGACTCGAACCACCAAACTGCTGACCTTTCGATTGACAAGCTCAGCGTCTTAGCTACATCCCTTTCTTCTTGGCTAGGGGATGACATATAGTCCTCGACGTACGGCCCCAATTGAGAGCAGACTCTCCCGTGGCTGGGAAGTCAGTTGTTAAGTGAGTCTTTTCTGATTCTGTGACCTCATTTTGCCATGGTTAAGCGGCTCATGGCAGTCACTAAGTGAATCATGCGGTTGGTCAGCAAATCTGGCTCCCCTCCCTCCCCCCCAATTGACATTGGGGGGTCAGAAGGCTGCTGAGAAGGTCACAAATGTGACCCTGGATGCTGCAGTTGTTGTAAAGCATCTGAATTTCGATCGTGGGGGGACGTGGTTTAAGTGCGAGGACCAGTTGTAAGTCCCTTACAACTCGGTCATTCGTCACTAAATGAATGGTTGTAAGTCAAGGACTATGTATAAAGCCCAGGAGAACGTAAGGCCCCTATTTTGCCAATCCAGGTAGTCCTTGACTTAAGACCACAATTGAGCCCAAAATTTCTGTTAAAGCGAGACATTTCTTAAAAGTGAGCTTTGCCCCATTTTACGACCTTTCTTGCCTCAGTCGTTAAGCAGTCGATAAGTCAGTAACCCAGTTGTTAAGTGAATCGGGCTTCCCCATCGACTCAAGCTTGTCAGCAGGTCGCAAAAGGGGATCGCGTATGTCCCTGGGACACAGCGACAGTCGTTAAGTATGAAACAGTTGCCAAGCGTCTGACTTTTGATCACACGATCCTGGGGATGCTGCAAAGATAGTAACTTTGAAAGACGGTCGTAAGTCACTTTTTTTCCCAGTGCTGTCGTAACTTGGAACAGTCGCTAAACAAACTGTTATAAGTTGAGGACTACCTATATGGGTGTTTGTTTGTTTTTTAACATCTTAAATTATTTTTCCTTTCCGCAGCTCATTTCCATCACGTCATTGAGCAGCTGCGGTTTCGCCAAGGAAGCAGAGCCAGTATTTTCCTTTCCGCAGGTGGGGCATCCGTCAGTCCTGGCAGGACCGTCACTAAACGGGAGCAAGGCAGGGGAATGTCGGGTTGGAAGCTCCCAATAAAAACATCCCAAT
The DNA here is from genome assembly GCF_029531705.1 of Pantherophis guttatus. The sequence continues at coordinate 1,299,797 of NW_026844060.1, forward strand.
CGGGACAAAAATTTTCCAAAGTTGAACGCTGGGAAAAGAGGCTTAAAACCAGACCGTTACGTGTAGGGTTTTTGTCATCATCATTGTTTTGAATTTATGGCTGATATACCATTTGAAGAAAAAACGGTGAATTTGAATTGGCTGTTTCCCCACCACGTGCTTTTATCATGTCCAAGAGCTCTGATGACTCTTTGCAAAGGGACAAACTGATTTACTCCTAATTTAATTTTAATGTAGCTCAGGGTACCGTGGGGTATTAGAGTATCCTAATTTAATTTTTTTTTTGTAACTCAGGGTATTGTGGGAACCTTGCCTTGGTGGGTTGTTTTATACCTTTAGCGCCCGTCCCCCCAAAAAACAGCTCCGTTTGATACCCTTGGCCAAGTGTGTCAATTGTGTAGTGGAGTTGCTCCGTGCATTTACTCGGGAGGCAATGCAAACCCAAAAGACGAAAAAGGGGGTCAGAGAAATGGGGGCATTCTGGGAGTTGAAGTCCAGACATCTTAAAAGTCGGCAAGATTCAGAAAAACTGAATATCTATCATCGCCTGAAGTTGCTCCCGGGGGCGATTACACAGAAGCGTCCCCTTTTTAAATAGGGATTCCCTGCTCCTTCCGTGCAGCCTGCATGCGCACACCGACACACACACACTCACAATCTTTTCCTAACCAGCTGCTCCCTTCCCCTGCAGTGTTCCAGTTCTCCTACACCGCGATCTTCGGAGCCTACACCGCGTTCCTCTTCATCCGAACAGGTTGGTGAAGGGTTGGTTGGGAGCCGGGATTTTTTTCTTCCCAGCGTTCTCTTCCCTCTCGGTTGCTCATTTGCATGCAAGTTTCCTCAACCGTTACCTGCCCATTTCCTCTACTGTTAACCTGCCAGGTGAGTCTCTGGAAAGTCGTCTCACCCCCGCCTCGAAGGGCTGGGCGGTATAGCTGGGAAACGATGGGAGGTTTTGAATCTAAAAACGGAGACGTTGAGCTGTCTTCTCTGCCAACGATCCCTGTTCAAATCCCCGATTCTGAGCTCTTCTCTCTTTCTATCAAGGCTGATCCGGGATTAAGACAAAGTGGGTGGTTTAAGATAGCCCTGTTGTGTTTTAGTGAGCCAATCCTGTTTTTTTTCTCCCCTTTGTAAAAATGAAGAATTCTTTCTCTTACCCGCCTCCCAGCTGTTGTGTCCCGCAAGCGGCCAGCAAAGCTGGCAGCAGATTTGAACAGTGAGAAGGTTGGGGAGGAACGTGGGCCAGTCCTGGAGTCTGGGGAAGGCTCGGACGAGGCCTCTGCGTCGGAGGCAGAGAAGGGGCCAGGGCCATCTGGGAATTCTTTGCTGCCTCCGGAGTCTGACAGCAGCGAGGCAGAAGAACAGCGGAAGCCTGTTCCCAGTGTGTGCATGCGCAGAGCTGCCAGGAGATAGGAACAATTAAGGAAACAGGGTCAACTTGGGAGTAAGGCTTGGAGATGATTGGCCCCTCCCATAAGACATAAAAGAGAAGCGAACGGGTCGTGAGCTTTTGCAGGAAGCAGTTAGTTCATCTGGTCGGTAAAAGCTCTGTTTGACTCTGTGCTAAGTTTGGCTTTGCCCTGCGTGTGTCAATTAGTTCTCTGGCAGCATTCCAAGGGAGATAAGGGGGGTGTTTGTAAACACTCCCCTGAAAGACTGTTTGAGAAGCCTTTCGGACTGGGAAGGACAATAATTCACAGCCGTATGGATTAAAGAAGTTTGCCGGGACTAAGTTTGTGCTGTTTACTTTCTAAGGAAATCTAGATCAGAACACCAGCTAAAATTCTTCATTTGGCTTGACCGAAGGCGTTATCGGTCCACCCGACATTGCTGGGTGGTGGCTTTTCCACCAAGGGAAAGCTCGTTTTTTTTTTTCTGCTCCTCGGAAGGGGTGGGGTTCTTCTTTTCACTGTCGCCCTCTCTCCACGCAGGACACCTCATTGGGCCGGTTCTCTGCCACTCCTTCTGCAACTACGTCGGATTCCCTGCAGTGGGCGCAGCCCTGGAACATTCACAGTGTTTCCTGGTGGTCTTCTTTTACCTACTGGGCGTGGTTCTCTTCTTCCTCCTCCTCCTCCCCATGACGGACCCGGCTTTCTTTGGACACCTGCCCATCTGCTCCCTCTCCAGACTGACCTCTCCCGTGGACGGCCTCACCAGCTCTTCCTGGTGCTCCTGACAGCCCCATGGTGCCTCCGCTATGAACACACCTTCGCCCTCCGCCCCCCCTCTCCGGGCGCTGCGCTCTGTGTCCAAATTGCTTCCCAGACGCTGTTCCGCTCCGCAGCTGGGAAGGGCAGGAGCTCCCCTGTTCCCAGAGGCTCCTCACTTCAACTCCATTTGCCACCAATGGGTAGCCACGCTGGCACTCTCACACACCTCCACCCTGAGCCAACCACCCTTTTTCTAGAGATCCCCGGGCCCTTTTCCTCCAGGCCCTGAAGAGTTCTATTTTTTATGAATAAAGTACTTTAAGGAGGCGTCTTGGTTGGTTGAATGGACTCGGGCAGGGAATCCCCTGTAAGTGAGATCCAAGCGCTGCTGGTCCTTTCGTTCTCTCCCTTGGCCAGATTTCTCATGGGAATCAGGGTTCTGAGGCAGAGGTGGGTTGCTGCCGATTCGGGCGAACTGGTAGTTAAGATTCTGCGTATTCGGCAAAGCAGCAAATCTCACCACTGGCTGACCCCATCCCTGTTCGTTTTTTGGCCTGTTTTCTGGGCTGTTTGGGGCTGTTATTTGGGCAGAAAACAGCCCCAAAAAGGCAGATGTGGGACCCGCCAGTGGTGGGATTAACCTGAACCGGCTGAATCCTATCTCTGCGTTTGAGGTGAGTGGCCGGGAGGCGGGGCTGGGTGTGATGAGTGGCATCACCCACCCAGTCACATGACCAACCAGCCACACCTACCCAGCCAGAGAACCAGTTGTTATTCCAAGTCCCACCACTGCTCTGAGGCCATGAGAAGGACTGCCCACTGGTGGGTCCTGGTAAAGGAGCTCCTTCCTCGGCAGCTGAAGCAAGATTGCCCGGAAAGCAAGATCACTTGAGGGAGAGTAGTCTTAACTCCATCTTTGCTCACTAGTCTTAACTGCTCAAGGAACCAGAGGGGATCCTGTCAAGGCAGAGAATTATCTTTCTCTGCAAGCAGCTGTTAGGCGGGCATCAACCACGGGCTGCAATAGAAGTCAAAAGGGAGCCACAGGATATGTGAGCAGAAGGAAGAGGTCCGGCTTCCAGAATAACTGAGTTGGAAGGGACCTTGTAGGTCATCTAGTCCAAAAAACCCCCACCCAAGGAGGAGACCCTCTACCATTCTAGACAAATGATTGTCCAATCTCTTCTTAAAAGCCTCCAGTGATGGAGCCCCCACAACTTCTGGAGGCAAGTCATTCCACTGGTTAATTGTCCTCACTGTCGGGAAATTCCTCCTTAGTTCTAGATTGCTTCTCTCCTTGATTAGTTTCCATCCATTGTTTCTTGTCCTGCCTTCAGGTGCTTTGGAGAATAGCTTGACCCCCCTCTTCTTTGTGGTAGCCCCTCCAAATACTGGAAGGCTGCCATTATGTCACTCTAGTCCTTCTTTCCACTAGATTATCCATACCCACAGAACGTAGAATAACAGTGTTGGAAGGGACGTTGGAGGTCTTCTAGTCCATCAAACAGGAAACCCTCTGCCATTTCAGAGAAATAGTTGTCCAGTCTCTTCTTAAAAACCTCCAGTGATAGAGGAGCACCCACAACTTCTGGTGGCAAGCCGTTCCACTGATTATTTGTCCCCACTGTCAGGAAATTTCTCCTTAGTTTCAGGTTGCTTCTCACCTTGATTAGTTTCCATAGATGGAATTCCATCCCTTAAGTTTCCATTCTAAGCAACCTTGTGCCAAGCTCACGGCCAGGCCTTTAAGGTTACAGGACCTTTGCGTAGCATCCCACCCCAATTGGCTTACCAAGAAGAAAGACCCCGACCACAGATGGGCCTCCAGAGTGTGGTGTTTATTGGTACAGCATTTGTTCCATGCCGGCCCTGCCCTGCTTCCTTGGGAACCCCTCGGGGCAGCCCCGATGATCATCTGGGCAGCGTCCAGGGCTGCCTTTCAGGACATTGCCTGGGGGCTGAGAAACCCAGAAGGGTCTTGGTGGGGTGGGAGGCAGGGCAGAGCACAGCCTGGGGGGGTGGAGGGCTTGACTAACTCAGGAGCAAAGAAGAGAGACAGCAGCAGGACAGGACAGAGACGGTTTTCTGACCAAGACCACCCCCCTCTTGGTTCCACCAGCTGTGGCTCATAGGTGGAGAGGGAGGTTCTCGTTACCTTTTGCCCAACATTTGGGGGAGGGGGCATGTGGGGAAGGGGCTGTGCCCTGGGCACAGCACTCGAATTGTGTTAGCTCCCCGGAAGGGGGGGGTCATTCTTCTCCCACATGCCTTTTGTGGGGAGGGAATCACAGGTCGCTCTCCCCGTACAAGGCGCTGGAGAAGGAGACATAGTCCAAGGCGCCAGTGACGGCATCGGCTCCGCTGTACTTGGTCATCCTGGTGATGCAGTACTCGGCCTGCTCTGGGGGCAGCTCCCGGCGCAGCTCTTCCACTGTGATGTAGTTCTGCGGAGGACCAAGGAGAGCCCACCCCCACCCCGGTTAGAATGGTTGGTTGGCGTCTCAAAAGGTGCTTTTCCAAAAGGCAACTGGACTTCCTTGGCTGTTTTGTTTCCCCACCTCCTTTGAAAACCTTTCGCTTTTCAGCCAAGAAGCTTCTGTTCAAGCGGAATGGTGGAAGGCAGTGGTGGGATTCTACTGGCTCTACCCGGTTCAGGCGAACCAGTAGTGGTGGCGGGAGGCTCCGCACACCTGCCCGGATGTCATCACGGGCACTCTGTGCATGTGCAGAAGGTTCTGCGCATGTGTAGAGGTGGCGCGCGCAAGTGCTCACATTTGCGAACCGGTAGCAAAGGTAAGTGAATACAACTACTGGTGGAAGGATTTTCATTTCATTCCCTGCCATTCGGCCAGAACTGAAAAAGCTGGTTGGATGAGAAGCGAAAGGTTTTCAAGAAAAAAAGAAAGTCAAATTGCTTTTTGGAAAAGCAGGACAGCCTTTTGGGACAACCAGAACCTGGATGGTTGAAGAATCTCCATAGACATTTATTTGGTAGGAGATGCCAAGGACCGGTCTAGCATCTCTAGTTGGGGGGTGGAGGGGGGGGGAAGGATGCCTGACTGAGCCCTGCCATTGAGGCCAGACCAGACCTCCCCAGATGTTGCTCTCCAGCTACACTGCTGGGAGTGAAGCCCAGAGCATCTTGGAGGGCACCAGGTTGAAGGAGCTTAGCTCTGAAGTGGTATGATGGAGCTTCCTACGAATGCTGGGTTGGGGATTTGTCACAGAGCAAACTCTGTGACAAACAAATCACAGGCTCGGATGGCTTGCTAAGGCCCACCTGCTGGGCTGCTATGGGGTGGGAAGCCTCAGTGGGTGTCCTTTCTGCTGCCAGAAAAAAGGACTGCGATATAGGGAGAGGTCTGTCACGATCAACTCCCTCGTCTCCTGCCCCACTGATGCAGAGCTGGCCCACCGTAAACCATTAATTCAAGAATAATTGGGATTATACAGCAGGTTTGGGAAGGGGGCCTGGCGTTTGGGAGAAAAAGGATTTTTCCCTGCAACGGAAAGAGGGAAGCAGAGATGAAAAAAAACAAAAAACCCAGAACCAACAAGCGGAATCCAGGATGCTAATTCTCTTTGGCTAATCTAGGTTTAATCCCGCTTTGTAAATAAAGAGTCCCTTTCAAAGCTGGTGTGGGCGAGGTGGAATCTCTCTCCTGCTCCCCCCAGCCATCTCCTCCTGACTCACCTTGTCTGAAGCCAGGATCTTGAAGGAGGCAATGACCTGTTCAGCCGTGTCGGTCTCGGCTGTCTCCCGGGTCATGAAGTCGATGAAGGCTTGGAAGGTCACCACTCCCGTGTTGTTGGGATCCACTAGGGTCATGATACGGGCAAACTCCACTTCTCCCTAGGAGCGAGAGGATGGGTGGGTTCTCTTCCCTGGTTCAGACAGATCTGCAGGCTCACCCCCCACCCCCACCCCCCAGAGCGGGACAGCTCCAAGCTACCTGGCAGAGCTTCCCCCAATGTTTCAGACATTGTTCCCATCGTACAGACACAACCGGTAATTTTATTGTCTAAAACCAGCAAGGGAAGCATTTGTCTGAGCAAAGGAACCGGATTGATAGTTTGTTCGTGCAACTTGTTTTATCCAAGAGAGGAAAAATGTTGGAAAAAATGATGGGGAAGGGGACATCAGTCGCTTTCAAAACCCACATCCGTTTTTCGATGTTCATTCTGACATTTTTAAAATTTAAACCACGTTCAACGCATTTACTTCACTTTTTTTTGGGGGGGGGGAGACAGAAAGTGCACCCCAGCACTGAGGGAAATGCAAAATGCCATAGATAACTGAATTCTGTTTTTTCAGTCTAGACATGAAGGCTAAATAATCCCTTTAAGTAATGCTGCCGTGCAGGTGGTTCTCTCCCCTTCTTTGTCCAGCTGCTTATTTCCTGGCAATCTGAGCCTCTCCGGGAAATGAAAAGGGCTGTAAAACCAGCCTTAATCCATTAGAGGAGACCTTCAGGAAACTGGCAAGGGCATTGGCAGGTTATATAGGCCATAAACCAAACCGGTTCTCCAGCTGAGCCAAATCTCCCAAAGGCTTTGATGAGGACAGCTTTGCATCCCTGGGGGAAGGAGTTAAAAGTTTCCCTCACTGCTTGACTCAATCCATATGGGCTTCCTCAGAGGACTGCAAGACCATTTTATCTATCTATCTATCTATCTATCTATCTATCTATCTATCTATCTATCTATCTATCTATCTATCTATCTATCTATCATATCTAATCTATATCTCTATTTCTATCATCTCTCTCATATCTATATCTCTCTCATATCTATCTATCTAATCTATATCTATCTATCTCTATTTCTATCATCTATATATATATATTTATATAGATATCTATATCTAATCTATATCATATCTATCTAATCTATATCTATTTCAATCATATCTATCTCATATCTATCTCATCTATCTACATCTATATCTATCTCTATCATTATCTCTCTCTCTCTATATATATATCTATCATATCTATATATCTATCTCATCTATCTCTATCATTATCTGTATCAATCTATTTCTATCATATCTCTATCATCAATCTATCTATCTATCTATCTATCTATCTATCTATCTATCTATCTATCTTATCTATCTATCTATCTATCTATCTATCTATCTATCTATCTATCTATATCTATCTATCTATCTCTATCATTATTTCTCCCTCTCACTCTCGCTCTCGCTCTCCTATGAGGGGTCCTTGGTGCTTTCTTTATCTTTATCTTTTATTAGATTTGTATACCGCCCTTCTCCTTTCGGACTCAGGGCGGTGAACAGCCAAAATAAAAACATTTGTACACAAAAGTTAAAATAATTTTTAAAAATAATTAAATGAAATTTGGCCCATAATTTAAAACATTTCAATTAAAATCAGTATCAAACTTGCTTGCTTGTTCTCTTGCAGGCGTTTCATTACCCAAACTGGGTAACATCATCAATGCTAGTGTTTAAACCTAAGTTAGCTACGGTAGCACTAACTAGCCCTGATGACGTTACCTAGTTGGGTAATGAAATGTCTTCAAGAAAACAACCAAGCACAGAGAGTGCCAAGGACCTCTCATTTCAACCCTGCCTGAGCTGCAAATATTCTCCTTTATCGATATATACATGCACAAGGTTAACACCTCATGCTCTTAACGCCAGCTACTGTGCGCCCCTCCCCTCCAAGAGATGCAGCAGGTCACACAGAACGCAATCCTCCCAGTCTTGGCTGATTTCCTACCAGGTCGTATCCCATGGAGATCAAGCAGGCCCTGAAGTCGTCGGGGTCCATCAGGCCATTTCGTTTCTGCAATGAGTCAAGTGGGAAAAGGTGAGAAGCGGAGGAGGGGAAGGGGATTCAGAACGTCCCCCAGCAAGTGGCTCAAGTGACAGCCCCAACACCACAAACAGGTATTTTTGTTATTGTTGTGACTCTGACTCCCGAGCCTGTCCTCATGGAGGAAGAGGACTCAGAAGGTGAGGGGGAGGAACTGACAAGGCCTCCCTCTCCAGGACCCTCCTCTCTGGCAATGCCTCAGGTTCCATCCGAAGGCCAGGAGGAACAGCCTGGGATGGGCCAGGAGGAAGGCATTTCGGAGCACCCATTGATAGGGAGCGAGGATGATGAATCCTGGCTTGATCCCAGGCAGCGTCGGAGGGAGAAGCGTGCGCAGCAAAGGAAGAGGCGTGGGAGGGCCAGGGATTGATCTGAGTCACTGAGCCACGCCCCACAAGGGATAAAAGGGGGCGTGATTGCTCGGCAGGCTTTGTGACGGACAAAAGTTTAAACTCTAAAGAGTCACATCGTGAATCCTGCACTTCGGCTCAGGTATATTTTGGACTAAACACTTGTGGATAATTTGTCGCTCTGGAAACGGACTGCAGATAAGGCCTCTCCTGCTTTTTGAGAGTACTAATTGGACTGGGCAGGCGTTTTACAGTTAGCTGCCAAAACTCTCATCTGCCAGGAATTCTGGTCTGTTTATACAATAAATTATTGGCATGCGTGTTTGATATTGCATTTGTCTGTGTGAGGACGGGGGACAGAACAGTTACGAGAGATGCTGGCATAAGAACATTATGCTACCCACCCGGTCGAAATGGTTGAAGGAAGCCCGGAACTCGTTCATCTGTTCTTGGCTGATGCCTTTGGCATCGCGGGTCAGGATCTGGTTCTCGACTTCATTGATGGTGCGGGCAATCGTGGTCAAGAGCTGCTCCCAGCCCACGCGGATGTGCTGCAGTCAAGACAAGGAGGAGGAGAGCGGTAGAGAAGAAGAGGCAGGAATAAGAGAGATTCTTCTTTCTTTTTTTTTTTAACATGCAGACCGGATTGGTTGCATGGTTGAACTTGGCATGTTGGGAGACATGAAAAATGTCTCACTTGATCAGAACTTTGCTTGTGAAAATTTTGGCTGGCCCCAAATCGAGGAATTGCATTGTTGACAAATTTCTCAGGCACAGAAAGGTAATCCTCAATTTATAACCATTCGTTTAGTGACCATCGAAGGTTATACAGTGGCACTGAAAACAATGGCTTACAACTGGTCCTCGGACTTGTGATTCCCCCTCAGTCACATGATCAAAATTTGGGTCCTGTCGCATGATCCCACCATCACTTGGCAATCAGCATGCATTTATCAGAGTTGCAATGTCCCATTTGTAGCCTTCCCAACAAGCAAAGAGCAAGGGGGTTGGACTAGATGACCTCCACAGTCCCTTCCAACTCCGTTACTGATAATGGGGGAAGCTGGATTAGTTTAGTTTAGTTTAGTTTATTTGATTTGTATACCGCCCTACTCCCGAAGGACTCAGGGCGGTGAACAGCCAAACAGTAAAATACATAGATACAATTCACTTAACAACCTCATGATTTCACTGCAAGTGATACGCTTAACCACCCCAGCGAAAAAGGTCGTAAGATGGGGATGCGACTGGCTTAACAACTGCTTCGCTTAGAAATTCCGCTCCCAATGGAGGTCGTAAATCAAGGACTACCAGTATTTCCCACTGCTTTCCTTGCCCTCCTCTGCCCAGGCACTTACTTCCATGGTGTAGTTGGTGTGCTTGTTGTCGAAAACGAGAGCTTCTTGGATGAGCTGGTGGTCACCCTCCAGCTTGTCAATATTCAGTTTGTAATTGATAATATTTTGCTCGTGCTGTTTCAGTTGGTTCATTTGGTCCTCGAGGGGTCCACTTATGTCCACGGAGACATGACCAATTTCCTGAAGGGGTTAAAAAGAGAATTTTGACTTAAGGGTTGAGCACCTGGCATCAAATTCCCCATGGGGCTTTCTTCCCTCAAATATTACGGGGCATCGTTAGTCACCGGAAGCCGGTGAGATTCTGCAAATTGGAAATTTGGATCTAAGAAAAACAATTTAAAAAAAAATTAAAGGACGCGGTGACTCAATGGCTAAGATGCCGAGCTTGTTGATTGAAAGGTCAGCAGTTCAGCGGTTCAAATCCCTAGTGCCGCTTAACGGGGTGAGCTCCCGTGACTTATCCCAGCTTCTGCCAACCTAGCAGTTCGAAAGCACGAAAAAAAATGCAAGTAGAAAAATAGGGACCACCCTTGGTGGGAAGGGAACAGCGTTCAGTGCGCCTTTGGTGTTGAGTCATGCCGGCCACATGACCACAGAGATGTCTTCGGACAGCGTTGGCTCTTCGGCTTTGAAACGGAGATGAGCACCGCCCCCTAGAGTCAGGAACGACTAGGACATATGTGCGAGGGGAACTTTTACCTATACCTTATTTGTCTATTCTGATCCGACTTTAGAGCAGGTTACATTTTTCTTTCGCGTGAATGCTTTAAATGGCCTCTATATTGAAAAGGTACTTGGATTGGTTCTATGACAAATTCGCTGCGGCCAACTCGCCACACCCAACTCACCACAACCCATTCCGATTTAGATTAGGGCAGTGTTTCTCAACTTTGGCAATTTAAAGATGATGCGTGGACTTCAACTCCCAGAATTCCCCAACCAGCAAGCTGGGCCTACATGATAACCAGTCCCCTGCCCCATCCCGCCAGAGGAACAGGAAGCGCAACATTGATGGAAAGGAGAAGGGAGGCCTGACCTCCATCTTGGTCTGGATCCAGGGACCAATGATATTAGCCTGGGCAGCAAATTGACGTCGCAGGCGCTCATTGGCTTGCTGTCTTGCCAGTTCTTCCTGCAAGGTCTGGTCACGATGTGGAACCAGCTGTTTCACCTAAATGGAAGGACAGAAGCAAACTGGTGTTTTAAAATCTCACTGAGATAGAGGACCGGGGGGTGGAATTTGATAAGGGAGAAAAGTAATGCCACCCTCCCCACCCCAAATCTCAGCCCCTTTCTAGTTTGAAATAAAGCAGGGAATGACAACAATGTGGGGTCCTTGCTGCTCTCTGAGCTTGGTTGTTGTCTGCAGACGTTTCATTACCTAACTAGATAACATCATCAGCAGTGGTGGGATTCAAATAACTTAACAACTGGTTCTCTGCCCTAATGACCGGCTGGATGGGCGTGGCCATGGTAGGTGTGGCCAGGGGTGTGTGCCAGGCAGCCCTCGGCCTCCTGCACCCCCATGGGAGCAAAAACGGGTTGCAGGGGGGGCTGCATCCCCCCCTGGGCCCTGTTTTGGGCCTAGAAGGCCTCCCTGCAGCCTCCTGGGAGTAAAAATGGGCTGTGGGGGGGGGCGCACCCCCCTGTGCCCATTTTGAGCCTAGGAGGCCTCCCTGCACTTACCTGGGAGCCAAAATGGGGTGCGTGGGGACTCCTGGAAGGGGCAGGGAGGGGCGTGGGCAGCCAGCAATCTAACTACTGGTTCACTTGAACTGGCCCGAACCGGCTGAATCCCAGCATTGATCAATGTTCATAGAGAGCAAACCTCACTCCCTTCTAAGCACTGATGATGTTACCTAGACAGGCGATGAAATGTCTGCAAGAAAAAAACCACCAAGGACCTCACTGTGCTACAAATATCTTCTACAGGTAGTCCTGTAGGTAGCCCTATAGGTAGAAATTTTGGGTTCCATTGTGGTCCTAGATGGATAAATACCGAACATGGATGGAGGGCAACAATTTTAAGGCCGTGATGGCGAACCTATGGCACACATGACAGAGGTGGCACAAAGAGCATTCTCTGTGGGCACGTGTGCCATCGCCAGCTCATCTTCGTGGGTGCCAGAGCACTCAAAAACGGCCTGAAAATAGCCAAAAATGCCCTAAAAACAGGTTGTTTTTCGCACCATTTTTCAGGTCAAAAATGGCCCTAAAACAGCCTGAAAACAGCCCAAAAAACGGCCTGAAAAACAGCCTGAAAATGGCCCGAAAAACAACCTGAAAACGGCCCAAAAAAACAGCCTGAAAACAGCCCCAAAAAACAGCCTGAAAATGGCTTGAAAAACAGCCTGAAAATGGCCCGAAAAACAACCTGAAAACGGCCCAAAAAAACAGCCTGAAAACGGCCCAAAAAAACAGCCTGAAAATGGCTTGAAAAACAGCCTGAAAACGGCCCGAAAAACAACCTGAAAACAGCCCAAACAACAGCCTGAAAACAGCCTGAAAATGGCCCGAAAAACCTGAAAACGGCCCAAAAAACAACCTGAAAACAGCCCAAAAAAACGGCCTGAAAACAGCCTGAAAACCAGCCTGAAATTGGCCCGAAAAATAGCCTGGTAACAGCCCGAAAGACAACCTGAAAACAGCCCAAAAAAACCGGCCTGAAAACAGCCCGAAATAAAAGATTCCCCTCTGCCAGATTCCCCCATTCTTAATCCTTGTTTGTTTCTTCATTGGTTCTCACCTTGTCCCACTTGTTGGCAATGTCGTGATGGGAAAGGGTGGTGTAGGGGTTCAGGCCCGACAGCTTGATGCCGTAGGTTTGAGCAATCTTTTGGATCTCGTTCTGAATGCCCAGGATGGCCATGCGCTCCTTGTCGGCCTCTGGCAGGGTGGCTTTGAACTGCTCGTGGGCTGTGATCAGGCTCTGAAGAGGAGAAGAAAGAGCTGCGGTCAGTGGAGGCCTAAAAGGGCCTGGAGGAACGTGGGTGGCATTTTAGGAGCCGTGGTGGCGCAGTGGTTAGAATGCAGCATGGCAGGCTGACTCTGCCCACTGCCAGGAGTTCGGTTCTGATGGGGCTGGAGGTTGACTCAGCCTTCTGTCCTTCTGAAATTGGTAAAATGAGGACCCAGATTGTTGAGGGCAATAGGCTGACTCTGTAAGCCGCTTAGATAGGGCTGTAAAAGCACCATGAAGTGGTATATGTAAGTCTAAGTGCCATTGCTACCTCCTTCCTTCCTTCCTCCCTCTCTTCTTCCTTCCTCCCCCCTCCCTCCTTCCCTCCTTCCTTCCTTCCAGCACAGTGGTCAGAATGAAGTATTGCAGGCTAATTCTGCCCACTGTCAGCAGTTTGATCCTGACCAGCTCAAGGTTGACTCAGCCTTTCATCTTTTCAAGGTCGGTAAAATGAGGATCCAGATTGGGGCAATAGGCTAACTCTGTAAACTGTTTAGAGAGGGCTGTAAAGCACTGTAAAGTGGTATATGTCTAAGTGCTATTGCTCCTTCCTTCCTTCCTAGTGGTTAGAATGCAGTATTGCAGGCTAACTCTGCCAAATGCCAGCAGTTCAATCCTGACCAGCTCAAGGTTGACTAAGCCTTCCATCCTTCCGAGATCAGTAAAATTGGGACCCCGATTGTTAGGAGCAAGAGGCTGACTCTGTAAGCCGCTTAGAGAGGGCTGTAAAGCACCATGAAGCAGTATAAGTCTAAGTGCTATTGCTATCCTGAGGCCGACCTGGATCTCCTCGATGCTGTGCACGATGAACATGTCCTGGAGATCCTCAATGGCTCCGTCCATCCAATTGTTGAATGGGGCGGCTCTCTTGGCAAACTCCAGGTACAGCTGATCGATGGTCTCCAGCAGCTTCTCCACCCGCTGGGCAAAAGGGGACAGAACGCCAGATGAAATTCCTGAGAGGGAGACGTCTTTCTGGTCCACACTTTCCCCTTCCCCCACCCCCAAACCCATGAGCCACATCCAAGGAAAGACCTTCAATGTTCCTGCGCCCATTTCTCACCTCCAGGGCATCCCTTCTCTTCTGGGTGAGCGTCCCCAAGGTATCCCATTGGTCACAGATGGCCTGGCAGCGGGAGTTGACGGAGGCTGCATCGTGGTAGTCCAGCTCACTGCAGGGATAAATCAGGAGTTTTTCAGACTCAAATCCTTTTTATTTTTCCAGGACATGAATGCATATGTGGAATGGATCATCTGGACCCTGTTTAGCATCTCACTGATAAGTCCGTCATTAACTGAGGAACCGCTCTTGCCTTTTGGAACATCTGGCTCCCAGGAGGGAGGTTGGCTCCCTTAAGACCTGGCTTTGCCAGTTGGTGTGGGGCTCCAATGGGGGAGTGTCCCACCGGAATAAGAGAGTAACAAAGGTGGAAGGGAACTTGGAGGTCTTCTAGTCCAACTCCCTGCTCAAGCAGGAGACCGTATAGACCATTCTGGACAAATAGTTGTCCAATCCCTTCTTAAAAACCTCCGGTGTTGGGAGGAGCCACAACTTCTGGAAACTATCAGTTGTCCCCACGGATTAAATGTCTCTGGACATTCTGTCATCCATCTCATGGTTGTCTCAAAGGTGCTTTTTTTTCAAGAGGCAACTGGGCTTTCTGTTTTTTTCTTTGAAGACATTTTGCTTCTCATCAAAGAAGCTTCTTCAGCTCTAGAAAAGCACCTTTGCGACTCCTCTGATTAACTGTTCTAACAAGAGGTGGTCGATAGATTAATAAGAGATCCCACCTCCCTCCCTGCTCATCCTATTCACTCCCCATCTTTTAGTTATAGTTGATCACCTGCATTTTTAAAGTGTTTTATTTTTTATTATATACATGTTTTTTGTATTACGAATGAAGGCGAACATATGTATCCCAGGATGATGTTGCAGGATCCAGTTGGGTCGGCCAGAGGTTTTGGCTTCCGAGCTTTTGAACTCAAGCTGGAGCCTGGAGAAGCTCCCTGAAGGTGGGCTCCAGCACGAGTTCGAAAGCTCGGAAGCCAAAACCTTTGGTCCTGGTGACCCGACCCAGATTGGATCCTGGTTTTTGTATTGTTTTATTCTTTTTAACACCGTAAGTCACCAAGAGTCACCTCGTGGGGAGATAAGCGGCAAACAAATGTAAGAAGTAAAATAAAATTAATGAATTAATCTCCGGTGGCCAAAAAAATGAGGCCGACCTAGCAAAAGGATGACCATTTTTTTTTTCTTCAGGTGAATAGCATATGCCAAAAAGGAAGGGGGAAAAGACTAACAAAATTATTATTTCCATTTAATGAATACACGGAACAAGTATGATTATCTTCCAAATTTGCTTGTCAACCCCCCACCCCCGCCCCAACTAGGATGTTTGCTGTCTGAGATACAAATTGAAATTAAGTTCTGGGAGCAAGTTGTTATTCCAGCTTGTTCTTGTACATAAATTCAGCTCCTTTGGAACAAAGCCCAGGGCCTTTTATTATGACCTCAGACTCAACCCAAGCACTGGGAAAGCCAGTTTGGTCTAGTGATTAAGACACCAGGTTAGAAACTAGGAGACCGTGCATCCTTAGGCACGGAAGCCAGCTGGGTGACTTTGGCCCACTACACGCAGTTGTTGTTGTGGGGAAAACAGGAGAAAGAAGGCGTGTTTGCATGTTTGCTGCCTTGAGTTGCTTATGAAAATAATAAATTATTGCCTTATCAATTCTGTGTATACACACACACGCTATCTTACTTGATTTTATCTTATTTGTTCCTACTTTTAATTTGGCATTTCTCAACCTTTAGCAACTTTAAGATGTTGCTTTGTGGGAGTCAAATTCCGTGTATCTTAAAGTTGCCTAAATTGAAGAACATGGTTTTAATCCATCTTAATCAGGTTCACAAATACATATTTTCTTTTTCCTTTTAGTTTGGCCTTTGACCATAAAAACAAACAAACAAACAAAAAAACATACATACATATGTGTATATCTGTGGGGGATGATGTTAGCCTGTCAACTGTCGCAATTTGCTGTCTTGTCCATGACCTTGTGGTCAGCCTGGTTTGTTCCTCATTAATCCTATCTGTTATAGTTTGAGACAGCCCTGCCAGGTTGCTCTGTGTTTGGTCAGGACTGACTATGCCTTCGCAGGCTGAGTCTGCATGCTCAGAGGTGGGGGGAGGGTGCCATTGGTCTCCGTTCCCTCATGGAAAGCTGTCTCTGCTCATCCTGCAGGGTCTTTCCTGGTGTCTCAAAGCCTGGTAGGCCGGTGGCCATTGATTAATGGCATATAAAGGCAGAGATCTCTGTAATGGTAGTTTAATACTCTGACGATGTCAGCAGATGGCTGACGAAAGCTTAGTAGAATAAAATTTTAATTATTTTAGTTCCGGAGTTCGCAGAATGTCTGTTTCTTTCTTTACAAATATACCTGGAACTCATATTTTTAGAATAGTTTATAATATGTATATATATATGTATGTATGAATGTATATGTATATACATTTTTATGTGTATATAGATTATAGACATAATGTATATCAAGCAGGGGGTTGGACCAGAATATCTCCAAGGGCCCTTCCAACTGTATTATTCTATATAAGAGCCATGGTGGTGCAGTGGTCAGAATGCACTATTGCAGGCTAACTCACTGCCCATTGCCAGAAGTTCGATCCTGACTGACTCAAGGTTGGCTCATCCTTCCATCCTTCCGAGGTTGGTAAAATGAGGACCCAGATTATTGGGGACAATTTGCTGACTCTGTAAACAGCTTAGAGAGGGCTTTAAAGCACCGTGAAGCGGCATATAAGTCTAAGTACTATTGCTATATGTATATACATTGTTCCTCTCTTTGGTGGCCAGATCGCCAAGTCATTTAGAGGCTTCATGCAATGTTGGGCTTCAGGCTTGGGGCAGCCAGCCTAGTAGGTAGAATTGGGGAGCAGAACTGATGATGCAAAGTGCTTGCGTTTCTCCATAAGGCTGCTGCCAGCTTGACGACACCTACTTGAGCTCCTGAGCGATGGCCGCAATTTGCTCCACGCGGTCCTGATGGGCGGCCAGGTCACTCTCAAAGGCCTCGTGCTTGCGCATCAGTGCCCGGATCTCATAGAGTGTGGCTGATTCGTAGTCCTTCTGGGACAACATCTCTTCCTTCCCTGGGGGGAGAGGAAGCAGAGGGGAGCTAAAGGTCCAGCTATGGGGAGGGGGATGGAGATTGATCGAGAGCATCTCTTTATAAATGGGGCAGAGTACCCTCCCCTCAGTGTGACTGTAGAGTCCCACATCAAACCAGATTATGACCGGCTGTAAACTGAGGGCATATACAGGTCCAGTGTGTCTGATTTTTGAAAATATACATGATGCTGCGCTACAATGATTGGATGGCGTAGACATTGGTATTTGAACACATAACTCCTTTTGACATTTATATTTTATTGTGTTTTGCTCACCTAGGTGAAATGTTAATATATAATGCTAGTCCATGTATCATCATCATCGTTTAATGACCCCATAATCTCTTGCGGGGTGGAGTGTGGACAACTGAATGGAGCTGAGTGTTTGCTGGCCGGATGCCCTTCCTGACGCCAATGAGGAGTTTTTGTTCAGCAAATATATTCTCACTGTAACTGCCTCTACCTAGGATCAAACTCACAGCCTCATGATTGTGAGGAGAGAGCCCCACCTTTAGGCCACCGCACCACTCCAATGCTAGCCCATGTATGTTATGCCTAAATCCGGGGTCTGCAACCTTAAACACTCAAAGAACCATTTGGACCCGTTTCCTACAGAAAAGAAAACACCGGGAGCCACAAAAACCCTTCCTGGGCCTGACTATTTCTCGAGCGGCCACAAAACTAGCATATGTAGTCGAATTAAACGTTCTGTTTTCTTCTGAAACTTTTCTTTTCTTGGATTTATCCATGGTTGGCCTACCAGGGGTTGAAAAGCTCAATAAATCATGTGCCGGCGGGTGTCACACATTGGCGGTTGTGACGCATATTTTGAGTGACAGGGAGCCTCAGCAAAGGGATGAAAGAGCCACGTGCAGCTCCAAAGTCACAGGTTGCTGACCCCTGGCTTAAATAAACAAACAGGAGCAGAGAAGGGGATTCTGTCGGGGTCTCCGCAGATACCTCTGGTCCAATTCTCGTGCAGACTAGCCTTCTGCTTGAACTTCTCAGCCAGGTGGTCCAGACGCTCCAGGCGCCTGATCTCCGTCAGCAGCCATTCTTCGTATCCTTTCTCAACTTGTTCCAGACCTTTCCAGGCATTGGCAATGTCCTGTGGGCACGGGGGCAAGGGGGGGAGAGACAACCTCAGCCAGGTGGGTCCTGGCCACACTTGCTACCGATCAGCCACCTTCAGAAATCCTCCTGCATCCCTTCACACTCCCAATGATGTCTTTTACAAAGCGACACCTGTATATCTCCCATTACATCTGCCTATCCCATCCGGTCAGGCAGGGAAGGTATGCTGCAGACCCCGTCAGTTAAAGAACTCCAATTTGGGGGGGTCCAGGAAATGAGTCTTCTCTGAGCCATTGCCCCTGTCCTGTAAAATATCCCACTCTGCCCCCAGGAAAGACAGGCCTTCCAGAAAAGAATGAAAATATGGCTCTGCAGTCTTGGATGGGGAGCCCAGAGGAGCATGCAGCCCGGGGGCTGGCTAGTGCCCTGAGAACCCTCCCTTCGCCTTTGAATTAATTTTTAAAAAGTGTTTTAAGTACCCTTGCCTGTTTTATTTTATTTTTTTATAACTTTTACATATTGTCTTTATATGTCATAATTTATTGTATACTGTCCAGAGTCCCTCTGTTAAGGGAGATGGGCAGTTTAAAAATGTGATTGATCAATGTCACCTCGGAGTGACCTGATTGTAGTCTTCCAATATTTGAGGGGCCACCACAAATAAGAGAGAGGGGGTCAAGCTATTTTCCAAACCTGCAGGCAGGACAAGAAGCAATGGATGGAAATAATCAAGGAGAGAAGCAACTTGGAACTAAGGAGAAACTTCAAAACAATGAGGACAATTAACCAGTGGAACAACTTGCCACCAGAAGATGTGAGTGCTCCAACACTGGAAGTTTTTAGATGAGATTGGACTGCCATTTTGTCTGAAACGTTATAGGGTTTCCTGACTGAGAAGGTTGGACTAGAAGACCTCCAAGGTTCCTTCCAACTCTGTTATTCAGTTAATTAAACAAATTTTTGGAAAACTAAGTCACCAGAGACTTAGAGTTTAGATCCAAAGAGGAGCAGCAGGTCATAAGGAGGTCTCATACCCTCCTCTTAATCTCTGTTGAATAAACACTTTAAAACATTTTTGGGCTACAAGAAGAGAAGCTAGTCTTAATTCCTGTTCTTTTGAAGGCAGTAATTTATTTTCTTTTCAGTGAGTGAACCGAGAGCAAGTAAGCAATTGATTAAAATTTGGAACAGCTTTCTCGGCTCTCTGCCTAACAAATGGGTGAGGGAAGGACTTTATTTTTCATGTATGTTTATCATTTTGCTAACATTTATCTTTTTTTAAAATGTTGACTAAAGATATGATTTGAAAGGGTATTTTTAGTTGTTTAGTAGATGGCAATCTGTCTTCATTTCTATTTTTTTTATAAGGTTCATATGCCGCTCAGTAAGATAACATTATGGATTCAGCTCAAGATCATGAGAACAAGGTAAATTCAAAGAGAGAAGTAATCCATTAATTTTTTTAAAATGTACAACAAGAAACGAATCCTTAGCAACTCAGTGCCAAAAATAGAGATTTTTTAAACCACAAAGCCTCTGTTACTTAGAAGGTCAGGGTGAACAAATCTTGACTTAATGACAAAAGAGTGTAAGGATAATGACAAGCAAATCTCTCTGAGAAAATGCTTTTAATGAGCTGTTTTAATGAAGTGTGTTAATAGCAGCAAGTTCTCTGGCATCAGTTAATAAACCTGCAAGGCCAATTCTGGGGAAAAAAACAAAGCTGCAGTGTTGAAAGTGTTTTTATAGATGTTACATTTGAGAATTCTCTATTGAGGATAGTTTTTCAAAAATCAAGGAATTTTTGCTTGTGTGCAAAAGGTCAAATTACCATGTAAGCTTCATGTTTGTTGTTTTTTATCATTTCCCTTCCTTTTCTGGCCTGTAAAAAATCTGCTAAACAGGCCTTTTTGGATGTAAGGGGTAGACCTATATTTATGAAATACTTTCTTTTCTCAGAAAGTGGCATGGCCTTAAGCCTGATTAGCTTTTCAACAACACTTGGAAACCTTTAAAGCAAGGTTACCTAATCTGGGCAACTTTAAGACCCATGGACGTCAACTCCCAGAATTCTGAGAATTGAAGTCCACAAGTCTTAAAGTTCCCAAGGTTGAGAAGCCCTGTTTTAACATTTTAATTGTCTAATTTAATTAAAAATAGGATGTATTCCACTAGATAGGGATGTCTTCAAGGGATATCACCCACAGACTTATCTTGAAATAGAAACCAACAAAAAGAAAGGAAGGAAGGAAGGAAGGAAGGAAGGAAGGAACTCCTTCAGACATTTTCACAGGCACGACGAAACAGCGGAAGTGCAGGATGGATGCTCGGGACAGATGTTTTTGGGGAAAACCTGTGGCCTCAAATGTGAACCCCAGCCCCCCCGCCCCCCCGTAGCTTGTAGGGCTCCCAATATTTCTGCTCCTTGACTTACAGAGACCATCTTCCCCTCGGAGGGCATGAAGGCTGGACGGTTGCTGAGGCGCAGCTTGGTTTGCAAGGTGTTGAAGTTGATCTCCAGCTGGCATTTCTCCTGGACGCGGGGAGGTTTGTGCACGCGGCGGTAGTCCCGGAAGTCCTCCAGCTTGCGTTGCATGGCGGCCATGTTCTTCTCCGGCACCCGGTTCTCCAGCCATGGGATGGTGCGGCGGATCCATTCCAGCAGCTGCCCAGGAGAAAGAGGATTGGTCATATCCGGGGGCTTCAGGAACCACCGTTAGCTCAAACTTCCTTTTGGGACATCTCTCTCTTTCTAGCCATCTTCTTCTTCTTCTTCTCTCTCTCTCTCTCTCTCTCTCTTTATCTATCTCTCTATCTGTCTGTCTATCTATCTCTATCTACTGTGTTTCCCCAAAAATAAGACCGTGTCTTATATTTTTTTGAACCCCGAAATAAGCGCTTGACCTTATTTTTGGGGAGGTCTTATTATTTTGGGGCACGTGGAACAAGACGGGGCTCCTCTTGCCGTCTTACCTGATTTCCAGCTCTGCGTTTAAATATTTTCGGGGAGGGCTTATTTTCGGGGGATGCTTATTTTAGCGCATGCGCTCAAAAACCCAATTGGGCTTATTATCAGGGGAGGTCTTATTTTCAGGGAAACAGGATATCTATCTATCTATCTATCTATCTATCTATCTATCTATCTATCTATATCATCTCTCTCTCATCTATATCTATCTATCTATCTATCTATCTATCTATCATCTCTCTCATCTATATCTATCTATCTATCTATCTATCTATCATCTCTCATCTATATCTATCTATCATCTCTCTCATCTATATCTATCTATCTATCTATCTATCATCTCTCTCATCTATATCTATCTATCTATCTATCATCTCTCTCTCATCTATATCTATCTATCATCTCTCTCATCTATATCTATCTATCATCTCTCTCTCATCTATATCTATCTATCTATCTATCTATCTATCTATCTATCATCTCTCTCATCTATATCTATCTATCTATCTATCTATCTATCTATCTATCTATCTATCATCTCTCTCTCATCTATATCTATCTATCATCTCTCTCATCTATATCTATCTATCTATGTATCTATCTATCTATCTATCTATCATCTCTCTCATCTATATCTATCTATCTATCTATCATCTCTCTCTCATCTATATCTATCTATCATCTCTCATCTATATCTATCTATCATCTCTCTCTCATCTATATCTATCTATCTATCTATCTATCTATCTATCTATCTATCTATCTATCATCTCTCTCATCTATATCTATCTATCTATCTATCTATCTATCTATCTATCTATCTATCTATCATCTCTCTCTCATCTATATCTATCTATCATCTCTCTCATCTATATCTATCTATCTATCTATCTATCTATCTATCTATCTATCTATCATCTCTCTCATCTATATCTATCTATCTATCTATCTATCATCTCTCTCTCATCTATATCTATCTATCATCTCTCTCATCTATATCTATCTATCATCTCTCTCTCATCTATATCTATCTATCTATCTATCTATCTATCTATCTATCTATCTATCATCTCTCTCATCTATATCTATCTATCTATCTATCTATCTATCTATCTATCTATCTATCTATCATCTCTCTCTCATCTATATCTATCTATCATCTCTCTCTCTATATCTATCTATCTATCTATCTATCTATCTATCTATCTATCTATCTATCTATCTATCTATCTATCATCTCTCTCTCATCTATATCTATCTATCATCTCTCTCTCATCTATATCTATCTATCCATCCATCCATCTAATCTATCTATCTATCATCTATCTCTCTAGCCATCTCACTGTCTCCATCTCTCCCTCCCTCCCTCCCTTTCTTTGTCTCTCTTTGCACCTCACCTTTATTACTTTTACAAATAAGTCAAGGAGATGAACATATCTAACATTATCTCCTATTTTCCCCACAACAACCCTGTGAGGTGGGTTGGGCTGAGAGAGAAGGACTGGCTCAAAGTCACCCAGCTGGCTTCCATTCCTAAGGCAGAACTAGAACTCCTTGTTTCCTGGTGATTGGTCCAAAGTCACCCAACCAGCTTTCGTAGCTAAGGTGAGATTTGAATTCATGGCTTCCTGCCTTTATTTGTTAAAATACATATTTGCACAAGGATGTTACGGTTTTAATCCAAAATCAGAAACCAGTGTTGGGAGAGAAATCAATGTTCAGTCCTGACTTATTTTCAACAATCCTCAAGATTAGTGTTCTTCCTCTTTCCTTTTGCCTTAAGGGAAACCTATCCAATTTGGGGCATTAGTCTGCCTTTGCACCAAGGAAAAGAAATGTTAGGAGCCAATGGGGACCCACATCCTTTGCTGTGTCTATCATCCCTCCCCTCCTATGGACTTGCTATAATGTTTTCAAGCTCTGCTCTAACAGCTTACAACTCTCAGGCCTGTAATATGCAAACCGGAGGAAAAGATTCGATCTGATCTAAAATAAAGGGAAACTCTGACGTTGTGGACCGCGGTTTATTGTTTCGCTCTCCTGCTCGAGCAGGAGGTTGGACTAGAAGACCTCCAAGGTCCCTTCTGTTACTCTGCACTCCTCACCTCCTTTCTAATACCCTCTCCCCAATCAGGATATTAACATATCAGATCCTCCCTCCACCCCCCCCCCGGTTCTTGCTCCCATCCTGGCTATCGGATAGAATTAAATCGCTGCTGCCATCTTGGAAAGAGGAAGAGATGAAGAGGGGAATTAAAATGCGCCTCGTTCTAGAACTTTCCCTGCGGGTAATTTAAGATGCACGTTACCTCACTGGCCAGCTTTTCATACTCCTGCATCAGTTTCTCATTCTCTTGATTGACAGCCAGCACTTTGCAGATCCTATTGGCTGCTGTCTCAGCCTGAAAGCAAAGGGGGGGGGGGGAAGCAAACATGATTTATAACATACCATAAAAAATATTCTCTCTCCCTCTGCCCCCTCCCCCCAGGAGATAGGGAGAAAGGTTTTTCTACTTCCCTTGTATGCCAAACATAAATGCCTCTAGAAAAAATTATCTTTAACTGAAAGATAACAAAGCAAAACGGTTTATGGTATTTTTAAATTAATCCTCATTTGGCAACCTCCTAAATCAGGACTGAATTCTGCAAAAGCCGCAGAAAATGACATCGAGGGAAAGAGTTACAGGTAGTCCTTGACTTACAACAGTTCATTTAGTGACCGTTTGAACTTACAACGGCACTGAAAAAAAGGGACTTATGACCATTTTTGACACTTACGACCGTTGCAGCATCCCTGTAGTCACTCAGATGCTTGGCAACTGACTCATATTTACGACGGTCGCAGTGTCCCAGGGTCAGGCGATCCCCTTTTGTGACCTTCTGACAAGTAAAGTCACCGGAGGAGCCAGATTCACTTAACAAACGTGGCATGAAAAGTGGTAAAAGGGGCAAAACTCACTTTACAAATTTCTCACTTAGCAACATAAATCCTGGGCTCAATTGTGGTCATAAATTGAGGATTACGTGTGTGTGTGTGTGTGTGTTTGTTTTTTTTTCTATCGAGACACCTGGTCTACCCCAATATGGGAAGGAGCATCCTGCGTCCCTTTCGCCTTTCAGCTCCAATCCAGGAGCCCTCAAGCAGTCGCATTCACGACAAACCATTTTATACCAAATTTTATATGTTGCTGATAAAGAAAGCTGATCAAGCTGATGAAGGGAGGAGAACTTGTGGCTCAGAGGTTAATACAACTTCCTAACATGCAGGCAGCCCAAGTTCGAATCCAAGTAAGGGTATGGCTAGCTGATTAGAGCTAAATAGCTTGAAATAGATCTATCCTAGTCTCCCTTTATTTCTTTATCAGCGAAATATAAAATTTTATGTATATGTATATGTATATGTATATGTATATGTATATGTATATGTATATGTATGTATGTGTATATGTATATGTATATGTATATGTATATGTATGTATGTGTATATATATATATATATATATATACACACACACACACACACACAAACACATTAATTTGGCATAAACGTGCTTCCTATAAAGTTAAACGCCTAAGGAAGAAACATGATTTTTACCTGCTCCGCACCAGCAAAAGCATGATAGAAACAAGAAACATATGTCATGATGGCTTTCTCATCTGGTTTGGGGGTGTTGACAATATCTGCAGAGAGGAACCAGCAAAAGAAGCAGATGATGGAAGCGGCACAGGTAGAAGAATTTCCTTTTCAGAAGATTTGCCCCTCAGCCAATCCAGCACTTACTCCGATAAGAATAACAATAGCACTTGGACTTATATACCGCTTCACAGTGTTTCACAGCCCTCTCTAAGCGGTTTACAGAGTCAGCCTCTTTCCTCCAACAATCTGGGTCCTCATTTTACCCACCTCGGAAGGACGGGAGGTTGAGTCGACCCTAAGCCTGATGAGATTTGAACTGCCAAATTGCAGGCAGCCGGCAGGAAGCAGAAGTAGTCTGCAGGACTGCACTCTAACCACTGCACTACCGTGACTCAGGAAGCTTGATAACACTAGAGAGCAAGTGAGCAGGAACGCAGATGTGTTCTCTTCACCTGCTCTCCAGTGAACATGTTCACCTGCCCACAGGAGCACCCCCAACTTACTCTGCTCCAGTCCAATCTAGTGGTGGGATTCAAATTTTTTTACTACCGGTTCTGTGGGTGTGGCTTGGTAGGTGTGGCAGGGGAAGGATACTGCAAAATTCCCATTCCCACCCAACTCTAGGGGAAGAATACTGCAAAATCCCCATTCCCATCCCGCTCCAGGGGAAGGTTACTGCAAAATCCCTATTCCCACCCCACTCCAGGGGAAGGATACTGTAAAATCTCCATTCCCTCCCCACTCCAGGGGAAGGATACTGCAAAATCTCCATTCCCACCCCACTCCAGGGGAAGGATACTGTAAAATCCCCATTCCCACCCCACTCCAGGGAGGAAATCCCCATCAGCTGGGACTCGGGAGGCAGAGAATAGATGGGGGCGGGGCCAGAACTACTCAAAATTTCCGCTACCGGTTCTCCAGAACTGGTATATATCTGAATATCACCTCTAGGTCCAATCCTACGTTTTTAAACCACATTGAGGTTTCTCTTACCTTCCGCATCCAGCATCTTGGGGATATCCAGATATTTCTCGGCCACCTCAAAAGCTGTATTGAGGTTCCCAATGGGATCATCCTAGGGAAGAGATGGACAGAATTATCCTATAGGAGTTTTCAACTGTGAGAAAAGGGAGCTGGCTAGGTTAGAGGGAGGGAGGGAGGGGGGAGGGAACAAGGTGGACATCTCCTAACCAAGGTTGCATGTTCATGGAAAAAAATCACTGGGGAGATAGGAATCTGCCCCATACTAGATTCTGAGCCCGTCTAGCATGGTAGTATCCATCAAGGAAATTGGGGAATTCAAGCAGTTCAAATGCGTATAAAGATTCATTGCAAGCTTAAGCTCTCTACAAGAACCTGAGCTACTAACGGTCAAAGCAAATTGGTGGTAGGTAAGAGTCAAAGGAATTCAAGGTTTGGCTGTGTTTAGATCTCTTGTGGACACTCAGGGACTCGTGACTGATGACGTGTTTCACCCCTCCCTCGGGCTCATTTCCTACAGTATCTCTTCTATCTAGCAGAGGCTCTCCAAAGCTGAAATAGTGAAAGTTCAAACTATGCTGAGTCTTTCAATAGGATGGGCCAAATCCTGAACTTGAGCCAGTCTTCATGCAAAGCTGAATCTTAACTATACCGTTACTTAATCTAGTAATAATCATAATGGAGGCCAGGGGAGTATAGTGCATCTTTATGCTTAAACCACTATGCATGCATTGGTGGAAAGATAAGATGGATGGCAATAGCAGTAGCACTTAAGACTTATATACCACTTCACGGTGCTTTACAGCCCTCTCTAAGTGGTTTATAGAGTCAGCCATTTGCCCCCAACAATCTGGGTCCTCATGTTACCGACCTCGGTAGGATGGAAGGCTGAGACAACCTCAGGATTGAACTGCTGGCAGTGGGCAGAGTTAGCCTGCAATACTGCATTCTACCATTAGGAGGGAGGGAGGGAGGGAGGGAGGGAGGGAGGGAGGAGGGGAGGGAGGAAGGAAGGAAGGAAGGAAGGAAGGAAGGAAGGAAGGAAGGAAGGGCAATAGCATTTAGACTTGAGCGATAAGGATCGAACTGCTGGCAGTGAGCAGAATTAGCCTGCAATGCTGCATTCTAACCACTGGGAAAGGAAAGGAAGAAAGGAAGGGAGGGAGGGAGGGAGGGAGGGAGGGAGGGAGGAAGGAAGGAAGGAAGGAAGGGCAATAGCACTTAGACTTGAGCTGATCAGGATCAAACTGCTGGCAGTGGGCAGAGTTAGTCTGCAATACTGCATTCTAACCACTGTGCCACCACGGCTGATCTGAGTTGCAAAAATCTGCACAAGCCCCTCAACTGTTTCATGTTGTAAGCCCCCCAGAGTCACCTCGAAGTGAGACGGGCAGCAAACAAATCAAGATCAGATCAGATCAATATAGCCTTGCCTTTTTCTTAAAAAATTATGCATTGCTTGGATATAAAGAGAAGCGGGGCTTCAATCACGCAGCCATGGCTGCCATTTTGACTTTTTTTTTATACCCATCCTGGTGGCATGTTGATGGGATGGTTGGGGGGGATGTTAGGAAGAGATGAGGACGAGCCCAGAAGCTGCCTTAAAGCAGAGGAGGGGAAGAAAGAGGCAGCCAGAAGAGTGAGAAGGAAAGAGCCACACTTGGTCTACAAGGAAAGCCCATCACCTTTCTCAGCTTGGCGTAGTCAATGAGGTCGGGACGGTGCCGATGGATCAGGGCGCAGAGTGCCAGGCCATCCTTCCAGCTGATGGAGAGGAACATTGGGAGAGAAGGAAGATTGAGTGAGTGTGAGATGCATTCAACTGAAGCCAGAGACCTCCCTCCCCATACAGATAGTCCTCGACTTACAATCTTTCATTTAGTGACTGTTTGAAGATACAATGGCACTGGAAAAAGGGACTTATGACTGTTATTTTACACGTACAACCGTTGCAGCATGCCTAGGGTCGCATGATCAAAATTTAAGTGCTTGGCTCATATTTGTGACGGTTGCAGTGTCCCGGGATCACGTGATCCCCTTTTGTGACCTTCTAATGAGCAATGTCCATGGGGAAGCAAGATTCACTTAACAACTAGGTTACTAATTTATCAACTGCAGCAATTCGCTCAACAACTTTGGCAAGAAAGGTCATAAAACGGGGCAAAACTCATTTAACAAAGGTCTCGCTTAACAACAGAAAGTTTTGGGCTCCATTGTGGCCGTAAGCCGAGGACTACCCATAGTTTCCATTCCAGATCGGTCACAATAGCTTAACGATTTATTTTGCCACCATTCCTGTAATTTTTTATTGTAGTTTTGCCCTGAAGTCTTTTGCCTTTCTCTAAATTATGGCATTCCACAAAGCTTTTTGATACAGGTAGTTCTCGAGTTATGACTTGAGATGGAGCCTGCCCATCATGGTTGTAGCTTATGACTGCTGTAAAATGGGACAGTCATATGACTGACCTGATTTTTACAAAATCAAGTGGTGTTAAGCGGCAAGACCATCGTAAAATGGGGTGATGTTGGAGAAATGTTTGTATTTCCTATAAAACTTTTCAATAAAAAAAAAAGGGAAAAAAAGTAAAATGGGGTGATGTGATTGTGGGTTGGTGAAAACGGCTGAAAACTGGTCTGGTTGCCAAAAGCTTAAAGTGCAGTGATGTGAACACAGGTGAGATCCGAACCTTGGAACTTCAAATCCAGGTTGTAAATATCACTCACCAACCCCAGGTAGGTCCATCAGAACCTTGGCTGGTCATAAATCAAGGATTATGTGTATATGCTACTGTTTGGGCTACAATGAATAATTCTGCTTAAAGATTGGGTTTGTTCTTAAGAGAGGACGGTGTTCTTGTCAGCCATAAAATTAAATGCGAGCCGGCAGCGTAATGCAGTTGCTAAAATGGCGAATGCTCTCAGGAGCACACAATCATTCCATTCTGCCCTGGAAAGACCTCACTTAAAATACCGTGTCCAATTTTGGAGCTTGCCATTCAAAAAATGACAATGATGAATTGGAGCGAGTTCAGAAGAGAGCTATCCAGAAGATGAAAAGTCCAGAACCCAAGTCCTCTAGGAGGATTAGTTGAAAGACTTTGGACATGTCTGGCCTACGGAGGAGGTGACGAAGGGGAGATATGATAGCAGTCTTCACATAACTGAAAAGCTAGAAGAAGGTATTTATATTACAGTGTTCTCTGTTGCCCTGGAGGGCAGCCGAAACCTCTGGGTTAAAATTACAAAGAGGGAGATTCAACTAAACATCAGGAGGAACTTTGTGATTGCGAGCACTGGGGGAAAAGGTTGCCATGTGATGGGCTAGTGCAGGGGTCTGCAACCTTAAACACTCAAAGAGCCATTTGGACCTGTTTGGAAAAGAAAACACCGGGAGCCACAAAACCCTTCCTGTGCCTGACTATTTCTTGAGCGGCCACAAGACTAGCATATGTAGTTGAATTAAACATTCTGTTTTTTTCTGAAACTTTTCTTTTCTTGGATTTATCCATGGTTGGCCTACCGGGGGTTGAAAAGCTCAATAAATCCTGTCCCGGTGGGTGTCGCACACTGGCAGTTGTGATGCATATTTTGAGTGACAGGGAGTTGTAGCAGAGGGGTGAAAGAGCCACATGTGGCTCCAGAGCAGCAGGTTGCTGACCCCTGAGCTAGTGAATTCCTTAGTTCTTAGTTAGTTCTTAGTTCTAATCAAGGAGCAATCCAACCTTACTTCTAGGTTGGTTCTCTACTAGTTTCGTTTCCATCCGTTGCTTTTTTGTCCTGTCTTCAGGTGTTTTGGGTCAACCTATCCTCTAAAGTGCCTTAAGGCAGGACAAGAAGCAATGGATGGAAACTAATCAAGGAGAAAAACAACCTGGAACTAAGGAGGAATTTCCTGACAGCAAGAACAATTCAACAGTAGAATGGCTTGCCACCAGAGGTTGTGGGAGCTCCAACACTGGAAGTTTTTAAGAAGAGATTGGACAGTCATTTGTCTGAAATGGCATAGGGTTTCCTGCTTGAGCACAGGGTTGGACTAGAAGATCTCCAAGATCCCTTCCAACTCTGCTCCTGTTAATTCAGCAACACTAAGCCTGGATCTTTGGGGTACCTAATGTGGAAGTTCTGCACATTGACGTTCCGGTAGGGAGCCGTCTTCCTTTGGCACCACAGCAGCAGCCCCTCCTTGGCCGAAGTTTCTGGAAGAGAAGGGAAGGAAGACCCCCTCAGGCTTAAGCCAGCCATGACATAAACTCTACATTTCCAACAAGTTTCTCTGCATTTATTATATCAGGAAAGAAGTTTTGAATCAGTTCTATCTTCTCTGACTGGCAGGGTCCCTGAATCTGGAACCTCTTTTGTCTAGTCCTTGTCTTGAGCACAGGAATCTGCCCTCGGCCAAGCACCTTCTTTTTAAACCAAGCCCGAAGTCTCCAAACTTGGCAACTTTAAGACTTGTGGACTTCAACTCCCAGAATTCCTCAGCCAGCTTTGTTGGCTGAGGAATTCTGGGAGTTGAAGTCCACAAGTCTTAGAGTTACCATGTTTGGAGACCCCCTAATCTAAGTTTAGCCCACTTCGACGGTTCTCCATCCGCATTATCTCCTTAAAAACGAACAACCTTCTGCATGCAAACCAGAAGTTCTACTTCTGAGCCAATCTCAGTTCTAAAAGGATTACAGAGTGTGTTCGTTGCTTTGTGATTATTGATTATTTATTTACGCCACCTAAATAACTCATTATTTGAGTTAGGGCAGTTTTATAAATGTTGTCAATAAAAAAAAAGAAGAGAAAGAAACAAGATTGGCCCGTCAAATCCAGCACTGCTT
This sequence comes from Pantherophis guttatus, assembly GCF_029531705.1. Next base: position 1,330,136 of record NW_026844060.1, read on the forward strand.
GCTCTGGTTGGCAGTGGCTTGCCGGATCTGTTACTAAAAACCTCCATTCCTTTCCTCTTTTAAGCTGAGGTGCTGGGAATTAGAACTAGGAAAGTTGGGGAATGAACCATGGGTGAGCTTCAAAAATGTTAGCAAGGGGTTCTCTGTCCGGTTGCTGGGTGGGCGTGGCCATGGTGGGTGTGGCTTAGTCGGCCTCCTGCACCATGGCGGGGAGGGCGTTTTTGCCCTCCCCGGGTTCCCGAGGCTTTTCTCACGCCTCCGGGAGGGCGGAGGCCCTCTGGAGACTGGAAACGGGTCCATTTCCGGCCTTCCCGAACTTCCGGTAGACCCATTTTTCGCCCTCCCTGAGCCTCTGAGTGTGCCCTGCACTTACCTGCATCCAAAACGGGACTTCTGGGAGGGGAGGGGTGGGCGGGGCCACCAAGGAGTGGGATTTAGGGGTTCTCCAAACTGCACAGAATCTTAGCTAGAGGTTCTCCCGAACCCCTGCGAACCCCCAGCAGCCCACCCCTAGAATGAACTGAGGAATGGTGCCAACTTTGAAAGCAGATTTCAAGGAAGGGCCTCTTGAGTTTCATGCTTACCTTCCACTGAGATGTCCTGGATAGCGAATCGGAGGATGATTGTCCAGATCATACCCAGAGTCATCTTCAGGTTTCCGTCCACAATTTCTGGAACAGAAGCAGGTAAGGAGCATAAATAGTGATGAACGTAGAAAAGGCAAGCTGAGAGCTGCAGGTATATAATCTTTGCAGCATCCCCATGAACATGTGCTCAAAATGGTTGACAACTGGGTTCATATTTATGACGGCCGCAGTGTCCCCCGGGGTCACACAATCCCCTTTTGTGACCTTCCTGACAAGCAAAGTCAATGGTTGAAGCCAAAATTCACTTAACCACCAGGTTACTAACTTATCAGCTGCAATGATTCACTTCAACAACTGGGACAAGAAAGGTCGTAAAACGGGGCAAAACTCACTTTAACAAATGTCTCACTTAGCAACAGAAACGTTGGGCTCAATTGTGGTCATAAATCGAGGACTACCTGTACTTGCTGTGTGCCAGAAGGAGATATTTCTCACTTCATTTCCAGAGAGTAGAGAAAGAAAATACCCTCCCTTCGTAAAGTTACTTACCCTCAGCTCCAATGGATACCAGTTTGACCCCCTTACTGGAAATGAAGTCCAGAGCCTTGTTGACGTTGGCAATTTTGTGGAAACGCATCTTGCCCTTGTCTGGCTTTGGCAACCGCTCACCTTGTGAAGAAAGAGAGGAACAGTGGAGGTAGAAAGAGAAGGATTGTGATACACATACAAACATACACTATGGCAGCACTTATAGGCACTCCTGATCCAAAACCCAAAACTCCTCAACTTGCACACACTAGTGTGTGTCTGCTTCTTGCATGAGGACTGTAGAGGAGTGTGACTCATAGAACATAGAATAATAGGGTGGGAAGGGACCATGAAGATCTTCTAGACCAGTGATGGTGAACCTTTTAGACAGAGTGCCCAAACTGCACGCACGCACATGCCCAACACACGTACCCGCTGACATGTTCATGCATGCAGACATGCACACGTGCAAGAACATGCACACATGTGCAGCAGAGACCCAATTCCAGCTGGCCGGCGGGAGGTGGGGAGGCATCCCAACACCGGCAGCGTGGCAAGAGGTAAGATCTTTTTCTGTTTCATCGTTTGCAGGGAAACAGAAGCTCACGAAAGAAATGCCATGGAGATCTGACCTGGGTGACGGCGCACGTGCCATCAGAGAGGGCTCTGCGTGCCACCTCTGGCATGCGTGCCATAGGTTCACCATCACGATTCTAGACCAACCCCCTGTTCAAGCATCCTGGACAAATGTTTGTCCAAGCACTTCTTGAAAACCTCCAGTGATGGAGCAACCATAACTTTTGGAGGAAAATCGTTCCACTGGTTAATTGTTCTCACTGTCAGGAAATTTTTTCTTAGTTCTAGGTTACTTCTAAACTTGATTAATTTTCATCTTCTTCTTGTCTTCTTCTTCAGGTTTTTTGGAGAATAGGTTGACCCCCTCTTCTTTGTGGCAGCCCCTCAAATATTGGAAGACTGCTATCTTGTTATTCCTAATACTTCCCTTCTTTGACTAGATATAACTGTTCCCTCAGTCAGTCCTAGGTCAAAATGTAGATCACATCGTGACCGTCTGTAAGCTGACGGCATATATCTGATTTTTTAAAATATAAACGATGCTATGCTTCAATGGTTAGATGGCCTAGAGTTGGTATTTGAATATAGATCTTTTTAATATTTGTGTTTTATTGTGTTCTATTAATCTAGCTGAAATGTTAAAATATATTGCTAGTCTACGTATAAGCTACAACTCTCCTTTAAACTGTAAACTCCTGTTTCCACCACCCTCTGCTGCTTGGGGGCTGCCCCCCACCCCCACCTCCCGACATCAGCATTCTCCTACCTGAAATCACCTCTAATAAGAGCATGAGTTTAAGGCCATTCCGGAAGTCGTCTTCAATATTCTCAATCTGTGTCCCAGCCTTCCGCAAGTGGGAATTGCACCAAGCTGTAAATGTCTGTTGGGTTGGGAGGGATGGGGGGGGGGGAGAAATACAGCAGAAATCAGTATGGAATATTTGGCTGTCACAAGTACCCACTGAATAACTAGTTTCCAGAGAGAGAGAGCAGTTTTGTTAAGTTTACACACAAAAAAAATTCTTAAACATTTATCGCAGCATAAGATTTTGTGGTCTGCAGTTTCATTCATCAAATTCATTTATTTGTTTCTTTGTATCCTATTTTTATTATTATTTTTTTTACAAATAACAAGGCAGCAACTGTAACCAACTCACCTTCCTCCTCCTATTTTCCCCACAACAACAACAACCCTGTGAGATGGGTAGGGCTAAGAGAGAGAGAGAGGCACTGGCCCAAAGTCACCCAGCTGGACTAAACTAGAACTCACCAACTTCTGATGATTGTTTCAGAGTTACCCAGCCAGCTTTCATGTATAGGGTGGAACTAGAATTCACTGTCTCCTGGTGATTGGCTGAAAGTCCCCAGTGGGCTTTCATACCAAAGGCAGGACTAGAACTGGAATTAATTCATCAAATCCATCCATCATTTATATCTATCTATCTATCTATCTATCTATCTATCTATCTATCTTCCATCCATCCATCCATCCATCCATCCATCCATCCATCATCTCTCTCTCTCTCTCTCTCTCTCTCCTTTGGGGGAATGAAACGAACCTCTCAAAGATTGCATTATTTTTGGCAACTGGGCATCTCTTGGGCAAAGGTGTAGTCGCGGGCAAATCCTTTCAACCCAGAAGCATCCTTTGGCTACCCTTTGTAGGTCCTTCTGACACGAATATGCACGGGTGGATGGATCCCACCTATATTTTTTTTGCAAATAAGGCAGCAAACACATCCAATATACCTTCCTCTTCCTATTTTCCCCACAACAACCCTGTGAGGCAATTTGGGCTGCACAGAGAATTAGCAAGAGCAATAGATATTTTCACAGTAGATGCCTACAACAACTCGTGTCCCTGATTGTATACCTGAGAAAGAAAATCAGATATGGACCACTCTCCACCAGGGCACATGTCAACGAAAGCCCCCTTCAGATGCTGCTATGAAAGGAAGCTCTGTTGGGTTGGTGAGATGGGGGAGAAATACAGCAAAAGCCAGTATGGAGTATTTGGCTGTTATTCAGTATCCACTGAAGAACTAGTTTCCAGAGAGATAACAGCTTTGTTAGGTTTACAGACAAAAAAAATCCTTAAAACATTTATCACTACGGGGCTAACGCTAAGGCCAAATCAGCGAATCCGAGGGCCAAAAGGGACATTTCTGCCACTGAGTCCAGCACCTGCTTGGGACAGGAGCCCAAATCAAGAGCCCTCCAACAGGTGGCCGTCTAGTTCCTGAGATGGCTACTCTTAAGGGCACAGGTTAAAGAATGCAACGCAACCGCTGCCTTTATAACATGATCTACTACCGCACAGCTCGGCACAGGCGTTGCAACTGTGAGAGAAGCAGGCAGGATCTGAAAGGTCATGTGCGTTTTGTCATTTCTGTTTATAGTATAAGCACCTGCCACAAGGTACCCGTAACACAACTTGGGGGTGGGGGGGAGAAGCAAGAAGTCAGGCAGCTCCTGATGAGGCTGGATTTTTTTTTTTTTTGTACCTCCATGTACAATTTCGCAATGTACCAAATGTGGGAATGCTGTATGATAACGCAGCACAGTCCACCGAACCTGGCTGACTTTTCATTTTGTGGTGCCGTTTGCCTTTTATTTTAACGGAGAATGTAAGCAGCGTGCAGCAGACTTCTGCAACTCTGCAGGTCTAAAAATAATCCTCACAGCTGTGTACGTACACAGACTGAAAAAATAGCCTGAAAAAAATAGATATCCCTATACAAGGGGTCTGCAACCTTAAACACTCAGCCATTTGGACCCGTTTCCCACAGAAAAGAAAACACCGGGAGCCACAAAAACCCTTCCCGTGCCTGACTATTTCTTGAGCGGCCACAAGACTAGCATATGTAGTTGAATTAAACGTTCTGTTTTTTTCTGAAACTTTTCTTTTCTTGGATTTATCCATGTTGGCCTACTGGGGGTTGAAAAGTTCAATAAATCACGTGTCGGTGGGTGTCGCACGTTGGCGGTTGTGACGCAGATTTTGAGTGACAGGGAGCTGCAGGTTGCCGACCCCTGCCCTATACCTTCGTAGGAGAAAGCGAAGATAAATGGGGAATTAGATTATGGGAGAACTCTCATTAAGTACATTGGAGGATTTGAAATATAGGGAAGAGAGAGCAACACGTCCCATGGACTGTGCGAAGGAACCCACTCTGCATCTGTAGAAGGAAAGACCGCTCGCAGGCTTGAAGTCCTACCCTCTTAACATTTTGAAGTTCTGTTGTCAATCAATGCTGACAATACCAGGTAAGATAGTTTAATAACTGGATGTGATCTAAGAATACTTATGTCAGCACTTCAAGCTACATTTACTCTATGTGACAACTTCCTAAGTACCACATATGCTTCATGAAGACCCAGGTTCCAGGCTCTTTTGGCCACAGAAACTAACTGGGTGACTTTGGGCCAATCACCCTGTTAGATTAACCTACATCTCAGGGTTGTTGTAGGGGGAAAAAAATGAGAGGAAGAAACACTGTTTGCTATTTTGAGCTCCTGATACAAATAAAACCAGCAAATAAACAAAATATTAAATCACAAATGAAGGCAAAAATACATGTCCCAGGATAATGTTGCAGGATCCAATCTGGGTCGGTCCAGAAAGAAATTCCCTGAAGATGGGCTCCAGCACGAGTCCGAAAGCTCAAAAGACAAAACCTCTGGTCCTGGTGACTGACCCAGATTGGATCCTGCAAAGTATTAAATAAACAGTGATGAGAAATATCCTTTTTTTTTTTGAAAACTCAAAGGGGCGATGGATTGAATCAAAGCAAACAATTGTTTTTTAATCAGGGCAACCTGGTCTATCCCAAATATTTATTTATTTTATTTATTTGTCAAGAACGTATAGGTAATATATATAAGTATAAGCATGAATTGAATACATAAAATAGATACAAATAGAGGAAACATTAGGACAGGGACGGTAGGCACGCTGGTGCGCTTAGGCATGCCCCTTACAGACCTCTTAGGAATGGGGTGAGGTCAACAGTAGACAGTCTTAGGTTAAAATTTTGGGGGTTTTGGGATGAAACCAGAGTCAAGTAATGTATTCCAGGCATTGACCACTCTGTTGCTGAAGTCTTATTTTCTGCAATCATGGGCTGGGATGGAGCATACTGCTTCCACTTTCGCCTTTCAGCCCCAATCCAGGAGTCTTCGCAGGCAGTCGCTTTCGCAACAAACTTGTGTGTGTGTGTGTGTGTGTTAAATTTATATTTACCGACAAAGAAATTAAGCGAGACTAGTATAGATCTATTTCAAGCTATTTAGCTCTCGTCTAAAGCAAATAATAGTGAACTGGATGGGAGAGAAGCATTTCAGGTTTTATCTCTTTGAATTTATATTAAAGAGATTATATTTTAAAAAAGAAATCCAGGGAAGTCATGACTTGGAGAAGGGACATGTGAATTTAACAGATAGAGCAGCAACATTGTGGGGCGATCAGCGCCTTGAGCCAATTGGATTTCTTTGTCCTCTCCTGGCCCCCCAGGCCTGGCCAAATTTAGATCTGGCTTAAAGGGCCTGCAATGAAGCCAGCTGCATGTAATTCCCTGAGTCTGCAGAAGATCTTTATGGTTGGCCTCCTGGAGCCAAGGGGATGGGAAGGTGTGGGATACCGGGAGAGCTGAGCCAACTTAAAAGTGGTAAGCTTGTCCGTACTGTAAAGAGGTAGTCCTCAATTTACAACAGTTCATTGAGCAACCATTCAAAGTTACAGCAGCACTGAAAAAAGTGACTTATGACCATTTTTTTCATGCTTGGGGCTGTTTGCAGGATCCCCATGGTCACGGGATCAAAATTCAGACGCTTGGCAAATAATTTGCAAGGGAGCCCAACGTTTCTGTTGTTAAGCAAGATATTTGTTAAGTGAATTTTGCCCTGTTTTATGAACTTTCTCGCCACAGCTGTTAAGTGAATCACTGCGCTTGGTAAGTTAGTAACATGGTTGTTAAGTGAATTTGGCTTCTCCGTTGACCTTTGCTTGTCAGGAAATCGCAAAAGGGGGATCATGTGACTCCAGGACACTGAGACCGTCATAAATATGAGTCGGTCGCCAAGCCACGATCCAGTGACCGTGGGGATGCCGGTATGGTCAAAAGTGTGGAAAAATTGTGATAAGTCGCTTTTTTTCCCAGTACTGTTATGACTTTGAACGATCACTAAATGAACTGTTTTAAACTGAGGACTATCTGTATATCTCTAAGTGGATGAGGGTAAACAGCTTTCCTTTCAATTATTTGGTCTCAAGACAATTTTCTGTAAGAGGTAAATTCTCTTTTTGGCAGATTTCCAAAGATACCATTTCCCCTTCTCTGGCCAAAGGATACAGCTGATCTCAGCTTTAATCTTCTACCATATCCCTTCTGAAATAGCTGAATGAAGAAGCCGGAATGTGCTAATATTCTATTACGAATGAAGGAGGGGAGGAGAGGAGAGGAGAGGAGGAGAGAAGAGGAGACGACCAGTAATGGGTTTCAAATCCCGTCGCTACCGGTTCGCTCGTGGGCATGCACGCTTCTGTGCATGTGCAAAAGCTTCTGTGCATGCGCAGAGATGTCCAGGCAGGTAGGCAGAGCCTCCCACCCCCGCCGCTACTGGTTCACCTGATCCGGGGCAAATCAGTGGCAACCCATCACTGGACAGGACAGGAATAGGATTCAGAATAGAATAGAATCTTGTGAGTTACCAGACAGATGGCTTAGGGAACAAAGCTGTTCCAGAATCTAGGAGTCCTGCTATAAATGCTTAAAAGGGGAGTGACATAAACAGGCCCGGGAGTGGCTGTGTGGGGTCTCTAACAATGCTTCAAGCTCTAAGCACATAGCGCTTATATACGTGTCCCAGGATAACAATGTGAGATTGAATTTGGGTCGGTCACCAGGACCAGAGACTTGGTCTTCCGAGCTTTGGGACTCGTGCTGGAGCCCATCTTCAGAGAAAGTCTCTCTACTGGAATACGTGTTTTGGGCTGTTCTGTGAGTCGGAAATTGTTCTGCATAAAACACAACTTACAGAACACCCCAAAGCACGTATTCCAGCAGAGGGATATTTGCTGAGGATGGGCACCAATATGAGTCCGAAAGCTCAGAAAAATAAATCTCTGGTCCTGGTGACCGACCCAAATTCGATCTCATAACACATTCTATAATCTGTAATCCATTGAAATTAATTTTCTGCCCACAAATCTATGTTGCCAACCTGAACTAGGTAGTGATTTTAAGCAATTGTTGTAGTGTGAATGCATATCACCCCCCCCCCCAAAAAAACCAACTTTTCACATAATTTTTTGCAGAAGGCATGAAAGTTAATGTGGCATAAATTGGACAAAAACAGTTAGTACAGAACTAAAAGCCCTGGGATCAAACTAAAATCCGGGAAAATCTTAAAACATGTCACTGTGTCTCCCATCTTCATGCTCACTTCTCCATTTTATCCACTTCCATCACAGAATATTGAAATTTCTGAATTCATTTCAAGGTTGTTTTCCCCCACTTGGATGCCGAGTTTTTTTAAAAAAAAGCACAGTTGAACAAGGACATTTATTAAAAAGAAAATATGAACGTTGGTTATCTTCAGCTCAGCGAACACTTGGGTGTTATTGTGTGCTCCCAAATGAGAAGACAGAAGAGATTGGATCTAGATTAAATCAGAATGTTAATCGTAATCCATTCATTTCACAGAGGACTAAGAGCATTTTAACTTCCTCTGACTCTAATCTTTTGGTGGAATAAGAGAACTGGCTTCTGAGAAAAGCTTCTAAGGATGAAGGAATTCTTGCTGTGATGAAATATACAGAGCTTGGGTTCTCTTAACAAGTTGGTCTGGAAAGTTCTCCTTTATCTTCTTCTACATTACAACAGATTAATAAACTTTAGAAAGTCTCATCCTGCATATAAGGAAAAATTATATAAAATGTTTTATAGATGGCATTTTGCACCAGCAAGATTGACAAAAAGGTATAAAGACAGATCTGCTAAATATTGGAAGTGTAATCAATCGCCTGGTTCATATTATCGTATGTGGTAGACATGCCCAAAAGCTAAAAAATATTGGATGAAAATACATACTTGGTTGGAAAAAAATGACAAAGCAACATATAGACTTGAAACCAGATATATTTTTGTTGGGCATTCTACTGGAAAAATACTATCAAAAGATTATATATCTGGTCTTGCATATATTAACTGCAGCTAGAATTGTATTTGCACAACAATGGAAAAATGATGAGATTCCGTCTGAGGGAAATGTAATTAAGAAAATATCAGAATGCGCAGAAATGGATAGATTAATGCTTACTATTAAGAATAAAGAAGAAACTGAATATTTTTTGATATGGGATATATTCTACCAATGACTAGACAATAGAAACAGAAGTTAGAAAGGAGAAGATATAAAAAGAGGAAATGTTAGTGTGAAAGTTATTAAAAAAGATGATGTTAAGCAGTGGTGAAATCCATTTTTTTTTACTATCGGTTCTGTGAGCGTGGCTTGGTAGCATGGCATGGCTTGGTGGGCATGGCAGGGGAAGGATACTGCAAAATCTCAATTCCCACTCCACTCCAGGGGAAGGATACTCCAAAATCCCCATTTCCCAAAATTTAATAAATAAAATAAAATAAAATCTCCATTCCCACCTCACTCTGGGGCCAGCCAGATACTCTGAGTATTTGCCAGTTCTTCAAACTGCTCAAAATTTCTGCTACCAGTTTTCTAGAACCTGTCAGAACCTGCTGGATTTCACCCCTGATGTTAAGTATTATTGTTATTATATTATTAACATTATGGTGATGAATACTACAACAAATATGTGGATTATGATTGTTTAAAAATAACTGTACCCAGATCCCACAGTTTGATAGAAATTGAATGTTATATAAATAAAACAAATAAAACATGACAAAAAAAGTCTCATCCTCTACCTTCCCAATTGTAGCTTCAGAAATCTGTTACTCATAGCTCCTTCCTACACCCCCTAGAACTGATCAGTTAGGCATTGCTTTCCTACAAAGAGCTGCAGCTGAAATGACTGTGTTTTAGATTTTGCACATGATGCTTCCTGACAGAATGCTCTTACACTTCCGATGTCCATATTTATTCTGCAAATGTTTATTTTGCAGTTTTACATAAAAGAGAGTAAAATGGTTCTCTCTCCCCCGCACTGCCCAGTTATGTCTGATTCTTGGAGTCTGCCTAAACAAGTTCTCCTGAAATTTTCTTGGCAGAAAGAAGTGATTTGCCATTGCCTCCTTTCCCAGGGCTGAGAGAAAGTGACCGGCCCAAAGTCACATAGCTGCCTCTGTGCCTAAGCTGGAAGCAGTAGGCAAGTCTCCCCAGTTTCTAGCATAATGCCTTAACCACTACTACACCAAATTGACTCTCAAAACGGATTTACAGTAATCCTATTCCCTGGATAAAAATATAATAGGAACATTAAAATCATTTGTAATTCATTTTACCAATATTTCTGTCTGGGGGACTTTTTATTTCATAGAAACAGCAATATGAAGGTTTAAGAAAAAGATCATGGCCTTGTATTGAACCAAATATTTGATCTCCCTCCATACATCTCATAATGGTGTTATTTCCTAATCCTATCCTGAAGGGCCAGAGAGATTTTTATTTATTTAGTTAGTTAGTTTGTCAAGCATGTATGAGAAAACAAGTATAAGTATGAACATAACATATAAACATATAAATATAAACAGGTATAAGTATATACATTAGTACGAATAAATGGGAACAGTAGGACAGGGACGGTAGGCACGGGGCCCTCACAGACCTCTTAGGAATGGGGTGAGGTTGACAGTAGACAGTTTAAGGTTAAAGTTTTGGGGGTTTGAGGATGCAATAACAGAGTCAGGTAGTGAGTTCCAGGCATTGACCACTCTGTTGCTGAAGTCGTATTTCCTGCAACCGAATTTGGAGCGGTTTACTTTGAGTTTGTATCTACTGTTTGCCGGTGTATTATTTTGGTTGAAGCTGAACTAGTCATTGACAGGACGCTGTAGCAGACAATTTTGTGTACTAAGCTTAGGTCAGACCGAAGGCGGCATAGTTCTAGGTTGTCCAGGCCCAAAATTTCAAGCCTGGTGGCATAAAGTTATAGATTGAACATGGGGGTCTTTTATATCCAAATCTAGGGCTCCCCATTTTTCTTGCAGATAGGTGAGCTTGGCAGAACAGTCTGATTATGTCAATGAAGCTTGTTGGCTTTTGTGAATGTCAACACAGCTGTAGAGGAATACAAACAAGGAAGGTCTTGATAAAACATGAGCTTAGCCCAGGAAAACAGGGAAGCGTGAAAGCTTAATATTGCTCTATCTTAACTCTAATGGAAAGGGAAATAGAAATTCTATCGGTTTTTCAATATTCTATTATTGGAGCCTACTGTATATCAACAGAGGTCTAGTATTTCTTAGGGTGTCTTATTTCCTGACCTGGCCTGCTTTGAAAGGTAGACAATGACACAACCAAAAACTTATCCCTGGTTTTCTGGATGTGTGTTTGCTCATTTTGGCTAACCGACACATGCTTGAGAGTCAGCAATAATGTAGAACAGAAGTAGGAAAAGCACTGGGAAGAGACATCCTGATAAAAATCTGAATGATTTTCAGGAGCCCAGATCAATCTCCTCCCCCCCCCACCAGAAAAAGTCTTGTCATCCTAAATAAGATTGCTGAAATCAAGGCGGTGGTAGTATTAGGGAAGAGAAATAAGTCTCTGGCCAAAAGGATTTACATACAAGTAGTCCTCGACTTATAACAGTTCATTTAGTGACCGATCAAAGTTATAGTGGCACTGAAAAAAAGTGACTTAGGATCATTTTTCATCACCGTTGCAGCATCCCCATGGTCACGTGATCAAAATTCAGACACTTGGCAATCGATTCATATTTATGATGGGTTGCAGTGTCCCGAGGGTCAAGTGATCCCCTTTTGCGACCTTCTGACAAGCAGTCAACAGGGAAGCCAGATTCATTTAAACAACCATGTTACTAACTTAACAACCGCAGGGATTCACTGAACACCTGTGGGGAGAAAGGTTGTAAAATGGGGCAAAACCCACTTAACCAATGTCTTGCTTAGCAACAGGGACTTTGGGCTCAACTGTGGTCATAAACCGAGGACTACATATATACGAGCTCCAGTTGTGATGTTAAATGTGAATTCCGAGGCTGGCAGAATGTCCTTCAATCTTTATGTTCCCTTACTTCAGCAACTGCTTACAATATTCCAGAAAAAAACTATATAGAACTCATGCAACCTAAATCTGCTCTTTTCCCTTTGCTCTATCACCAAACTGCAAACAGTAAACGAAGGCGCTGCATCCATTTCTCAGTTCCTCTCTCCTTAAGAATAGAATTAAATAGAAGGAGATGCTAAAAATACATTTTACAGAGCCAAAGAGCAATCATTTATTTTGAAAACATTTGAGCTGTGTCTGCTCGTTGGTCTATTTCAAGGAACCGGGTTTTTTTGGAAGCAAGAATTTTAAGGCTGGAATGCCATGGGAAGCTACAGAGGCTCTAAAGACTGATGTGAATTATTTGGATTGTCAGCTAAAATAAATTGGCAGGAAATTATTTTCCTGAAAGATCAGAATGAGTATCTGCTAAATCCCTTGTGGAACACAATTTTTTTTTTTTTTTACTTTATGGCTTCTGCTAAAAGCTTGGCCTTTGGTACAAAAAATGAGATAAATTAAAATTGATTGCCTTAAATTCCAAGAGTTGAACAGCAGCAATCATATATCTATTCTTTCTCTTTTTTTTTTGGCAGCCTATTCTACCGTTACATAATTACTTTAGAAGCCAGCCTTTCTAACCAGAGGAAAAGCAAAATGTAAATAAAATCTTAACGTAAAACAGAATGAACAACTGCACATTTGGATTGAAACAGATTTAATCCCAGCGTGGAGTCTCACAAATCTTTTGTCATTGCTTAACAAATCCAGCAGCCATATGAATTTCCTCTTGATTAAGTATTAATTCCGGAGTTTTTCTATTAAATCATAATGCTGGATAAGCTACCCTAGTCCAAAGAGGATATATACAAGCACGCATCCTCATTTGCATTGACTTCAAAGCCAAAAAATAACAATAGTAACATGCAACTCACACAATGATATCCATTCTCCTTTCACTAGATTACAAATGAGCAAAATGGATGCCCTGCAAATCACATCTCTTTTCTCCCATGTTACATAGATTGTACATTCATTCCTGAACTCTGTTCAAGAAATCAGACTCTTTTCAGCATCCATTTGCTTACATATAAGAGAAAGAGGAGAGGAGAGGAGAGGAGAGGAGAGGAGAACAGAACAGAAAATATAGGGAATGGAATAGAGAATAGAATAGAATAGAATAGAATAGAATAGAATAGAATAGAATAGAATAGAATAATTCTTTATTGGCCAAGTGTGATTGGACACACAAGGAATTTGTCTTTGATGGATAAGCTCTCAGTACACATACAAGCAATAAAGTGATAAATCATAAGTATATAACCAACAAAGTGATAGTCATAAGATGCCAAAAGGAACAGGCAATAGGAAAGATGAGAAGGGTAATAGTAATACAGTCCTACTACATTCTTATCCTTAGGCATAAGACAGTGTTGTGGGAGTTATGTGTTTAGCAGAGTGATGGAATGGGGGGGGGGACTTTGGGACATTGTGACTAGTTGTTTTGGCATGCAATGCCCTATAGCAAGCTCTAAAAGACAGCATCTGCATTTTTAAAAAATCAAATCAGAGTTTTTGTATCTATGGAGAATTCTGATTTCTGGACTATTTTGAGGATGTGCATGGTTAAAAGTGTTGGTTGAAAACCTAACAAACAAACAAAAAAACCCCTCAATATATGAATTGAGGGAGAAGGGAGTTTTGAACATCCAGGAAAATTTCCGTACCTAGAAGTACACCCAAATCTGAAACTTAAGACAGATATGGATGTACTTACATAATGGAATTCTAGGACAATTTTTTCCCCTGTTTCCCTGAGTAATGTGTTGTAGCAGAAGCTTAGCACACCTGAGATGAAGACAGAAGTATAAATAGGAAGGCCATTATGCATTCCCAGTAGACATTGGTCCAGCTTTTCTGACTTTCCAATTTAGACGATAAGCAAATATATCACAACTGCAGCAATAAATTTTTCCCCTTAGATTTTTAAAAAATGTTTTTTCTACCTGAAATAGCATTTAAGGTACCATACAGTCTTGGAGAATTTAATAACATTATGGATTCCAGCAATCTCCGCTATTCTCAGCCAGCTTCCGCAGCACTCATAGAATTTAATTTTTTTTTTCCTCTATCCTGAAGCTCTGCCCTTTTTAGGAAAGCATATATATATTTGGCCTGAACGTATTAGAGGATCCTTCTAAATTGAGCATGGTGCTTTTATTTTTTTTAACTGGCTTCATCTCTAAGAAAAAGTTGCTTTGTGAATTCAAGCGACGAAAGAAAATGTGCATGATTTGTGTAAATAGCCAATGAATATGGTCATCAAATTGTTTAAAATGCCAGCTTAACGTGAACGAACAAAACTAAGCTGATAAAGAGACAGATTTCCACATATAACCATCCCACCAATGCTTGCAGAAGGCAGACCCATATAATACAAGTGGACAATAGGTAGACAAGAATGGGCTATATTTTTCTGGCTTCCAAGAAGTCAGAAAGATATCCGAGGGAGAAAATTGTGTCCAAAAGCAAAATGGGATTCAGAGGGACCAGAGGGACCAAAGGATGCCACAGGCAGAAGGAAGAGTAAAAAAGGAGTGAAGGAGTGGTCCTACACATTTTAAATTCCGCTGACTCCCAATTCAGCCTTTGCTATTTTAAAAAAAACAACCACTTGATCCTAAAGGATCAGGCTGTAGCTCTCCCAGGCTCTATTATGTCTGTATTAAGTTTCCAATGGTCATGTCCCTGATAATACAGTACCCAGAAGGCTTAAATGGACTATCAGATAAGTGCTTACTCATTACTGTAATTCAAAGTGGAGGTTGGAATGAGGAAACTGTAACTGGGGAGACCGGATTGCTACCCACCCTAAGCAACTTAAGGTTAATCATAAAGAAATTAAATATACAATAAACAAGTATATGCATTCTTAATTTGGGAGGACACAAGAAGTAATTCCCAGTAATTAATAATAATAAGTAATAACCCTGAGTCTGTTGTGACAGGTAATCCTTGACTTAAACCATTCGTTTAGTGACCATAGTTGCAAAGACACTGGAAAAAGGTGATTTATGACCGGTTTCCACACAGATGACTGTTGCACCATCCCTATGGTCACGTCGTGATTTACGTTTGGATGCTTGGCAACTGGTTCATACGTACGACAGTTGCAGTGTCCAGGGGTCATGTGATTCCCCCTTTTGCAACTTTATGACAAGCAAAGTCAATGGGGGAAGCCAGATTCACTTAACAACCGTGTTCCTAACTTAACAACTGCAGGGATTCACTTAACAAACGGTGGCAAGAAAGATCGCAAAACGGGACAAAATTCACGTAACAATTGTTTCACTTAGCAACAGAAATTTGGGGCTCAATGGTGACCGTTAATTTGAGGACTACCTGTCCTTTAAATTTTCCAAGGTTTGTGTTTTGTTTTGGTTTTGGATTAAGGTATCACAGAGCTTCTCAATGCCCGAGTCTCTCTCTGCCATTACAGCAGCGCTTGGAAGTGTTGATACGCAATATGCATATACAGGTGGTCCTCGACATACAACCACAATTGAGCCCATTTGTTAAGTGAGTTTTGCTCCATTTTACGACATTTTTGCAACAGTTGTTAAGTGAATCCCTGCAGTTGATAAGTTAGTAACCTGGTTGTTAATTGAGTCTGGCTTCCCCCGTTGACTTTTCTTGTCAGAAGGTCACAAATGGGAACCACGTGACCTTGGGACACAGTGTCCATCATAAGTGTGAGCCAGTTGCCAAGCGCAACTGTGAATTTGGAATACAGGATTGTGGGGTTGCTGCAGAGGTTATAAATGTGGGGAAAAAATGGTCATAAGTCACTTTGTTCAGTGCCGTTGTAACTTTGAACGGTCACTAAATGAACTTTTTTTATTTTATTTTTTATTTTATATTGGATTTCTATACCGCCCTTCTCCCTGAGGACTCAGGGCGGTGTACAGCCAGATTAAAAAACATGCAGAACAAATATTAAAAACAATTAAAAGATATATAAATTTGGCCCAATTAAAACTCATTTACCAATTAAAAACGTTTAAAACATTTAAAAACAGTTAAAAATTTCATCTTAAGCCAGCCCGGCTTGTTTAAATAAATGGGTTTTAAGGGCGCGACGGAAGGCACTGAGGTCTTGGATTCTCCTTATCTCTGGGGGGAGCTGATTCCAGAGGGTAGGTGCCCCCACAGAGAAGGCTCTCCCCCTGGGGGTCACCAGCCTACATTGTCTGGCTGATGGCACCCCGAGGCGGCCCTCTCTGTGGGAGCGCACGGGTCGATGGGAGGTCGTTGGTAGCAGCAGGCGGTCTCGAAGATAGGTAGGCCCTATGCCATGGAGCGCTTTAAAGGTGATAACCAACACCTTGAAGCGCACCCGGAAGACAACTGGGAGCCAGTGCAGCTCGCGCAGGAGCGGTGTTACATGGGAGCGCCATGCTGCTCCCGTCACTACCCGCGCTGCTGCGTTCTGGACCAGCTGGAGCCTCCGGGTGCTCCTCAAGGGGAGCCCCATGTAGAGAGCGTTGCAATAGTCAAGGCGAGAGGTGACGAGGGCGTGAGTGACTGTGCACAGGGAATCCCGATCAAGAAAGGGCCGCAACTGGCGAATCAGGCGAACCTGACAAAAGGTCCCCCTGGTTACAGCCGTCAGATGTTCCTCCAAGGACAGCTGCATATCCAGGAGGACTCCCAGATTGCGAGCCCTCTCTGTTGCAAATCGAGCTATCATTGGATAGAATAGAATAGAATAGAATAGAATAGAATAGAATAGAATAGAATAGAATAGAACAGAACAGAATAGCCAAGTGTGATTGGACACACAAGGAATTTGTCTTTGGTGCATATGCTCTCAGTGTACATAAGGAGAATAAAATACATTCATCAAGAATAAAAAGATACAACATTTAGTGATAGTCATAGGGTACAAATAAGCAATCAGGAAACAATCAATATCAATATAAATCGTAAGGATACAAGCAACGAAGTTAGATGCATTCTAGGATTCTCCCAGCAATTGTCGTAGCCTAATTATTCAAAATACGACGATTCCCCCTTGCAATTAGTTTGAAATTATAAAGCAAGTTGATACTCATCCCTCGTAAGACTTTTAAGCCCTTTGCGCTATCAAATAATGTGAGCAAAGCGGTCAGCGTGCTTCTTTTTATTATTTTGGCTCTTCCCCAGTCTGTAAGACTGCCAAACTGTACAGGGACCAGAGCTGAGCCCCTGTCTCTCTTAACTGAGGGTGTGTGTGTGTACATACAGTATGTGTGTCTCTGTGCGACTGACACAACAATGAGAAGCTATTTCCGGTTTCACACACACAATGAGGCTAGCCAAGGCAAATGTCTCCCTGCAGGTGCCATGCCAGGGATGGTTTTTGTCTCGCGGGCTGTTTGTTGATGAGGCTTAACAGATTTGGCCGCTGCCGACATTATTACAAAAGAGGCAATCCCTTCTATTGTGCACTGCGGGAGGCAGCCAAAGAAGATGATGTAACACAACAAAGAGGTAACATCTTCTACAAAACGCACATTTTGAAAAAAAGGATTTTAGGGCAGATTAAATGTGCATTTTATGAGGGATTTTGTGTGTGTGGGCGTCTTTGAGTGAGTCTTGACTCTTGAGACATTGCATGAAATACCCCTATTTGTTGCTGCTACACCAACTTATTGGAGCGCTCACCTCAAAATCAGGAGGCTGTGAGTTCGATCCTAGATAGAGGCAGATATTTCTCTCTCTGGGCACACTGAGAATAGATCTGCTGAACAAAACTCCACATTGGTGACAGGAAGGGCATCTGGCCATTAAAACACACTGCTAGCTCCACTCAGTTGCCCAGACTACACCCCTCAAGGGATTATGGAGTCATTAAAAGAGGAGGAGGAGGAGGACCCATGTCCTGTTCTCTTTTGACCCTGGTTCCCTCCTTCGCTTTTGTTTTTGGCCAGGCTCATAGATAAAATGCAAACCCCAGTATGTCTCATCTGTAGTACTGTTTATGTTGGGAGATAACATTTTACAGCAATCTGAGTATTAAATTTATTTTTTGCAGGGATCTATGTATTTTTTTTTCTCGGACCTGTGAGTCTTTTTCTTAATTCCCATAATTCCATAATTGACATAATAAGGGTATCTCCAATGCCAGGGCTTATAGTTAGCCTAAACTCCCATCCTACAAGGAAGTCTTATACCTTATGCTTCTCCTACTTATGGGTTTCAGGTGGGGGTGGCACAACTCTCCTCATCCTCAGCCAAGAAGATTCAAATTATGAACATTTTAGTACAACATAGTTCAGGGGCCTTGGTGGGAAAGACTTTTCTGGGCTAGATGCTCTCAACAAAATAGGCGTTGCTGCGTCTTTAAACACCCAATGAAACGCCTCAGTATAGTATTTTGTTTGCTACCCTGGCTTTTCCAAATGCTCTGTTTCTCACATCCTCCCACTTCAGTTTTCCCTACTACCGGCATTTAAATTGTAACCTCTGTGGGCCAGAAGATTCAATCTCAAGCTTGAATAGCCAGAAATTGTGGGTGGGTGGCCTGAGCAGACATGTTTGTATGCAGAACTGCAAGAATCTAAAAACAGATGGTTTTTAAGAAGTATTAAGCACGATTAAAATTTAGCGTTGCTCAGAAATTTTGATGCCTTGCACCCGGCCCAGATTAGCCAGAATTGAGGAAGGAATATGAGATCTACTCCCTGAGCAATTATAATAGCTGAACATTGATCAAAGGCTTTCCCTTTTTGTTGGTATCAGTAAAAAAGTTATTGTGCATATGAACAACTTCCATTCAGAAGAGGGAAAACAGTGCTGTTGTCCATTATGCATGACTTGCTCTATTCTGCTTCACATCTGAATATTTCATACAAACCACCCCTGCAAGGAAGATACTAAGTCCAAGGTAGTGTCCGTAGCTGAATAGAGAATTTTCATCCTGAATAACCAACTTGTCATCTACTGAACAAGTCTAGCGCTACTCACTAATTAACTATTAACAAATTTACATTGATGCCCATCTCACACACACGGTGACTGCTTTAAGAAGACACATTATACCTATACTCCAACACTGGAAGTTTTAAAGAAGATGTTGGATAACCATTTGTCTGAAGTGGGGTAGGGTTTCCTGCCTAAGCAGGGGGTTGGAGTAGAAGACCTCCAAGGTCCCTTCCAACTCTGTTATTCTATTCTATTCTATATTTTTTTAACGTTTATCCACACAGTGAGTGAATAAAGTACTTGTTTCGCTTCAAGAGATGCAACTCTCTTTAAATAGCTTCTTCATTCTGAAGGCCCATCTATCTTTCAGGGACGGGCAGGGAGACCCTTCCCGTACCCTAATTAAGCTCTGTCCTCTTCCAAAATATGACCATTAGCTCATCTGTAACCTCCTTGCACGGCAGTAGAGCTGGAGAGCAGTTTTTAGAAACAGCCTTATATGGGCAAGGCATCTGGAACAGCAGCAGCAGCCACCCGATACCCGACTGATGCAAAACCAGCCCCACAGATCTCCAGCATCAGCAGGAAATAAGTCTCTGGACTCAAGAGCTACACGACCAGGCGTTATTCGGCAGAGAAGAAACAATCCCCGATCAGCAAAATGGGGTGGGGGAGGAGAAGCTGGTACATCCAGGTACATCCGCCTTTGCAAATGTGGCCAGTCTGTTCATTAGAATAGAGCAGAGTTGGAAGGGACCTTGGAGGTCTTCTAGTCCAACCCCCTGCTCAGGCAGGAAACCCTAGGGCCTAGACCATTTCAGATAAATGGTTGTCCAATCTTTTCTTAAAAAAACTTCCAGTGTTGGAGCATTCACCACTTCTGGAGGCAATTTCTGTTCCACATTTCATTAGTCATTGGGGTCAATAGTGGCTACAGGTAGTCCTCAATTTACGACCTCAATTGGATCAGCATTTCAGTCGTGAATCATTGCAGTCGTAAATTGAGGCATTATGTGGACTTGATTTTATAACTGTTTTGGGGATGGTCGTTAAGGGGGTCTCTATTGTTGTTAAGCAAACCATGTGGTTGTTAAGCGAATCACATGGTCATAAATGCAAAGTTATTTTGCCTTTTTTTTTTTTTGCTGGAAAATGGCAAAAAAGTCGCAAAATGCGATCACAGGACTTTAGGACACGGCAACCTGTCAATTGCCAAGCATATAAAATATAATCAGGTGACCACAGGTGGTGTAGCAATTGTAACTTTGAAGACAGATTGTAAGTAACTTTTTCAAGTCTGTAGTAACTTCAAATGGTCATTAATTGATCAGTTGTAAGTTAAGGACTATCCATATAAGGTGTGGCAGTCATATACAAGTGCATTAAAACATTCCAGTTGTGAGGGTTAGCTGGTAAATTTTTGTTTGACATGGGGGATTCAAGTTGAAGGAAGTGCACATGGAACTGCATTGTTATTTTCATAAATCCTTAGGTGGCTTAAAAAAAATAAAGTAACGTAACCTTTCAGATTTTGGAATAGGAAAGAAATAAGCTTTGCTCTCTTGTCTTCTTCATAAAGATGTTGCTTTTCTTATCAATTTAAGATCAAATTATTCTCCAAAGCACCTGAGTGCAGGACAAGAAGCAATGTGTGGAAATTAACCAAGGAGAAGCAATTTAGAACTAAGGAGGAATTTCCTGACAGCTAGAACAATTAATCAGTGGAATAATTTGCCTCCTGAAGTTGCAAATGCTCCAACACTGGAAGTTTTTAAGAAGAGATTGGACAACCATTTATCCAGAATGATATAGGGTTTCCTGCCTAAGATCCCTTCCAACTATTCTATTCTATTCTATTCTATTCTATTCTATTCTATTCTATTCTATTCTATTCTATTCTATTCTATTCTATTCTATTCTAATTTCCCTCCTCCAGCAATGGGATGAAAATTATGTAGGCCATCCCTCCTTAACCTGATCCTTCTAGAGATCCCGAGATTAACTCAAGATGGACCATGCTGTTTGAACAGCAGTCGAAGCTTTGTTAGATAAATAGGAATGTAGAACTGAATGAAGGAGAGCAAAAAAATACAAGGTCTGGAAGAAAGTTGAGTCTACTTGGTCCAGCATATGCCATCTCAACCAGCATTGGAACCAGACATTGCAAAAACAAGAAGAGAGGAATTCCAACAATAGACCAGAAGCTTTCGTGGTTATAAAAACACGATCTAGCTAGAAGTCTGGGCAACTTGCTTCTTCTAAAGATCCCATCACCTACATTAAATGCATTAAAAAAATAACAACTAGAAGATACAACTTTATTGTCCCAAAGGATTTTTCTTGAAAACATTTAGCTTCTCATCTAAGAAACTTCTTCAGAACTGAAAACGCTTCTTTGGACAAGAAGCAAAATGTTTTCAAGGAAAAAAAAAGAAGAAAGCCCAGCTGCCTTTTGAAAAAACCCCTTTGGGACAAACCATGATCTGCATGAGTGTGAATCTCCGTAGACATACAAGTTTATTCAATGAAGCAAGAGAGTAGAATGTGGGGAAGTTCTTAAGCCATCTTGAATCAAAGCCGATGAACGTAGCTCTTTCCCAGAAATGGCTTTCTATGCATCAGTGACAACTTGTCCTAAATGATCAGGCACATTGTGACGCAATCTTAGATGCTCTTCTGGCCCTTTCCCATTATCACAAGACCACCATGCCTTTGACCCCATAGTAAACAGGTGGAGAGATCCTTTTGGCTATAGAGCCCAAAGGGGATCCCTGACCTAGGCCAGCCTGTGTCACTTTAGTCACATTTAAGCTTTAGGGAAACCAGATTTTTTTTAGCTGACCTTTCTTCAGGCATTATGTTGATGGTATCTCAAAGTACCCAGCCATGAAGGTGAATTAGATCCATTATATACTCAGGCACAGAATCATGATTTATCTGAAAAGGTTGGTGAGGAATGTTGGTGTGCATTTGAGGTACCAAATCAAGGAGATGTGTAAGAAAATGGCCATAATTTAACTGAGGTTAGTTCGATCTGCACTGCAGAGTGAAGGATCTATACAACAAGGTAGGTTTTGCGTTTTGATTACTGGAATGAGAATACCAACAAAATATCGTTTAAAAGCTTACTGTCTGCTTATCTGGCATCATAAAAATATCAGAAGCTGCCTTGTGCCGAATCAGACTGCCAGTGCCACCCCATCTTAATAACACCAAAATTCCCTCACATGCTGCTCTCCAGATCTACAAATCCCAAATGTTTGATGATAAAAGAGCTTATAGGATAATCGATCAAATGCTAAGGACCGAACCAGGGATCTTTTTCATGTAAAGTACACGTTCAACTACTTGTAAAGCACAGCCTGTCCTCAAAATTAGAAAACCAAATTAGAAAACATAAGAACAAAAAGGCAAGATATCATAGTCCAAATCTGATTTAAAAGCCAAATAGCATGAAATATCAAAACTCAGCTGAGCTAATCTACAGTGGCAAAAAATAATAATAATAATCAGGAGATGTCCGGGAGCGCCTTTTCCAATTAATAGATGTTATTAAAAAGCAGAATCTTTTGTGAGCTGATGGAGGGAACTGCAGCTCACAAAAACATATGGCTTTTAATAAAATGTGTTACTCAGAAAAGGTTCTATCAACTTCCTTCTGATTTTTTTATTGTAACTCGGAGAGAATTTCCTCATTCATATTCCATAGAAGTTGCTACTTATTTCCAGTTCCCCGTCTCAAAATACATGAACAGGTGCAGAATAAAAAGGTTATGTCCACAGAATATTGCATATTTTTCTTCGTATAATCATGTTATCTGCAGAATGAACATGGCATTATATTTTTTTATTATCAGATAACGGAGGTGAAGAAATAGTAGATACAATGAGACTTGAGAGTAATAAAAAAAATTGCTAAATCTAGATTTTAGAGCGCAGCCCAAACTTGGCCCATATGCTTTGCCCTACAAAGAAAAGGCCATGTGTTCCCTCTACGTATGTCAGAGAATGAAAGCGCTTTGGGAAAAGATTAATAATTTTCTGAAAACTATCTTTGCTTAAGGGCACCTCTCGCAACATGTAAGTTTTCAGAGACAAGAATTCAGAGGACCGTCTTAAATTTATCACTCTTACAGGGGCTCCACAAATGATAGATGAGGGGTGCAAAGCACTTCTTACAAGAGTTGCACAGAAAGCAGAACGGATGCATGAATGACAGGAGGCCGATCTTTTATGATGTCACACACACACACACCCATTGCTATCCTTAGAAAAGAAGAGATTGTGGTTGAACAGAAATAAGGATGGAGTTGGTGAATTCCTTTCTCCTTCCCCTCACAGTCCCTAAATTCCATATGCTCCCAAATGCTGCCGGGACTTGAAAAACTCAAAGCAGATATTGTATTTTCTTTCTTTTCTTCTTTTTTCTTTTCTTCTTTTTCTTTCTTTCTTTCTTTCTTTCTCTCTCTCTTTCATGTTTGCAAATGACTGCTTAATCACTAAGGGAGATGCTTTGGCATACAAGCCAGCATTATGTTGGGAGAAAAGAGGTTAGGGCCATCTCTGAAAGCCTGCGATTAGGATACGGGCCCGTGTGTGATATTTCAACCAAGCTGTGCTAGGGCGAGTTTGCAACTGCCACAAAAAGATATATTTAGCTGGTTTCTTTTCTTTCTCTCTTGGGTCTCTTGTCATTCCAGGCATTGCTCAGACGTGGCTGCTCCGGCCCTCGGCAGATTCCACTCTGTTGACATATGTGCTCTCTCCTTCTTCTCCGCACACCCCTTCTGTCCACCAGTGCTACTTTGAATCTCGCCTGACGTACGGTGCCCAAAATGTCACTCATGGTTGGTCCTGTGTGGGATGTGGGTCTGGCTGACGGGAGGTGACAGCTGCAGGCAACGGTATCTAATGTACAGAGATGGCAGCTGGCCCTTAGAAGATGGGCATCCTCATTCCTATAATATAGGTTCCTTGGTTTCTCTAGGGTAGTGTCTAACTCTATGGAATAGCCATAGCAATAGCACTGATTTACAGTGCTTTTACAGCCCTCTCTAAGCGGTTTTACAGAGTCAGCCTCTTGCCCCCAACAATCTGGGTCCTCATTTTACCCACCTTGGAAGGATGGAAGGCCGAGTCAACCTTGAGCCGGTGGGACTTGAACTGCCAAACTGCTGGCAATCAGCAGTCAGCAGAAATTAGCCTGCAAAACTGCACTCTTAACCACTGCGCCACCACGGCTAAATATTTATTTCAGATCAGGGAAAAGCAAGCAATTTCCAAAATGATTAGTTAATTCTGACACCGATTCCACCGTCAGGTTATATTTTTTTTTAATCGATACAAGCCTTTTCCCTATCCTGCAAAGTCCACCGAGTGGGTATGACCTCAGACCTCAACATCCATGGTTTCAGGAGCATTATATCTGTCTTCCCACTCAGCAAATTTCCACGGAGGCCAACTCTGAGGATTTGCTTCCCCACCCCCTCCCAGGAAGACAGAGGCGCACCCCAGAATTACTACCTGGTATTTATGATTGGTGCCACACTGGAAATAAATGCGAGTTTGTCGATAAAACCAATACAGCAAAGGAATTAAGAAAAGCAGCCAAGCCGGCTCATGACCCAGAAGCTCTCCTGGAGACGTTCCATTGGGCCTGGAACTCAATCCATACATCTTGGATCTGCTGTTTTCTCTCTCTCTAACTGGCCTCCTACCTTTCGCTGTTGCTTTTCCCAGGCTGGGTCAAGCAGTAAGTCCCGATCCCAGTCTTCCTCCTGTGCCATGTAGTCTTCGGTCATCATGTAGCAATGGTTGTATTGCATGTGCGTTTCCATCTGAGTCGTCATGTTGCCTTGTTCTGCGAAGCCCTTTTCCTCTGTGCCTATTCTCTCCCTTACAATTTACACAGTTCCCCCACTCGCTCGAGCTTTCGGTCTCTTTTTCTGCTTTGCTCCCCTCTCTCGGCACCCCTTAGAGGTCAAGATCCCCCAAAGTCCTTCCAGGCTGTGCGTCTGCCTGCTTTGCAGCTGCACCTGTCAAAACCAATCCACGTGACCAGTCCTCAATAAGTATTATCAGCCCCGGGAAGGGGGATCAGGTTCCATCTTAAAAAGGCCACGGGGAGGGGACAGTGCAAGTGTTCCTACCAACCAGATAGGGGTGGTGAAGACAACTGTTGGGAGGCCAAGTATTCTCCCCCACCCCCACTTAAAGCAGAGCCGCAAGCTCTTAAAAAAGAAAATTGCTCCAGTGGTCTGAATGTCTCTCCCACAAAATCCATGCCAGATGCAGGAAGACACTCCTTAGAGCAAGAAACTCTGCTCAGGGAGGAAATTTCCCATTTTCAGTACAGCAAAAGAGGAAAAATCTTACATAGAGCACTGTCATTAACTTTCCACTAAGGTGCAAGGTACGGTTTTTGACATGCTGTCAAGATTCAAGAATAAACGTATGGCTGTTAATGAACAGAACAGAAGAGAAGAGAGCAACAGACTTGGAAGGAACTTGGAAGTCTTCAAGTCCAACCCCCAGCTCAAGCAGGAGACCCTATTCCATTTCAGACAAATGGCTGTCTAATAATCTCTTTTTAAAAAAATCTCCAATGATGGAGCACCCGCAATTTCTGGAGGCAAGCCCTTCCGCTGATTAAGGGTCAGCTGGCCTCCAGGTTGAGGAAGAAGTTAAGGCCAAATTAATTTCCAGATGTTCTCTTATGAATTTGGACTTGCAACCACGTTCTCCAAATAGATTCTAAAAATTTCCCAGTGTTTCCCATGACAACAACCAAACAACCTGAGTTCTTTTTGAGATCCTGACACTCTGTCCAATGAAATGTTTTTTTTTTTTTTTTTGGATGGATGGAATATGGCCTCTTTATTTGATTGCAAGTAATGAAGGAAAAACCTTCTGAACATGTTCATTTTCAGAAGTCTATTTCACAAGCTCTATATGGGGTTCCCCAATATTAAAACTAGATGCCGCGCGTCATCACAGGATGTTTGAAATTCCACAAACTGCTATTATTTTACAAAAGGTTACTTCTTCTTTGCGAAAAGTGCTGCAAGAAACCAGCCTCCCCCTGCACTTTAAAAATGTGATAGGTTTGTCGTTGCATCTCTCGGAAAGTCACATGTTGCATTTTGATATTTGAAATCCTCCCTGTGAGCTTTAAAACGTGCCAGAAGAAATACCTGTTGAAAGGTCATTTCAAGAGGAGAGGAAAAGGTTTTCAAGACTGACCTTATTCTGTTTGGGATACCATGGACACAGATTTGGTTTAGATTCCCAGAGCTTTCTGCTTCTTTGTATTTCACCAACATTTGCATAACACTCAATGCAGTTTCAATTCATTTGCAGGCTGCTCCTGTTACACAGGAGTTATTCTTAGGATCGGTGAGAAAGGGCTTGGGAAAGCTACTGAATGCCTAGGGGGGGAAAAGTCAGGTTCTAATTTAATGTTTCAAAGTAGACTAAAGGTAGACAAAGATTTTAATCCGTTGCTTTAAATCATATTTCTACAGCATTTTAGCTCCAATTCAAGTTCCTGTACATAGCAAAAACAACAACAAAGCAATGTACAGATATTTTAAAAGTCAGTCCCTTTTAATAATTTAAACAATATAGTCAAAAGACGAAAAGCACAGATAATGTACATTTAAATGTACAGATAACCAGATCTCTGCCTTTGTTTTGGTCCTTTTGACTGAAATTTAGCAATGTATAGGACCCTAACCTGCTTGTTTTTTGGGCTTTTAAAGGGTCAATGTTGACCCTGAGGAAGTTGCTGAAAAAGTCTCTGCAACTTTTTTGGCAAAATTATGCTAACGCTTTGTTAAAGAGGGAAGAAATTAACCAACACAAAGTTGGCTAATTCTAACATACTCTATATACAGTATGCTCCAAAGTAGTAGAAAGCTTATTTTATTTCATCTATTCTTTAACCAATCAAATTCCTCCCAGAGGGAGGTGCACCATTCCTGGAGGTACTGCAATACCAGGCTGATGCTTGGAGTGGACGGAGCAAGCCCCTATTCCATCTCCCAGTTCCAAAAATCCATTTAATATGTAGTCCTCAAATAGAGGACATATCAGATATTAAACTGATAAGAACAGATACTACACTTGATCTTAGCCAAAAGGCCGAGAAGCGATACCTTCCCTCGCCAGCAGCCTCCCAGGGCATTCTCTCCTATTAAACTTCAGATAATGACGAGCACATTTCTTACGGAATGTATTCCTTATCGCATCGGAATCAGCACTGCTTTGCAATCTCATCAGATACATTCTGACATCGTGCCTATTTCTACTGTCCAAGTTAACAGTCTTCTATTGTGAAGTTTTAACTATACAAATTATAAATTCTGCTAGCAACGCTCATTTCCTGATTGCCTGTGCTTCTTCTGACAGCTATTGGTACAATATTTGCATAAGCCTTCCCATTTTTCCCCATCATGCCTTTGTGGCTGTTATTTCAGGACTTACCAGTAGAGACGTGAGTCCTACTCTGAAAGCTTCTTGTTCGATGAGTGTTCTTCTGAGAAAAGAAAGGAAAAGGCCCATGAGAATACGATAAATAAAAAAGATGTCATAAAGATATTCCTTGCACAAAGCTTCCTGGTTTTCACATTTGTCCACAAAGACAAATGTAAATTCAGACGCTTTGCTTGCCGTTTCCTTCAAGCTTTGAGCATGGCTTATAGAAGCTTATTTTGAAAAATAACTGGTTATTGTATTCCTTAAACACATGCGATTATATTATAAATATACTTGCTCTGTTTCATACATATCAAAATGAACCAGCAACAATTATTATTAGTAGTGTTGAGTGCCCTATGGCGAAGAACACCAAATTCAGAACTGAAGAAGCTTCTTAGAGGAGAAGCAAAACATTTTCAAGGGGGAAAATAACCCAAGAAAGTCCAATTGCCTTTTGGAAAAGCAGCTTTGGGACAATCATGACCTGGATGGTTGAGAATCTCCATACCCAATTCAATAATAAACAAAAAATGTGTTAATCTGTTGCAATGGAAACAGAGAAACCACAGCCGTTTGTGGCATTTTTAAAAAAAGATGTAGACAGTTACATGTTGAATAACTGTCCCCCTCCAACCTGCACAAAAAGACCCCAAAGGGGGAGACTCTCTGCAGCAACAAAAACGTTCATTGCACATATCCATCCCAGAGGCTGTAGTTTGAGGAGCCCTGATTTAGTGCAATATAAAAAATGCGAATAATTTTTCTGTGGACCACCAAAATTTTCTTGCGGACCACCAGTGGTCCACAGATTACCAGTTGCTGACTGCTGCTATAGGTCACTGCATGTCAGAACTAGACACAAGATAGTTCCCCCCCCATGCCATCACTCTGCTAAACAACTAATTCCCCATAACACTGTCAAACTATCTAGAAAGGCAGCATTACCATCATTATTCTCATCTTCCCTATTACCTATCTCCTTATCTTATGACTGTAACTTTGTTGCTTGTATCTTACGATTTATATTGTTTACTTAGTATCCTAATATGATTTCTGTTGATTGCTTATTGAGTATCCACAATTATCACTAAGTGTTGTATCTAATGTTTTATGATGAATGTATTTTTACTATAATAGCAATAGTACTTACTTATATACCGCTTCACGGTGCTTTACAGACCTGTTTAAACAGTTTACAGTCTGTTGCCCCCAACAATCTCATTTTACCGACCTCGGAAGGATGGAAGGTTGATTCAACTTTGAGCCAGTCAGGATTGAACTGCTGGCAGCGGGCAGAGTTACCCTGCAATCCTGCATTCTAACCACTGGAAGGAAGGAAGGAAGGAAGGAAGGAAGGAAGGAAGGAAGGAAGGAAAAGGAGGAGGAAAGGACAGGAGAGGACAAGAGAGAGGAGAGGAGAGGAGAGAGGAGAGGAGAGGAGAGTAGCAATATCACCTAGACTTATATACCGCTTCAGTGCTTTACAGCGCCCTCTAAGCGGTTTAGAGTCAGCCTCTTGCCCCAAACAATCTGGGTCCTCATTTCACCAACCTCAGGACGAAAGGCTGAGTCAAATTGATCTATCGCTATTGTTGTATGCACACTGACAGCTTATGCACTGGAGACAAATTCCTTGTGTGTCTAATCACACTTGGCCAATAAAGAATAATAATACTTAAGACAATGGATAAAGTGGATCAAGGAGATCCCAGGACTGATTTTGAAGATGGAGAAGACAGAATTAAACACAAGTCCAAATGAAAAGCATTTGCCCATACAAAAGCAGGCCTCACGCCCACCTGTTCAGAACAATACAGGTAGTCCTCGACTTACGACCACCACGGAGGCCAGAATTTATGTGCTAAGTGAGACAACTTTTAAGCAGGTTTTGTCCCATTTTACGGCTTTTTTTGCCACTTTCATTAAGTGAATCACTGCAGGTGTTAAATTAGTAACAGGGTTGTTAAGGGAATCTGGTTTCCCCCACATTGACTTGGCTTGTCAAAAGGTCTCAAAAGGAGATCCCATGACCCCAGGACCCTGCAACCGTCATAAATGTGAGTCAATTGCCAGGTATCTGGAATGCAAATCATGTGCAACAGTCCTTAAGTGTGAAACACGATAAGGCATTTTTTTCAGTGCACCTTGTTAACCTCGGTCAGTAAGCAAATAATCATAAGTCGAGGACCACCTATATTTATCATTTGAACGCTTGGTGCATAACGGCATCTCTGACACAGCATGTCAGGGAGACAAATTTCTGAAGTAAACAAGGATTTTCTGTAAACAAGAAATTTCTGAGGTAAAAAAGCCGAGCGCCGATTGGACAAGAGACGCGCCGATCCGTTCGAAAGGCGGGCTTAGCAAGGGCGGCCGCCGCCGCTGATTGGCTAACGGCGGTTTGAGCGGGAAAGGGGCGGCTGAAGCGAAGCCGGAAGAAGAGGCGAGAGCGCGTGGGGCCGCGCACGCGCCGTCATGGCAGGCAGCGACTGGGACCGGCGGGTGCTGCCCGTATGCGTCGGGGCGGTGTTGGCGACCGCGCTGGTCGCGGAGGTGCTGGTGGTGCTGCTGCGATTCCGTCCGCCCGGAGAGCCCTTCCCGCTCTGGCCCATCGCCTCGCTGGTTTTCCTGCTAACGAGCGCGCTGGAGAGCGCCCGCCGCTTCATCATGGCTTCGCCCAGCACGCGCGGCGTCATGCTGGCGGGGGCGGGGCAAGGATGGGAGTGAGTGGGCGTGGTTACCGACCCGGCGGGGACCAATGGGAAAGCGGTCGCGCCTCGAGGGCGGGGTTTCTAAAAGTGGCGGGAAAAAAGCCCCCCCCCCCCCCCCCCCCCCTGCGGGGGGGGGGGCTGCAATAATGAGGGAATTAAATCTCAGAGGAAAATGGAGACGAGACTGTTTTGGAGGAAACTAGGATCTCTGCACGTGCTCAGGAACACGCTGTTTCTCCATTGCGCTTCTTTTTTTTCAAAACTTCAGAAAAAAAGGGGAAAAATTTGGGAGAATATCAAGCCTTTCCCAATATGGAGGAGGAGCTTTAATGAAAACAAATGATTAAGTTTATTGAACTTTTTAAGCCCTCATGGTTCCTAGGTTTATGAGGCCCCTATCTCAAGGAGGCAGCCAGCTGTGGATTGACCAAAAGTGTAAAGGAAAGAAGGAGGTATTGCTTTCTCTCAGCCCAATCTACCTCACAGGGTTGTTGTGGGGAAAATAGCAGGAAGGAGGAGTATTAAGTAGGTTTGCCTCTTCGAATGACATAAAGTAATAAAGGGCAGGATAAAAATCAAATAATTCGTCGGGCGTAGAGTAGTATTTGTGGACTGCAGATTTCAGACAGACCACTAGATGGCACCAAAGAGACAGGAGCTACTCTTTGCTGCCCTCTAGTGACTGCCTCATGTATGTATTTTATCTGTTTGTTTGCATGCCATCTTGTTGCAAGGTGATGCTGGGCGGCATACAATATTTAAAAGCAACAGAATAATAAAATATTTCCAATAAAAATACAAATTATAATTAGAAGATTGGGAAGAAAGGGGCAGGATGTGCAGGGAGGGGGGAATCTTCTATTGGTCTACCAACCACATTAGTTTTTTTTTCAAAGAAGGATTGGAATCCCAAAGGAAGACAAATGTACTCCCTGGGCTGAACCAATAAGGCTTTATTGGCGTATCTATTTATATCCTATCTTTATTTTTTTATAAACAACTCAAGAAGGTAAATATACTTAATGCTCCTCCTTCCAATTTTCCCACAGCAACAATTCTGTAAGGTGTTTGGGCTGAGAGTCAGAGGCTGGTCTAAAGTCACCCAGCAGGCCTTAATGTGGAACTAGAACTCATTGTCTCCTGGTGATTGGCCCGAAGTCACTCACCTGGCTTTCATGCCCAAGGCAGGACTAGAACTCACTGTCTCCTAGTTATTGGCCAGGAGACAGACAGCTTTCATGCCTAAGGCGGGACTAGAACTCACTGTCTCCTAGTGATTGGTACAAGGCACCCAGTCAGCACCATCTAATCATCCACCCTCTCCTAACGCTCATTCTTTCGCCTCCCTCCAGTTACTGCTATGCCTGCCAGACTCACGTGCCGCCCCGCTGCAGCCACTGCTTTACCTGCAACGTTTGCGTCCTGCGACGAGATCACCATTGCCTGCTGCTCGGCCAGTGTTTAGGCTATCAGAACTACCGTTACTTCCTCTGCCTGCTGCTTTATGGGTCGGTCGCCTTGCTGTACGGCAGCTTACTCAATGCTAACGTGGTTTGGATGCTGCTAGAGGAAGGTGGCTTTGCATACAAAATCCTCCTGCTGATGCTGCCTTGGCTGATGTTCCTGATGGGTAAGAACGAGTGAGAGCTTTTATTTATTTATTTATTTATTCATTTATTTCAGGGGTCAGCAACCTGCGGCTCCGGAGCCACATGTGGCTCTTTGGGCCCTCTGCTGTGGCTCCCTGTCGGGTGATCCCACAACTAGCTGGCCCCACCCTTCGCCCTCCCCTCCCAGTCACTCCTCGCCTGGCTTGAGAAGGTACGGATGATGGCAGGGGATGGAGAAGTGGCCAGAGCAGAGACAGAGAGATACAGAGAAAGAGATATAGAGAGAGGGGGAGGGAGGGAGAGATATGTCAAAAGGGTTTTGTAGTTCCTGGTGTTTTTTAACAACTGGTTCTCTGCCCTAATGACCGGCTGGGTAGGCGTGGCTGGGGGGGTCATGTGACTGGTGGAAGTGAGTGACATCGAGTTGGCCACGCCCACCCAGGTTTTGTGGCTCCCAGTGTTTTCTTTTCTGTGGGAAACGGGTCCAAATGGCTCTTTCAGTGCTTAAGGTTGCAGACCCCTGCTTTATTTAAAAGAAGAAGGTGGACATTTTTTGGTATCTGGGATCCCACCTCCAAGGCACTGGTGAGGTACGAGCAAGGGGGTGAATGCAGCCTGGATGCATTGGCGAGAACTCACCGGTGTGGTATGTGACAGACGAATGCCAATCCATCTTAAATTTTAAAGATTTACAAGACAACCATCCATCCTGTTGCACTGTATGACACTGAATGCTTTGGCAGCAACAACAGGGACCGAAAGCTATCTCCGTGCCATGGAAATGCGAATCCTCCGTTGGGATATCGGGCATCTCCCTTCTTGACCACATCATAAATGACACCATTCGACAACCATAGAGAAGATGAGAGAAAGCTGGCTCCACTGGTATGGACGTGTCCAGAGAGCAGCACCTTCCACGGTTGCCAAGACTGCCTACCAACTGGAAGCCAATGGCTGGCGATCTTGCGGGCGTCCAAAACAGAGATGGCAAGACATCATCAAAACCCTGGAGATGCAGCTGATCATGCAAAGTGGCATTCAATGATCCAAAAAGCTGACCCTGCAATTTACGGGAATATACGTTAGGAAGAAGATTTATTCATTTATTTAACATATATGCCCCCCATCTAGCCGGGATTTGATTTTGGGTGGCTATCAAATATATAAAAAAAAAAAAATACAGATGGTCCTTGACTTAACAACCATTCATTTAGTGACCATTCAAAATTACAAAGGCACTGATAAAACTTACCTGACCGTTTTTTCACATTTATAACCTTTGCAGCATCTCCGTGGTCACATGATCAGAATTTGGACTCTTGACAATTGGCATGTATTTATGACGATTGCGGTGTCCTGGGTTCAGGTGACCTTCTAACAAGCGAAGTCAGTGGGGAAGCTAGATTCCCTTAACTGTGTTACTTAACTGCAGCTTGTCTGAACAGCTGTGGGGGAGAAAGATCGTAAATTGGGGCAAAGCTCACTTAATAATTCTCACTTAGCAACAGAAATTTTGGGCTCAAATTGTGCTCAAAAGTCGAGGATTACCTGTAAAATGTTAGAACAATAAAAATAATTTACAATGAAAAGGTAGGTAGGAAGGGAACAAGAAGCACGTGAGGGCAGGGGGGGGGTTCTTGTCTTAATCATGGCTGCCTGGGGAATTCTGGGAGTTGAAGTACACAGATTCTGGGAGTCTGAAATTGCCAGAGTTGGACACGTCTGCTCTAGATGAAGCAGCTATAATTACGCCTCACCTTCCTTCTCTTGCAGGGCAAGTCAGTTTCGTGACCTTTGTCTACGCTTTTGTGACCGACATCTGTGTTGTGGGCTTCTTGTTCTGCATCAGTTTCCTGCTGTTCCACAGCTTGCTGGCCCTGCGCGGACAGACCACCAAAGAATGGTTCGAAGGGAATCGCCGGTACCACTTGGGCTGGCGAAACAACCTTCGGCAAATCATGGGAAAACGCTGGCTGCTGGCCTCCCTCACGCCTTTCATCACTTCCCATTTGCCAGGAGATGGAATCACGTTCCAAACCAGCTCTCCGAAAACAGAAGTGCTCTCCAGATCACCCAGCAACTAAAGGTGTGTTTCTGGGATTTTAAACAATTAGGAAGTGTGTGGGAATCCCCCCCCCCCAAAAAAACACGTCCATCTGGTTTGTTAAAACAATTAAGTACAGAGTCACCCTGTGGCGAGCTAGATGGCAAACAAATTTAATAATAAATAAATTATAATTTGTAGTACTATATACAGGTATTCCTTATCTTAAAACCATTTATTTAGGTACCATTCCAAGTTACACTTCTGAAAAACTGACTTATGACCGCTTTTCACATTCAGTTGCAGCCTCCTCTTCATCATGTGATCAAAATTCAGATGCTTGGCAACTGACTCCTATTTATGACAGTTGCAGTGTCCCAGGTCATGTGATCACCTTTTGTGATCTGACAAGCAAAGTCAATGGGGAAGCCAGATTCACTTAACAACCGTGTTATGTGGTGGCGCAGTGGTTAAAATGCAGTATTGCAAGCTAATTCTGATGACTGCTGGATGCCAGCAGTTTGACGGTTCGAGTCTAATTGGCTCATGGTTTACTCAGCCTTCCATCCTTTTGATGTCAGTAAAATGAGGACCCAGATTGTTGGGGGGCAAGATGCTGACAATAAACTGTTTAGAGAGGGCTGTAAAGCACTGTGAAGCGATATATACGTCTAAGTGCTATTGCTAACTAAATAGCTGCAATGATTCACTTAACTATGTCAAGAAAGATCAAAAAATGGGGGGAGAATCATTTAACAGCTGTCTTGCTTAGCAACAGAAATGTTGGGCTCAATTACGGTGGTAATTTGAGGACTGCCTGTAGTATTATAGTCCTATACAGATATACATGATAGATCTGTAGAACATTTTTAAATGTTGAATTGCGTCACCTTACTAGTAGTCCTTGACTTACAACCACAATCGGAACCAGAATTTACATTGCTAAGATGTAAGATGGTTGTTAAGTGAGTTGCACATGATTTTATGACCTTATTAAGCAAATCATTGCAGTTGTTAAGTGAATCACATGGTCATTAAGCAAATTTGGCTTTGCTTGTTGGGATCTGGCTGGGAAGGTCTCAAATGTCAATCATGTGACTCAACGACACTGTTACCATTGTAGATCAGGGGTCCCCAACCCCCAGTCCATGGACCAGCACCTGGCCAGGGTCTGTCAGAAACCGGGTCATATAAATTAGTGAAGCCCCATCTGCGGGATGCAAGCAGCACAAGGAACCACACCCTCTCTGGTCCGTAGAAAAAAATCTCCACAAAACTGATCCCTGGTGCCCAAAAGATTGGGGACCACTGTTGCTCCTGAATTTTAATCATATGACCCTGGGGATGCTGTGATGGTCATTGTCATATGTCGTGTTTTTCACTGCTGTCGTAACTTCGAATGGTCACCAAACGACTAGTTGTAAGTCAAGGACTATCTGTGTGTTCAAGTTTGCTGATGACGGATTCTCTCTCTTCTAGGATTTCCCCACCTGTAATTATGAGGAAAATTGAGTTCTTTTCAACGATGGCTCTCTTCATTTGAAAGCAGACAACTTGGGTGAAAATTCTGAAGGTTTTGTCTTACATCGTTGAAAGCTGAAAACAGTGTGATCTTGGAACGGTGGTGACTGATTGTTTTCCCCACACTCCCTGGGAAAGGGGCTTGTAATGCTTTCGTTTCAGTGATCTGGGAAGAAGGAAATTGCTAACTGGAGCAAGACGGGGGGACACTCATGCTTCGCTAAACTGGTCTAAATGCAATGGTTAATACTGCTTTCTCCTGGTCTAAAGTATATTATATATGTGTCTGTGTATTTTTTTTTTCTCCCTCTTATATCCATTGCTCTCCAAATTTGCACACCCCTTCTTTTCCCAGCTTGGGAAAAATGTGAAGCTAAAACCAAAAGTCAAACACTGCCTAGAAATGGATTCAGGGACCAAAATCCAAGTTTATAATGCTTTGCATCTCAGTTGTTTTCTCCCCTTGCAGCAATTGTGAGACTGGTTTTTTTTTTTATCCTGAGTCCTGAGATCATGCAGAAGTCAACAAACCTTACGTTGTGAAATATTAGTACAATGTTTCTCAACCATGGCAACTTTAAGACAAGTGGACTTCTCCCAGAATTCCCCAGCCAGCTATGCTTTAAGAGGGGATGGGTTTCAACTTCCAAAATTAAATCATGCTGGAATTCTGGGAGATGAAACTCACCCCTCTTAAAGTACCTTGCCTGAGGAATTCTGGAAGTTGAAGTCCACCCATCTTTAAATTTCCAAGGTTGGGAGATACTGTGTCAGGGAAATGGTTAACAATTTTTACCCCTTGCTATTCTGCCTGTTCCTTCCCCATATTTGGCACTGTTCCACCCAATATTGTCCACCCAAATGTCTCTCTTCTTCCTTTCATATCCAAAATCACCAATCCCCATAGACATGGTTTGCACTGTGAGAGACCCACAAAATGTGTGGGCATTTACTGTATTCTTTTTTCTTTTCTTTATGTTAGATTTTATCCACTTCGTTCTATGATTGTTTCTAATACGGTATTATTTTTTAATGCTTTAATGTTTTTATGCTATAAGCTGCCCAGAGTTGTTGGATACAAGATGGGAGGTTAACAAATTTCCTAAATAAAGAAATAAAGCTTTTATACAGTGCCTTTTATATTTAACTGAGCACTGATTGCACTGTAAGCTTTTCAACCCGAAAAAATTAACTCTTTTCCCATTTCTTCAAGTCAGGTGTACAGACTATTATCAGTGCGGTTAATTTGAATGCGTCAAGATAATGCGGTGGCCCTTGGTTAGTGTGAACAATCTCGAGAAGCTCAAAAGCAGCACTGCTTCCCAAATGTCTGCCTCTCTTAGTAACTTTGAATTATGTTGGCCTTGGATAAATGATTAAAATTATATTTTTCATTGCAGGGAAGTGTGGGGCAAATGGCTATTTTTCTGTTTTAACGTTTCATGTAACTTCTTGAGAAGAGATAAATAAATGAAAAAATTAAGTGGTGATGCCATCCTTTTGTGATCTCTTTATGTTGTTGTTGTTTTAAGTGGCATTGTAGTTGGTTGATCGGAGCAGAGGTCCCCAAACCCCATGCCAGGACCATAAGACTGTTTTGTTTAGATCTGACTAAGAGTCAAATTTGCTGTGTTATTTCTTTTTATGTATTAATTTTTTTTTAAAACTGTCCACCTACACAAAGGGACTTTATTTACTGATTAGAGCAGTGTTTCTCTACTTCACCAACTTAAATCTGGGTGGACATCAACTCCCATTGCTGACTGGGGAATTCTGGGAGTTGAAGTCCGCCCCGGTTTAAATTAACCCTGGGAGCACTGGATTAGAGAAAGACGTATCACTTAAAACACACCAAATATCCCACTGAGCTAAAACTTCTGTTTGAGTCTCCTTTGGCTTCAGCTTCTAGGAAGAAGCTGTTGAAACACATCGTAGAAATAATAACCGATATATCTTTCTTTTCAGCTGGGTTCAACCCTGTGACACAGACTTGAGGTACGAGGCCCAGCTAGACTTCCAATCTTAGCAGTGGTGTTTCCATGCCAACATCCAGCCTGTCCTGTGTCTTGCCTTGATTCCAGAACCCTCCGCTTTGGCTGGCCTTGTTCTGAAAGAGGACCAGTTGCTTCGGTAACCAGAGAGTAGCCAGGACTCTTCCATGTTGTCGTGGGCACCATGTTGAACCCTCATCGCCAGTCTGTGCTGACCAATGCCTGTATCAAGCCCTCGGTGGATCCCATCACCCGAACCCCCGGCACCATCTATGAACCAAAGGGGCAGGTCCGACTTTTGGGTCTGCTTTCAGAGAATACCTCGTCGCAGCAGGTAGCTTGGGTTGGCCTAACACCATTGTCATGGGTTATGGGTTCATGCCCTGCAGAAAAGTCTAATTCGTCTTAACTAACCAGTTAGAAGAGAAGAGCAAGCAGAGACAGAGGGTGTTGTGACCCAGGCCCAAGTAGTTATTACCAGACACAATCAGTTTTAAACATATTTTATTAGAACAGCTGAGAATTACTTCATTCTCCGCTTAGTCCAAATTAATTCCAAAACAAATTCTTCATAAACAGTCCTTCGGCCTTATCACCAACCTTTGTTTTCTTTGGCACTGTGCCAAAGGCTTTTCTTGGCAAGAACCCCACAAAGTTCAGAAGCAAGGGACACTGACAAGAAACAAAATGTAGCAACGTTGCTTTCCTACAAAGATCCCAAGAGCCGTTGCTGCTCTTTTAAGCCGCCTTGGAGGGCCCAATCATCTGGCCTTACTGCTGAGTCGTCCTTTTTGCTTTAGCTGCTCTTTTCTTCTGGCAGCTCTTCGCATGTGTGCACTAGGAACAGGCTCCTTCTGTTCCTCTGCCTCTCTGCTATCCGCCTCTGGAGGCCCCGGAGTCCACACATCGCTTCCAGATGGCCCTGGCCCCATCTCTGCCTCCGACACAGAGCCCTCGTCTGGGCCTTCCCCTGACTTCAGGACTGGCCCATTGTCCTCCCCAGCCTCCTCACTGTCCGACTCCGTTGCCAGCTCCGCAAGCTGCTGGTGGACCACAACAGAGGTGGTGGTGGTGGTGGAGTAAAGCAAGTCATCAGCCTAGAATTGTTACGTTCCCATAAACGGTCTAAACCCAAGTCCTCTTAAATTCCGTTGATCCTTATCTAGTGTCACGTTAGTACTAACATTAGTTGACTAGATTCTTGTGTAAGGCTTAAGCAATGAATCTTAACTGAAACTGATGGTCCTGATTTTTCACACCTGACACTAGCAACGGAAGGATCTACCCAGTGCATTAAGCTTTGGCGGGGGCAAAGAATAGCCAGAGCACCCATTAGAGGCTCACCAGTCTCTTTTAAAAAGAGACTGGACAGCTACTTGTCTGAAATGGTATAAGGTCTCCTGCTCCTGCTCCTCCTCCTAGAAGACCTCCAAGGCCCCTTCCAACTCTTATTCTGTTATATCTTCCTTAGCCATC
Organism: Pantherophis guttatus; assembly: GCF_029531705.1. Next base: position 1,368,830 of record NW_026844060.1, read on the forward strand.
AAGTTCCCTCTTTGCTTTTTCTCAATTAAGAATTTTGTTAAAATTGTCATCCAATTAAACCACCCAGAGTCACCTTGTAGAGGTGATGGGGCGGCATAAACATGAAACAAATAAATAAAAAATCATAAGATACAAATAAAAATAAACATCATGACGGGGAAAATGAAAAAGGGGAAGAAAAGGTGTAGGTGTAAGGAAAGGGAAAAAAAGCATTAACTCCCAACCTCTTTCGGCGGATTAAAATACAGAATAAAATTGCAGCCCCCGCATTTTCCTTTACCAATTTAAACGAATACTGAATTTCTATAGCAACAAGCCATTCATCAGCAAACATTAACGTCAAGAGTTCATTGTTTTTCTGTCTTGAACACAGAGTCCAGAAGCAGTTCCCAAGTCGAAACAAAGATGGATATGTTCTTTAATTAAAGCAGCCATGCTATTTGTTGTCCATCAAGTTCCCTTAATGCATTTATAGAAGCTTTTCATTAAAATATAAGACTCTGTAAAGAGACACACCGATCTCAAGCATTATCCTGATTAGTAGACCAATTATAAAAGTACTTTAGATAGTTCATCTGGTTAATGTCTGCGTTCATTCCTTCAATTTCTATCCTAACTACAGGTAGTCCTCGACTTAAAACAATTTGTTTAGTGACTGTTCGAAGTTACAGTGGCACTGAAAAAAAGCGACTTATGACCGTTTTTCACACCGATGACCGTTACAGCATCCTCATGGTCACGTGATTTATATTTGGAAGCTGTGGCAACTGGTTCATACTTATGACCATTGCAGTGTCCCAAGATCACGTGATCCCCTTTTGGGACCTTCTGACAAGCAAAATCAACAGGGAAACCAATTTCACTTAACAACCAGGTTACTGGTTTATCGACTGCAGAGATTCATTTAATCACGTCGTAAAATGGGGCGAAACTCACTTAACAAATGTCTCACTTGGCAACTAACTTGCATTTACAAGAGTTGCAGCGTCCTGCAGTCACTGGGACCTTCCCAGCTGGCGTATGACAAGCAAGTCAATGATGAAACCGGCAGGGAAAGTCACAGGTCGCAATCATGTGATGTCTTACTTAACAACCATGGTGATTTGCTTAATGGCCACAGCAAAAAAAGGTTCTGAAATTGAATGCGGTCACATGGCGCCTCATTGAATGATGGCACTACTTAACGGCAAATTTTCTGGTCCCTCTCGTGGTCATAAGTCAAGGACCACCTATAGGGGTAAAATTGATAATCAGAATAGAGCTGGAAGGGACCTTGGAGGTCTTCTAGTCCAAGCCCCTGCTCAAACAGGAGCCCCTATTCCATTCCAGACAGTCTTCTTAAAAACCTCCAGTGATAAAGCACCCACAATTTCTGGAGGGAAGCTGTTCCACAGGTTAATATTGTCGTCACCCAATTCCTGCAGCTGTTCTTCCTATGTTTTAGTCTCCAGGCCTTTAATCATCTTAGTTGCTCTTTTCTGCACTCTTTCCAAAGTCTCAACATCTTTTTTGTAGTACGGCGACCGAAACTGGATGCAGTATTCCAGGTGTGGCCTTACTAAGTCTTTACAAAGCGGTACTAATATTAAAATTGCCCAAGAAAGAACAGCATTTTTCTCTTTCCTTAGGAGGACTACCTGGATGCTGGCGATGGACTGCTCATCTGTATGAAACGCGCTAAGAAAAAATCCCTTCGCCCTCTCTTCAAGGGCTGCTGGGAACCCGAACAAGACGTCCCCGATGTCAGCGAAGCCTCAGATGTCGACCCCGATCAAGGCGTAAACAAGTGAGTTTGGTGAATGCTTTCTCTGGCTTTAATCCTTTTTTTTGAAATTAAATTGCTGTCTGTGACCATAGGATTGTGGGTCCTCCAGGAACTTAAAGCCAGTTGCAAGGAGGGTTGTGCGGATCTATGAAAAAAGCTCAGTGTGTAGACCCTCAGGCTGTAAAGTGGGGGGGGGGGAGAATAATCTAGATCTATGAAAAGAGTTCAGAGTGTGTCAGGTTGTGCAAGGATATGTGGGGAAGAGCAGAGGAACAGTCAGATAAGAGACAGCATAACCCTCAGCTGGGTAACAGGCAGGGTAAGAGGTTCAGAAGGGACCCTCCCTAGTTTCTCAGGCTGTAAAGGAGGGGAGGGGAAGAATTTAGATCTATGGAAAGAGTTCAATCTTATCAGGTTGTGCAAAGATGCTGTATATGGGGAACACCTTGGGAGATGGAGCAAATAGATATTGCCCAGGAATGGTCAAATAAGAGGCAGCATAACGCTCAGCTGTGTAACAGGTAAGACAAGAGGCTCAGAACAGATCCTCCCTAGTTTCTCAGTCTGTAAAGGAGTTGGCGGGTGTGGTATGTGGGGAAGACCTTGGCAGATGGGGCAAAGAGATGCTGCCAAGGGAACAGGCAGATAAAAGACAGTATAGCCCTCAACTGCATAATGGATGTAAAAAGAGGCTCAGATGGCACCCTCCCTAGTTTCTCAGACTGTAAAAGAGCGGGGAGAGCATCTAGATCTATGAAAAGAGTTCAGAGTGTCAGGTACATGTGGGAAAGACTTTGGGAAACAGAGCAAAGAGACCCTGCCCAGGAACGGTCAGATAAGAGACAGCATAGCCCTCAGCTGTGTAACAGGCAGGGCAACAGACTCAGAAGGGACCCTCCCTAGTTTCTCAGGCTGTAAAGGAGATACTATAATAGTATGTGGGGAAGCCCTTTGGAAGTGGGCAAAGAGACATTGCCAAGGGAACATCAGATAAGAACCTCAGCTTCCTAATGTGTGGAGAAAGAGGCTCAGAACGAACTCTCCCTAGTTTCTCAGGCTGTAAAAGGAGTAAAATATAAATCTATGGAAAGAGTTCAGAATGTGTCAGGTTGTGCAAGAATATGTGGAGAAGACCTTGGGAGAAGGAGGAAAGAGACTCTGTCAGATAAGAGACAGCATAACCCTCAGATGTATAACAGGCAGGGTGAGAGGCTCAAAAGAAACTCTCCCTAATTTCTGAGGCTGTAAAGGCTATAATAGTATTTGGGGAAGACCTTTGGAAGTGGGCAGAGAGACATTGCCAAGGGAACATCAGATAAGAACCTCAGCTGCCTAATGCGTGGAGAAAGAGGTTCAGAAGGGACCCTCCCTAGTTTCTCAGGCTGTAAAAGGGTGGAGAATATAAATCTATGGAAAGACTTCAGAATGTGTGCAAGGGTGTATGGGGAGACCTTGGGAGACAGAGCAAAGAGAACAGTCAAATAAGAGACAGCATAACCCTCAGATGTATAACAGGCAGGGCGAGAGGCTCACAAAGAGACCCTCCCTAGTTTCTAAAGCTGTAAAGAAGTGAGGGGGGGAGAAATCTAGAACTATGGAAAAAGTTCGGTGTGTGTGCAAGGATATGAGGAGGGGGAGAAGACCTTGGGAGATGGAACAAAGAGACCTTGCCCAGGAACGGTCAGATAAGAGACAGCATAGCCCTCGGCTGTTAAACAGGCAGGGCAACAGACTCAGAAGGGACCCTCCCTAGTTTCTCAGGCAGTAAAGGAAACGGCGAGAGAGTTGTACTTTCAGGCTTGCAAGATTCCTGTCAACGTGATTTTACAATATAGTAGAATTATAGCTCCCCTGTTTGTTTGTTTCTTACCTGGTTTAGCCTGGCTAAACAGCAGGTGTGCAGGACCTGGGTCTGATTTTAGCTCCACTTCCCCCTAGGCAGCTGGAGCCTGCCCCTCAGGAGCAGCAGAGCAATGAACCTCCGCCTCCCGAGCACCCCAAAATAGCTCCTCGCCAAGGCTCCTTCCCCTTTCACTGGATGTGGGAGAGTTTTTCCATCAAAGGCCAGACCATCTGCCAAGACCAGGTTTTGGATAAGACCAAGAAGCTGACTTTGCCGCGAGCCGCGACTGCCCCATCCCGGGAGACTCTTTACAACCCTGACGCCATCTTGGGCTCCCCAGCTCCCAAAGAGAGCCACTGCTTGGGAGCCCACAAGTCTGCCAGAACTCCTGAGGTCCCTTGCAGCAGGCCCCAGAGGTACTTGCCGCATATGGCCTTGGTTCCGAGGAGCTCTCTCCTGCCCCTCTTCTGGAAGATGGAAGCCCGGTCAGAAGCTCGGAAGCGACAGCTACGTCAGGAACGTCGCCATTGGTTGCATCTCACCCAGCAGCTCCTGAACCTGGAAGGGCACCGCCACTCGCGAGAGAAACACCTCTCGCTCGAGGAGTTAGAAGAAAAACTCCGAGCGGAGATGCTCTGCTTAGCCACGGAGCCCGAAGAGCCAGTCCCTCAAAAGGAGAAAAGGAAATCTAAGTCTCGCAGCCCGACTCCCAAGGAGGAGCCGACCTTCAAGCCGGTCATTAACCAGAAGGTGCCCAACTTCAAGTATCTGCAAAAGCGCTTCCACGACCAGCTGGAGCAGAAGAAAGAGCAAGGTGGGTGCGGGAGAGCCTCGCCGACAGGCAGGAGTTTGTGAAGGCCACACCAGGTGCAGGGAAGGGAGGCCAGCAGCCAGACGGATGATAGTAATAGCACTTAGACTTATAATAGTAATAGCAATAGCAATAGCACTTAGACTTATATACTGCTTCACGGTGCTTTACAGCCCATTCTAAAATCAGCTTATTTCCCCCCAACAATCTGGGTCCTCATTTTACCCACCTGGGAAGGACGGAAGGCTGAGTCAACCTTGAGCCTGGTGAGATTCAAACTGCCAAACTTCTGGGCAGCCGGCAGTCAGCAGCAGTAGCCTGCAGTACTGCATTCATACCACTGCGCCACCGGGATTCCTAGTGTACAGATAGCCCTTGACTTATGGCCGCAATTGAGCCCCAAATTTCCATTGCATTCCGTTAAGACCATTGTTATTTGGGTTGCGCCCCATTTTACGACCTCTTTTGCCACCATTAAGTGAATCAGTTCAGTTGTTAAGCAACTCGTAGGTCTCATTGAGCGAATCTGGCTTCCCCCGTTGGCTTTGTTTGTCAGGAGTCAGCTGGGAACTTTACAAGTGGTAATCCCTGGACATTGCAACTGTCATAAATACATGCCAATTGTCAAGCGACCGAAGTCTGATCCCATGACCACGGGGATGCTGCATTATTCTACGTCCAGTGTGAAAAAAGCGGTCCTAAGTCACTTTCTTCCGTGCCGTTATTAACGTCAAACGGTCGCTCAGTGAGCTGTTATACGTCGGGGACTGCCTGTACGTCCGTTTTCTCTACCTTTTCCAGGAAAACTGACCGTCTGCAAGCCGTTCCACCTTCATTCCAGTAGCTCTCAGCCTCCTTCAGAAGACGAGGAAAAAAAAGACCAGGAAGATTTCTTTCAAGACCTCCGGCGGCTTTGGAGCATACATTGGAGGGTCCAGTCATGTCCAGATTTTGAACCGTCATTGGCTCCTCAAGTGATGTCCACCAAGACATCTGATAAAAGACAGCAAGCTAACAGGTAGGTGTATGGGTTGCTTTCAGTGTTCCCCACCCCCACCCACCCCCAAAAAATTCTGGGGTTTTCAATAGTGGCGAATATTTATAGCTCGGGTTTAGGATGAGGGCGAAGGTTCATTCTCCGAGCTTGTGGGTCAGTTTCCAAACGTTTGGTTACCCAGGCTAGATAACATCTTCATCGGAGTTTAGGGTCCATCGCACGGGTGAAATGCTACCGGTTCAGACCTGTTCACCTGAACCGGTAGTAATAAAAGCTACAGGTTCGGGCGAACCGATAGGGAAAAAAAATGCTACCGGTTCAGAATACCATTGATATTTCCGATGGTCAGCTGAAATTTAGATTTCTAGCGAATCTAAATCGCACGGCACAGCTGTTCCCCTCCCCCTCGCTGTTCTACATACCTTAGAAAAGGCTTCTTAATCCTCCTTTTTTAGCCCTGCCTGGTAGCGCCTGTTGTGCTCCTGCATGCAAAGTGTGCATTTGGCACGCACCGCGTATATGCACACATAACAAACTGGTAGCAAAGCAAACCAGTAGCAGACTTTGGAGCATTTCACCCCCGTTCCATCGCAAGACTCACCGATGACTCACAGTTGACCCGTCACAACACTTGACACACCCACAACTGAAGCCCTTATAAACAGAAGAACATCGACACTGACATCCCCTAAACTCCGCTGAAGACGTGACCCAGTCTGGTAACGAAACGTTAGGAAAGCAACCCACAAGCTCGGAGAACGGACCTTTGCCCTCCACCATTGGGGTATATTAGACGAATAAAAATACGTCAGTGAAAAACCACAAACTTGCCAACTTGTCAGCTGAAGAACTTACGTAGAAATTGTCTCTGCCTGGAACCAAAAAACTAAAATAAAGATTTTTGCCTTTCAGTTTTAAGTTACTGAACAAACTTCCGCAGTTGGGTTAACCCAAGAGACTCCGGTTTAGTGACTCACAAGTCAGTTTTGTTTGGCAAACTCAGGCACTATCTGGGTAATAGTTAGCTATTACAGGTAGTCCTCGACTTACAACCACAATTAAGCCCAAAATTTCTGTTGCTAAGCAAGATATTTGTTAAGTGAGTTTTGTCCCATTTTATGACCTTTCTTCCCACAATTGTTAAGTGAATCAGCTGGCTTTTATGGCTAAAATGGACTGGAATTCATAATCTTATGGGGATTGGTTCAAAATTCCCGAGCTGGCTTTCATGGCTAAGGTGGGACTTGAACTCACGGTCTCCCACTGTCTGGTCTAGTGCCTTAACCACGAGACCAAACGTCTTATTTGCAAAATGAATTGTCGTAAGTCGAGGACAGCCTGTGTCAGCATCTCCTGTCTTTGTTCCATTCTTAGAGCATTTTCCCATCGCCTTAACTCCAGTCTCTTTGTCTAGGTTGCTTTTGCTGGAATGGGAACGTCGAGAACAGCAGGAGAAACACCGTGCTGAGCTGCGCAGATTGAAGGCGCAACACATGCAGCGGGAAGTGGCCAAATGCTTGGCAACTTACCGGAATAAAGGATGTTCCATGTCTTTCCAGAAAAGGCGGGAAGAACTCAGGTGAGTATCTCCACTCCCATCCCACCCCCATCTCCAAGACATCTGAGTTTCACCAATTACTGGATCAAGGTGTTTATTTTGGTACCGGGATGGGAGACCATGAGGAGATCCCGGCAGGGAAGCTAGGAAAATTGAAAAATTAGCTCAGATCCAAAATGGAGGAGCCAGCTGGTTGCCAAAAACCTATAGGAATAGATCTGTGAAGTTGAAGAAACAAACAAATTGGCAGAGAAATTATTCTATGTTAATGACAGGGATTGGAGGCTCGTACAGGACCTTGAAAAAAAATTTTTTTTTAAAAACATTGATTAATTTACTGGATTTATGTAGCTACCCATCTCGAATACAAAACTTTAAGCAATAAAATTTATAAATAAAATTTGTAAGCTTTGTTGAGCAATAGTAATAGCATTTAGACTTACATACTACTTCTCAGTGCTTTGCAGCCCTCTCTAAGCGGTTTACAGAGTCAGCCTCTTGACCCCAACAAGCTGGGTCCTCATTTTACCCACCTCGGAAGGACAGAAGGCTGAGTCAACCTTGAGCCTGGTGAGATTCGAACTGCCAAATTGCAGACAGCCGGCAGGCAGCAAAAGTATCCTACAGTCCTGCACTCTACCCACTGCGCCACCATGGCTCCTAAACCATGGCTTAGTGGCAGTTGTGACATTATATACCACAGGTAGCCCTTGACTTAAGCCATTTGTTTTTTAAAATTACAACAGCACTCAAAAAAACAAACATTCCTCGTACTTATAACCGTCACAGCATCCCTGTGGCTAGGTTCTTGGCAACCGGCATATATTTTTGATGGTTGCAATATCCCAGAGTCATGTGATTGCTCTTTGTGTCCTTCCCAGCCAGCTCCGACAATTGGAAAAGTTGGATTTGCTTAATGACTGCACAATTCACCTGCATACCTGACCTGTATTTACTTATTTATCAAATTTAGATAGCCATCCATCTCACAAAATTCAGCCCTTCTTTCCATGTCCTATGTAGGAAACAAGAGAAACAGCGCATGGAGGAATACATGATCCAGCTGCAGGAGATCCAGGATCGTGTAGAGAGCCGTCCATATTTGTTTGAGAGAGTCATGCAGGTATGTGGTGCAGGACCAGACCTCGTGGGTGTGTCATGCCCCCATCAGAGTCTGAATCTGAGACCAAAGACGAACAGCTGACACAGAGTGGGAGCGTGGCTCCATTGGCTATGGAGGAAACTGGGGAAGGGCAAAGTCAGGCAGGAAGGGCAGAGCAGAAGAGAGGTAGAACAAGGGAGAGGGGGTTCAGATGAAGACCAAGGCCCACCCCCTCCTCATCCTAGGGCACGCAGGGAAGAACACAGAAGAGAGCAATGTGGGTTGCGTGGCTGACGAGGAAGGAAAGGGCCCCGATTCCCTTCACAAGGCACACCTGGGGATGGAGTTTAAAGGAGAGGCAGATGGGAGGGGCGTTTGTCGGGAACAAACGCTGAATTCATCTAGCGTTGAAAGTTGTGGCCTGCATTCCTGGCATTCCTCCTGACTGTTTGAATTAGTGCCGTGCTACTGTGTGCTTATCTTGTCTTGCTGGAATTAATCTTCACTTCTGGGACTCATTATCTTGTCCTGCTGGAGTGATTGATTTGCAGTCATTCTGCTTACAGCATTTGGACTGGAGTATCTGCAGCCAGAAGCTGCTGCAAGTTTGTGAGAGAGCTTTTCTCCAGGCCGGAGAGTAAACAGGACGTTGGAGGCAAAGTTGGTGCCAATAAAGGGACTCATACCGGTTCTCTGGCTGTGTTGCCTTCGTGCCAAACCCCGGGTCATCACAGGGTGCCAACTATGGTGTTATATACCCTCTTCAGCCCTACTTCTCTGGGCAAAACCTTGCCAGGGTGACAATCCAGTGAGGATCTGTACCAGTAGAAGAGGATTTTTGTATCTCAGGATTGAACGGTGGGGTCCTGAGTGTTCTCTGAGCTTGTTAGATTTCCTGCAGACGTTTCATTAACTGACTGGGTAATGCCATCAGTGTGAAGGAGAGTGGGGTTTTTACTTCCTGTTTATATACAATAGCTTGCATTGCCAGTGTTGTTTGGCACGTTTTTTTCTTCTACCTGTTTCCCCAAAAATAAGACCCTGTCTTATATTTTATGAACCCCTGAAATAAGCGCTTGGCCTTATTTTTGGGGAGGTCTTATTATTTTGGGGCGTATGGAACAAGATGGGGCTCCTCTTGCCATCTTACCTGATTTCCAGCTCTGTCTCCGTAACCCTAACCAGACTGGCTGTGCATGTGTTTAAATGTTTTCGGGGGAGCGCTTATTATCCGGGGAGGGTTTATTTTCGGGAAAACATGGTAGGTAGGTTATTCTAGGTAGAATAAAACAGCATTTCCACCAGAATTGACAGGGCAAGCCACCATATATAAATAGAGAGCAAATCCCAGTCCATTTTAGCACTGATGATATTACCTAGTTCGGTCATGAAACGTCTTCAAGTCAATCACCAAGCTCAGAGAGAATCCCTAGCTGGGTTCACACATCACACTCCGTTTTCAACGACGTCACTCACCTCCGGCAGCCACTGCAATGTTGCTGCAACGCCTTCCCCTTTGCAAGCCATTTTTCCAAGAGTGCTCCCTATGTGCCTCCAAGCTTGCAAAAGCGGCTTCCACAAGATCATCTAACCGTGCTATGAACGTGTGGAGTTCTGCTCGGTTTTTGGTAACGCTGCTTCAATGGCTACAACAAACATCCACCCAACCCTCTTTTTTTTTTTTTTTTCCTCCAGACAAATGCCCGCCAGGCAGTGGAACGCCGTTTCTCCAAAGTGTTGGCTGCCCTGGGCATCGATGAAGAGATGCTATGGAAGCATGCTGCTCGGCAGACTTTAGGGAAATATGGCATCAAAGACATGTAAGGCTGCTAGAATGGAGGGGCGGGGTACAGCCCTGCGAGGTAGTCCAGACCAGCTGAGGACCACTGGTGGTCCGCAAGAAAATTTTGGTGGTCCGTAGAAAAATTATTTGCATTTTTTATATTGCACTAAATCAGGGGTCCTCAAACTATGGCCCCTGGGCCAGATATATGCAATGAATGTTTGTGTTGCTGCAGAGAGTCTCCCCCTTCGGTGTCTTTTTGTGCCGGTTTGGGGGGGGGCAGAAATTCTGACTTGGGATCTGCTTCAGCCTCCTGGTGCAGGGCTTTGGGCGAAGGCTGGAGGGAAGAGCCGCTGGTGGCAAAGAGCCGGAGGGCCTCGTTCCAGTGGGACTGCCTCATGGCCTGGAACTGGCTAACCATCTCAGCCCGCTGAGCCTCCAGGTGCCGGTACCTGGCCTTGCACTCCCGCAGGTCTTCCCTCTGCTTGGAAAGCCTATGCTTCTAGTCCTCAGAGAGGTGCTTCTGCTGAGCCTCCTTCTTGGTCAGATCCAATTTGAACTGCTTAGCTGCAACAACTGCTTCCTATTGGGGCCCTAAGGAGCCCAGGTGGGCAGAGGAGGAGAGGTTGGAAGGGGAGGAGCGAGTAGAGGCCGGTGAGGTGCCCCTCCACGTGAGTGACATCGAGTTGGCCATGCCCACCCAGTCACATGACCACCTAGCCATGCCCACCCAGCCGGTCATTAGGCAGATCATATTAGCAGTCCGCGGGATTTAAAATTATGAATTTAGTGGTCCCTGAGATCCAAAAAGTTGGTGACCCCTGGTCCAGACAACAAAACCCAATCAGGAGATCTTGCTCTATCTTTATTGTAAGGTTTTAAGGAACAGGGTCTGGCCAGGCTGAAAGTATTTGTCCCCTCTTTTCTCTTTATTCTAAGGCAGGGGATCTCCAAACCTGGCAACTTTTCTCATGTTCTTGCTAGTATATATGTGCTTCAAAACACTCAATTTTTTTTTGAAAAAAGAAATGCAGGGATCCACAGGTTGTTGCCTGGAATCCTTTAAAACGCCGTTTCCCAACCTTTAACATTGCAAAAATAGGCGGACTTCATTTGTGTTTCCAGGTATCAGAGCACCGAGTCCTTAGAAGAGTTCCAAAGCTCGATCTGAGCGGAAGATAGAATGGATAGAGGAAGCCATTTGGATCACTAGTTCCTCTTGCATCCTGGACCTGTAATCCTAGACCATCTAAAAAATAAATCTAACGTTGAGAAGCAGAGGAGCCCAGCCTGCCTTTGTTCACTCGAGCGTATCCCTGCAACCTGGTAGGGAGCAGCATTGCTAAGCTTGCGGACAGAGCTGCCAGCAGCTGCCAGCAGCCTTCCCCATCCCCCCGGAGGCCAGAAGCGGCCCGTTTGCCAATTTCCGGAAGACTTCCAAGGGGGTGGGGAAGGCCGTTTTTGCCCTCCCCAGGCTCCTAGAAAGGCTCTGAAGCCTGGGGAGAGCAAAAAACAGGCCATCCGGTATCAAAGGAAGTCAGCAAATGGGCCGTTTCTGGCCTCCGAAGGGCCTCCGGGCGGGGGGAAAGGCCATTTTCACCCGGAGGCCCTTCTTGATTGTTCTCCCTGTCAGGAAATTTCTCCTTATTTCCAAGTTGAATCTCTCCTTGATCAGTTTCCATCCATTATTCTTCATCTGGCCTTCGGGTGCTTTGGAAAATAGCTTGACCCCCTCCAAAAACAAAACCAAGAAAGTCCAGTTGCCTTTTGGAAAAGCACCTTTAGGACACTGGAGGCATTTAAAAAGAGGCTGGCCAGTTGCTTATCTGGAATGGTAGAGGGTCTCCTTGAGCAGGGGGTTAGACTAGAAGACCTCCAAGCTCCCTTCCGAGACTGTTATTCTGACTGTATAAGATTCTGACAACCGTGATTGAGAATCTCCATAGATTTGCTGTCACTGACTTCCTGCAGCTAAGGAGCCCCCGTATTTTGGAGCCAGTGGACATATTCAGATGCTTAAAAAGGTCATGATGGACAACCAGGCAAAATTGATACCAAGCACGGTAGGCATGGTGACAAGGACCCACTTGACCAGGTTGCAAAAGGCTAAGGTTGTTTCCCACTGCCACCAGTTTTGGCCCTCAAGGATAAAACATAGAATTTGAGAGCTGGAAGGGATCTTGGAGGTCTTCTAGTCCAACCCCCTGCTCCAGCAGGAAACCCTATACCAGTGATGGTTAACCTTTTTGGTGCTGAGTGCCCAAAGTGCACGCGCAAAAGCACGCACGTGCACTCCCCACACATCCGTTTGCACTCCCCACACATGCGAGCCGCTACACATTCACCCTGGCCTGTTTTGGCTTCTAGGTTGGTGCAGGAGGCCTTCAAGGCCCAAAACGGGGTAAGGGGGGCATGTACACACCCCAAAATGCAATGTGAGCGCTCCTGCACTTGACCCCCGCACATGTCTCTCCCCCCCCCCCCCCCCCGTCCCGCACATGCACGACAGACCCAAAGACCAACTGGCCGGTGGAGGCACGCACGCATGCACGATGGAGCTGGGCTGGGGCGATGGCTGATGTTGTGACCCCGGCCCCGGAGGCTGATTTATCTTCGCATGCTGAGTCGGAGGATGATATGGAGGAGGAGGAAGCTGTCACGAGCTATGCGCCGGAGGGGCCGTCTTCACTGGTGAGTCAGCAAGAACTGACAGTTGATGACGTGCCTCTGAACCCCAGCCAAATTGAGGAGGAAACAGAGGCCGGTAACGAGGAGGGGGAGCCCTTATTTGGATGCAAGAGAGAGACGTAGGAGACGTCGTAGAGAACAGCCATTGCCACGTCCCAAGAGGTGTGATCAGGAGATGTAGGGCCACACCCTACAAAGTATAAAAGGTGTGTAACTAGGCTGGAAAGGCGTGGTGAACAATTTGTTGGCGTTTTAGATGTAGTGGATTTACAACTGTTAGTCTGGAGTTTTTTGACAAGAGTCTGCATTCCTGCATTAGCCTGCTGGCCGTCTGCCAAGACCTTTGGAACATTGCCCGGTAACTATTGGACTGATAAACGCTTTGGAAGAGAACTATTTATTAAAGGGCCAGCTTCAGTTTATCTAGTCTGCGTTTGTTACTGCCGGGCTATTTGAGCCTCTGCAAGGCCACTCGTGAGAGGGGACAGAACAGCTGGCATGCCCACAGAAAGGGCTCTACGGGCCATCTGTGGCACACATGCATAAGTTCACTATCACGGGTGTCGGGTCTGCTTGGGCGGGGGGGGGTTGGACTAGATGACCTACAAGGTCCCCTCCAACTCTGTTCATCTGTTCCTTGCAAACGTTTTGTTTCAGTTAGAACTGAAATCGTTTGCTGATGTTAGAACTGAAGAAGCTTCTTGGATGACAAGCGAAATGTTTGCCGAGGTGGGGGAAAAAAAACCCCAACTGTGTTTTGGGAAAAGCACCTTTGAGTCGATGGCTGCCACTTTCTTCTTGATCTCCTATTATGACGTCACAAAAGAATGCCTTGGTCTTCTGGATGGAACCCCCGGCGTCTCTTCTCTTCCGAGGGAGCCCCCCCCCATCCCTCCCCACTTGCAACCAAGCGGAAGGAAGGATTTGCCGAAAGGTCTGCATATCAGAGAGGTTTAAAAAGTAGCAAACGGCACCATGGATTACCTTATGGTGCCAACCTCGGCTTCCCCGATAGAGAAACAGGACCAGGACGTAATAACTCAAGGAAAGAAAGAGCCTGCAACGACTCCAGGCCCTGGCACCCCGGTGGACATCAAGCCGGAGCCCTTCGTCCTCTTGCCAGCTGAACCAACCAGGACTAAACTCTCCCAGAAATCGAGCAAGATCCACAAAAGCCGGCGAGGGAGCAAAACTATTCAACACACCCCAAAAATTAAACGTGAGTCGGCCCTGGGGTGCAGAAGGGAGACAGAGATGGATTGGGGAGGGGGTGGATGGGTAAGGAAGCCATCTTAGGAAACAATCCTTCCCTTGGGGTGGTGTTGGTGGGGAAATAAGAGCTGATTAAGTCTTTCTGAGAGTAAGAGGAGAGAGGGAGGATTTCCTTGGACAACAGTGGAGGAATCTGCCTACAAAAGTCGTGGAGATCTCTGAGGGCTTTTGAGAAGTTTTTTTGGGAGCTTCATCCCTGGAAGCTTTCCAGAAGAGGCTGGACTGCCATCTGTCAGAAATGGTGTCACGTCTCCTGCTTCGGCAGGGGGTTGGACTAGATGACCTACAAGGTCCCTTCCGACTCTGTTATTCTGTATCCGTCTCTGCAAACCAGGCAGCAGCTGTGAGAAGGATCTTGGAGTCTTAGTGGACAGCCAATTAAATATGAGTTAACAGGGTGCGGCGGCAGCCAAAAAAGCCAATGCAATCCTAAATTGCATTAACAGAGAGATGCAATAAAGATCAAGGGAGGTACTAACACCACTCTATAAAGCCTTAGTAAGGCCACACCTAGAGTACTGCACCAAGTTTTGGTCACCACACTATAAAAAAAGATGTTGAGACTCTAGAAAGAGTGCAGAGAAGAGCAACCAGGAGGATTAAGGGACTGGAGGCTAAAACATACGATGAACGGTTGCAGGAACTGGGTATGTCTAGTCTAGTGAAGAGAAGGACCAGGGGAGACAGGAGAGCATCTTCCAATATCTGAGGGGCTGCCACAGAGAGGAGGAAGGGAGTCAAGCTATTTTCCAAGGTACCTGAAGGCCAGAGAAGGAATAATTGGATGGAAACTGATCAAGGAGAGATTCAACCTGGAAATAAGGAGGAATTTCCTGACAGTGAGAACAATCAACCCATGGAACAGAAGTTGCCTTCGGAAGTTGTGGGAGCTTTATCACTGGAAGCTTTGAAGAAGAGACTGGACTGCCATCTGTCATAAATGGTGTCGGGTCTCCTGCTTCGGCGGGGGATTGGACTAGATGACCTTACAAGGTCCCTTTCCAACTCCAATTCCAACTGTTAATTTTATATAAGAAGATGGATCTTTCCTGATGAGGATCCATGTCTTTTTTGCACATTGCAGAAGATTCGATGTGATCATTTGGGGTTCAGTGAAGTCAGTAACCCGGTTCTTAAGTGAATCTGGCTTCCTCATTTGACTTTGCTTGTCAGAAGTTTACAAGAGGGGATCACATGACCCCGGGACACTGGAACCGTCGTAAATATGAGCCAATTGCCAAGCATCTGGATTTTGATCATGTGACCAAGTCATCGTCTTAGTTGAAAAAGTTCTTTGCACTTTTTCCAAAGTCTCAACATCTTTTTTTTAATGTGGGGACCAAAACTGGATGCAGCATTCCAGGTGTGGCCCTTACTAAGGTTTTATAAAGCGGTTACTAATACTTCACCTGATTTTGATTCTATGCCTCTGTATATAAAACCAAGGATTGTATTAGTTTTTTTGGCTGCTGCCCCACACAGCTGGCTTATTTTTGAGTGATCGTCCACTAGGACTCCAAGGTCCCTCCCACAGTTACGTGATGAAAACGTGGTCAACAAAAATAAAAGGAACTGTATTTTTCGGACTATAAGACGCTCCGGACTATGAGATGCTCCGGACTATAAGACACACCTACCTTCTTTCGGGAGGAAAACAAGAAAAAAAAAATCTGCCTCTGCCTCCCAGCAATTTGCCTCGTTGCAGCAAACAGCAAACAGCCTACTTTAGTTTCATTTCCATTTTCAGCACAGCCTGATCAGCACAAGAAAAAAAAATCTGCCTTCTTGCAGCAAACAGCGGAGGCCCGCGCGGTAATAGGCAATGGCAATCCCTGCAGCCTGAAACAGCTGAGGGTCGGGAGGCCGATCCAACCGACAATCAGCTGCTTGTGCTAATCAGGCTGTGCTGAAGCTGAAACGGGCTGTTAGCTGCTTGCTGTAAGAAGGTAAATTGCTGGGAGGCAGAGACCAAAGGGTGGGGGCCAGCAGGTGGGCGTGGCTACATTCGGTGTATAAGACACCCAAATTTTCACCCTCTTTTGGTGGGGGGGAAGTGCGTCTTATACTCCGAAAAATACAGTAAGTGAATTCCACAGCGAGTCGTCTCGCAGCGAGTCGGTTGTGGCAAATTGGTTGCAGGGAGTTGTCCCGTTCCATCTGACTTAGCTCCCTTTCTTCTCCCCTAGAGATGGGAAAGTCTTCCCATCATCATCATCACCACCACCATCACCACCACTACCGGCGCATAACGCTCAAAGAAATCCTGACTCACTCCTGGCAAAAGATCTACCCGTGCCTTGTTTATCTGCGGAAGACCATCTTCGAACTGACCCAGTCCTTCTTGTTTGACTTCTTAATCTGTAGTGTGGTGGCCATCAACACAACCTTGCTGGTGATACAGACGTTCGCCGTGGTCGAGATTCGGGGAGGTAAGTCCGTACGTCGTCTCGAGGTCTACAAGAGCTCCCAAGAAGTTTTGTTGAGGCTTTCGCCCAACAGAGGAGAACACTGAGCTGATTTCTCCAGATGCTTTATGAGGAACAAGGGGTTGTGACCTAGGCTTCCTGAGAAAGCATAAATCACAATTTTAGCCCCAAAAAACCTCTTATTGAGACGGCTGTGAATGATGGTCATTCACAGCCCGTAATGATTCACAAACAGTCTGTGCAGATTCCGACAGAGGTCTGCTCGTGTTGACACAGTCGTTCAGGGTAATGTGGATAAGCACCCACCTTCATCTCCCTTGAAACGCTGCCGGAGACCTAATTGCCAATTAGTTTTGCAAGGCCAAACGGAGCACAGAGTCAAACAGGCCTTCTCAGAGTTTGAACCGACTATATGCACTAATTGCTTCCTGCAAAGGCTCACGCCCGTTTGCTCCTCTTTTATGTCTTAAAAGACTTAATTGGCAATTAGCTTTGCGAGGCCACACGGAGCACAGAGTCAAAACGGAGCTTCAAAATTTAAACCGACCAGAACAAACAAAGATGCTTCCTGCAAAGGCTCACGTGCCTTTGCTCCTCCTTTATGTCTTATGGGAGGGGCCAATCATCTCCAAGCCTTACTCCTGAGTCGCCCCTTTTTTTTCTTAATTGTTCTTGCCTTCTGGCAGCTCTGCGCATGAGCGCACTGGGAACAGGCTCATACTGTTCTTCTGCCTCACTGATGTCAGATTCCAGAGGTTCCGGAGGCTGCACTTAACTACCAGATGGCCCTGGCCCCTTCTCTGCCTCCGACGCAGAGCCCTCGTCCAGGCCTTCCCCAGACTCCAGGACTGGCCCATGTTCCTCCCCAACCTCCTCACTGTCCGACTCTACTGCCACCTCCGCAGGCCGGCGGCAGAACCACAACACAAGGATGGGATCCTACCAGGAAATTTCAAGTCTGGAGGTTAGCGAGTAAATACAGGTAGTTCTATGAACTCACAACCACAATTGGAGCCCAAATTTTCTCTTGCTAAGCGAGACGGTTGTTAAGTGAATTTTGCCCCGTGAATCACTGCAGTTGTTAAGTTAATAACATGGTTATTACCATGTTAAAGGGGAATACCATGCAAAAGGGGAATCACATGACCCCGGGACACTACCACCGTCATAAATACGAGTCAACTGCCAAGCGTCTGAATTTTGATCGCGTGACCACGGGGATGCTTCAACGGTCATACATGTTGTCACTTTGAACAGTCACTAAACGAACCATTGTAAGTCGAGGACTACCTGTATTCCATTATAGAAGGTGATGTCAGGGTTCCAAGTAATACACCCATAGCAATCAAAACTCCGAGGCAGGTAGATTCCTCAAAGAATAGTTTTATTGGATATATCATATTGGCACAGTTCTGGTGAAAACCAACTCTGAAGATTCCCACAGTTTTCACCTAATTAACAATAAGAGTTTCCCCTCTTTCCCAAACAATCAGTCACATGATCCAATCAAGGTCATGTTTGGTTGCCTAGTAACTTCACTCCTCCTTTCTCTCTCTGGTCACCTGTGGGAATGACCTTGGTTCCCAGGAGAAAGTCTTTTGTTTTGACTATAGAACCCCAGCTATCTCTATTCCCCCCCTTCCTAAACCTCAGCTCCAGTGTGGCAACATTGAAGCTTCAAAATGGGCTCTGGTCAGGTCAACTTCAGGGTTGACAGGTGATTTCTCTCGTCATCTTGCTTTTGACGGTCTTTCTCTCATCCTCTCCTTAGAATGGCTCTTCTCGGCCCTGGATCCGATTTTCCTTTGTGTCTACGTGGTGGAGGCCATTCTCAAATTTATTGCATTAGACTGTAACTATTTCCGTGACCCCTGGAATGACATTGGTGAGTCTTTTGCCATAGGGACAAGCTTACAATGGGTACAAACTTAGAACAGGCAATGGGAGGAAGCACATAGGGAATTCCATGCGTTGGACTTTAGTATTGAAACCAGGCGGTGATTTCAGTATGGTTTGTGGCCCTATTGCTCTCTTTAATTTTTTATTTTTTTATTTTTTTGGAAACCTCCAACCAAATTGCTGAGAGCCAGTTTGATGTAATGGTTAAGGTGCTGTCCTAGAAACCAGGAGACTGGGAGTTCTAGTCCGACATTAGGCATGAAAGCCCACTGGGTGATTTTGGGCCAATCACCAGGAGATGGTGAGTTCTAGTCCCGCCTTAGGCATGAAAGCCCACTGGGTGAGTTTGGGCCAATCACCAGGAGAGGGTGAGTTCTAGTCCCACTTTAGGCATGAAAGCCAGCTGGGTGACTTTGGGCCAATCACCAGGAGATGGTGAGTTCTAGTTCCACTTTAGGCATGAAAGCCAGCTGGGTGACTTTGGGCCAATCACCAGGAGATGGTGATTGTTAGCTCTAGTCCTACTTTAGACATGAAAGCCAACTGGGTGATTTTGGGCCAATCACCAGGAGAGGGTGAGTTCTAGTCCTACTTTAGGCATGAAAGCCAACTGGATGATTTTGGGCCAATCACCAGGAGACTGGGAGTTCTAGTCCTGCCTTAGGCATGAAAGCCTGCTGGGTGACTTTGGGCCAATCTCCAGGAAACGGTGGATTTATCTATCTTGTGGCTTTTCTATTTTTGTTTTTCCTCCTTTCTCTTCCCTGACCAGATTTCTTCATCATGTTCATGGCGGTCTTGGAATTCATCCTCGCCCTGTACTTCACCGCTGGGCAGGGAAACCGAGGCAACACACTTACCCTCTTTCGAGTCCTCAAAATCGTCAAGGGGATTCGCGCCATCCGAGCCATCCGCTTCCTCCTCACTCTCCGGTCAGCAACGAAATCCACCCATTGATCAATAGTCGGATTGCTAATAATTGAAGGATGCCTTTTCCCCTGTTCTCCCCATTGAGAGACAATAGCGCAGTCCCCGTCTAATAAACCAGGACCGGCCAATCAACAGGGACACCAAATTCAGTAACTGGAAGGTTGAGTCCCTTTTAGTTACGGGAGCCGGTTTGGTATAATGGTGGTGGCTACAGGCTAGAAACTGGGAGACGGTGAATTCTAGTCCTGCCTTAGGCATGAAAGCTGACTGGGTAATTTTGGGCCAATGACTAAGAGATGATGAGTTCTAGTCCCGCCTCAAGCATGAATGGCAGCTGGGTGACTGGGCTGGGTGACTTTCAGTTGTGGAGAAAAGAGGAGGAGGAAGGAATATTAAATATATTAGCTGCCTTTTGAGTTATTTACAGAAATTTTAAAGGCGAGAGAGGAAGGGAAGAGGGAAAGGAAGGGAGGGAGGAGGCAGGGAAGAGGGAAGGATAGGGAAGGAAGGAAGGAGGGGGGAGGGAGGGAGGGAAAAAGGAAAGGAAGGCAGGGAAGAGAGAAGGAAATGAAGGAAGGAGGGTGGAAGGGAGGGAAAGGGAGGGAGGGACGGAGGAGGCAGGGAAGGGAAGGAAGGAAGGAAGAGTGGGTGGGAGGGAGGGAAGAGGGAAAATGAGGGAGGGAAGGAAGATGGAAGAGGGAGGAGAGGGAAGGAGAAAGAAAGGAAGGAAGGAAAGGGAGTTTGAAGGACAGAAGGTAGGGAGGAGGAGGAAGGAAGGATTAAGAGATAGCAATAGCACTTAGATTTCACAGTGTTTTACAGCCCTCTCTAAGCGGTTTACAGAGTCAGCCTCTTGCCCCCAACAATCTGCGTCCTCATTTTACCAACCTCCGAAGGACAGAAGGTTGAGTCAACCTTGAGCTGGTCAGAATCAAACTCCTGACTGTGGGCACAATTACCGGACAATACTGCATTCTAACCACAGGGAGGGAGGGAGGGAGGGAGGGAGGGAGGAAGGAAGGAAGGAAGGAAGGAAGGAAGGAAGGAAGGAAGGAAGGAAGGGACTCTCTCAGAGGAAAGGACACCATAATAATTCCTCTTCTCCTTTTTTTTTTTTTTTGCTGGTTTTCTTCTAGGGTGACAGAGAATCTGCAAGAAATCACAGGCACTTTTATACTTTCCTTCCAGTCCATCGGAGCTATTATTCTTCTCATGTTCTCTTTCTTATGTATCCTCCCAGCAAGAAACATGGGGGTGGGGGGGTGGGATGGGGGGGGCAGCAGTAGCAGATGGTCTGTAGCTATATAACCAATCAAAAGCATTTTTTCTTTTATTCTCTCTGCTTATACCACTTTTTTTTTTTCGTTCAAATTTGACAACTTTCAGATGTGAGAACTTCAACTCCCAGAATTCTCCAGAGTCTGCTTGCTGGGGAATTCTGGGAGTTGAAGTCCATACATCGTAAAAGTTGTCAAGTATGAAAAACCATTTCACTCCCCAAGGAGTTTAAATAACATGGCGCTCCCAGCCTCACTAACACTGGCACGGCAAGCTATTGTATATATAAACAGGACGCAAACCCTACACTCACTGATGATGTTACCTAGCTGGTTCATGAAGCATTTGGCTCCTTTGGCTCCCATCTCCGCCTAGAGGCAGGTTTTAGGAGTTAGAATCAATTTCTGACTCTGTCCTAGTCAGTTTCACAGAAAATTCCCACTTTCTTTTCCCGGCTTGAATCTACAGTCTCCACTTCCTCCTAGTTCAGTGATGGCTAACCCTTTTCTCTTCATGTGCCAAAAGTGCATGCACGCGACAGCGCACATGTGTGCCGGCACCCATAATGCACCCATAATCCCCCCTCGCTCCACGCCCCCGTGATGTCCTCGTGACCTCTGCCCCCACGCATGTACACACAACCCCCCCATGCGTGCATGGCCGACCTCGTGCATGCGTTTCCTGCATGCACCCCACCCCCCACGCATCCCGAAAATCAGCTGGCCGGTGGGAGCAGGGGTGAAATGCTCCCGGTTCGGACCGGATCGCCCAGTTCGGACCGGATCGCCCAATCCGGTAGCGAGGAAGGTGGGTAGTTCGGAGAACCGGTAGCAAAAATCCCTGCCCCCCCCCATGCCCAGCTGAGCCGCACAATCATCAGAGGTTTTTTTTTTTTACTTTTAAAAGTATTTTTTCTACAACCTCTTCAGCCGAAAAAATGCTTTTAAAAGTAAAAAAAAAAAAGCCTCTGATGATCGGGCAGCTCAGCTGGGATCGTCAGAGGCTTTTAAAAGAAAAAAAGTCTCTGCCGATCAGGCAATTCAGCTGGGATCGTCAGAGCCTTTTGAAAGCATTTTTTTACAACCTCTTCACCGAAGAGGCTGTAGAAAAAATGGTTTTAAAAGTAAAAAAAAAAAAAAAATTGGCCATGCCCTCCCAGTCACATTACCCCCCCACACCAAGCCACGCCCACAGAACCGGTAGTAACAAATTTTAGATTTCGCCACTGGGCGGGAGGCATGCGTGCAGGTGTGGTAGAGCTGGGCAATGGCTCGTGTGCCCGCAGAGAGGGCTCTTCATGCCAGCTGTGGCACGCATGCCATAGGTTCGCCATCACGACCCTAGATGGGTAACCCAGATTTAAAACAGGCTGAAGCCCAGGTTCGAAACTCGCTCATCTCCTCCACCCTTCTAAGTCCCCAAGAACTGCTGTTTCTTCCTTGACTCTCGTGTCTTCCGACCTCCAGTTATGTCTTCCGTGGTGCTGTGTGACATGTTCCACGAAGCGGATCAGAAACATTTTGGGGACCTTTTCAAAACCATCTTCACCCTTTTCCAGCTTTTCACTTTGGACGACTGGTCGATCATTTATCTCACGTGCCACGCTGCAGGTAGAGAGAAAAGTCAGGATCCATTAAATCCCCAGGGTGGGGATTCCATCAGTTTGTGAATTAAATCTCCCGTCAAAGGGCTGTCTTGCTTCCCCAAGTCTACTATCATTGGCTCCATCTCCTGTCTTTACAGTAGTCCTCGACTTATGACCACAATGAAAGCAATAGAAAGCCGAAACTTTCTATTGCTAAATGAAACATTCGTTAAGTGAGTTTTACCACGTTTTGCAACCTTTCTTGGCACAGTTGTTAAGTTGAATCATTGCAGTTCTAAGTAACATGGTTGATAAGTGAATCTGGCATTTCCCCCCTTGACTTTGCTTGTTGGAAGGTCGTAAATGGGGATCATGAGTGTCCCCCAGGACACTCCAACCGTCATAAATATCAGCCAGTTGCCAAGCGTCAGAATTTTGATCCCGTGCCCATGGGGATGCAGCAAGGGTCGTAAGTGTGAAAAATGGTCATAAGTCACTTTTTTTCAGTGCTGTTGAAACTTTGGTCACTAAATGAACTGTCGTAAGTCGACAACTAGCTGTACTGTGTTTTTATTCTTTGCAAATTGCCTAGAGCTGCTGAGGAGTAGTCAGCCATATAACTTTCATAGATAGATAGATAGATAGATAGATAGATAGATAGATAGATAGATAATAGATAGACAGATACACACACATACATAGAGATAGACGATAGGAGTAGATAATAGAGATAGATATTAGAGATGGACATGATAGAGATGAATAGAGATAGATAGATAGATAGATAGATAGATAGATAGATAGATAGATAGATATAGATAGACAGACAGACAGACAGACACAGACATAGATGATAGAGATAATATAATATAAGATAGATGATAGACATGGATGGATGATAGAGATAGAAGATACTGTAGATGATAGACAAACATGGATGGATGGATGATAGATGATATAGATAGATACATAAGATAGATGATTAACAGATATGGATGGATGGATGATAGAGAATATAGATAGATACTGAAAATTAGACCCTGTCTTATATTTTTTTGAACCCCAAAATAAGCCTTATTTTCAGGGAGGTCTTATTATCTGTCTCCCTAATCCTAACCAGATGAAATGGCAGAGACCGGCTGTGCATGCAGTTAAATATTTTGGGGTTGGCTTATTTTTTTGGGGGGGGGGGGCTTATTTTGTGCTCAAAAGCCCAATTGGGCTTATTATCAGGGGATGTCTTATTTTCAGGGAAACAGGGTATATAAGATAGATGATAGACATAGATAGATGATAGATGAGATAGATAGGTAGGTAGGTAGGTAGACAGACAGACAGACAGACATGAGGGATGATAGATGATATAGATATGTAAGATAGATGATAGACATTCATAAGATAGATGGATGGATGATAGATGATAGATAGAGATGGATATATAAGAGAGATGAGAGAGAGAGATAATGGGGGCAATAACTGCAGTCCTGCAGATGATCTGTTATCTGGAATCTCCCTCTATACCATGTTCCCTTTCTTCCTTCTAGGTGCTTGGTACATAATTATTTTTCTCATCATCTATATCCTTTTGGAGTATTTTTTGCTTCTCAAGTAAGTATGGCCCAGGGAGACCCATCCAGGTGTTCAGAGGGAATACAGGTGGGGTGTTGAGGAATTAAAAAAAAAGAAACTGTCACCGGTCTCTGAAACAGCTCCCAAATTCAGAGTATTTTCACCCAGCCTTGATTCCTTTGCACAGCTGAATAGAAAAGCAGAAAAAAGAAGGATAAGGGCGGGAGAGATTTCAGAAGGTTATTTGGGTGGGAGTGGGGGTTAGTTAAAACTACAGGTAGTCCTTGACTTACAACCATTTGCTTAGTGACCCTTCAAAGTTGCAACAGCACTGAAAACTTACAACCAATTTTCGTAAGTGACTTACGATCAATTTTCACACTTATAACCGCTGTAGCAGTCCCATGGTCATGTGATCAAAATTCAGACGCTTGGCAACTGACTCATATTTATGACGGTTGCAGTGTCCTGGGGGGGGTCATGCAACCCCCTTTTGCGACCTTCTGACAAGCAAAGTCAGTGGGGGAAGCCGGATTCACTTAACAACCTTGTTACTAACTAAACAACTTGCAGTCACCTTTTGTTAGCATCCCCACAGTCAAGTGAACCAAATGCAGGTGCTTGGCAACTGACTCAGACTTATGACAGTTGCTGTGTCCGGAGATCATGTGATCTCTTTTTGCCACCTTCTGACAAGCCAAGTCAACCGGGAAGCTGGATTCACTTAACAACCGTGTGACTTGCGTAACAACGGCAGTGGTTCACTTCACAACTGTGGCAAGGAAGGCCGTAAAATGGGCCAAAACTCGTTTCACAAATGTCTCGCTTAGCAATAGGAATTTTGGGCTCAATTGTGATCGTACGTTGAGGACTACCTGTATATAGAAGTAGCTATTTTTCCCTTTTTTTAGGAAACAGAAATATAATTCTATTGATTTATGTCTTTTAACATGGGGTCAATTTACCAGACGCTTTTGGGGTCAGTATTATGCAGGGGTGGGCCACAGGGGGTTCGCAGGGGTTCGGGAGAACCTGCAGCTAAGATTCTGTGCAGTTCAGAGAAGCCCCAAATCCCACTCCTGGCTGGCCCCGCCCGGCGCCCCTCCCAGGAGTCCCCATGTGGCCCATTTTGGATGCAGGTAAATGTAGGGCACTCACAGAGGCTCGGGGAGGGTGAAAAACGGGCCTGCTGGAAGTTTGGGAAAGCCGGAAATGGGCCCATTTCTGGCCTCCAGAGGGCCTCCAGAGCCTGGGGAGGTCGTTTTCACCCTCTCGGAGGCTCAAGAAAAGCCTCCGGAGCCCAGGGAGGGCAAAAACACTCCCAACCGTGGTGCAGGAGGCTGACGGCCACACCCACCATGTCCACGCCCACCCAGCAACCAGGCAGAGAACCCCTTGCTAAAATTTTTGAAGCCCACCCCTGGTATTATGGCACGCCCCCAAATCTCTCTTGCAGCCTGGTGATTGCAGTTCTGGTGGACAATTTCCAGATGTCCCTCCTCAAACGCCAAGAGAAGAAGAAACTGAAGGTCAGTTCTGGAATTTTTGTGGTGGGGAGAGGGGAGGGGATGGGGGTGAGGAGGTGAATAATTGCCAATTTTGGAAGAAGGTGTATAAACCCAAAAGAAAACATGGTTCTATATTTAAAACAATGAGATGTGTGGATCTATTGGGGATGATGGTATCTGTAGTCTATTGGCCATGCTGCTGAAGAATATTGAGGCAGTCTAATCCTAAAACCATACAGTATATCATGAATTTATTTTTTTTTTCAATGCTTTAGTATAGAATAATATATCAAAGTAGTAGAAAATCAGAATTCAGCTTTTTCCTTTTCTTTGATTTCTATACTCCTTTCTTTCTTTCTTTTTTCTCTTTCTTTCCTTTCCTTTTTTCTTTCTTCCTTTTTCTTTTGTTCATCTTTCTTTCCTTTACCTTTTTTATTTTTTCATTTCTTTATTTTTCTTCCTTTCTCTTTCTTTCTTTCCTTCCTTCCTTCACCTCTTTCTTTCTTTCCTTTATATTTTTCTTTCTTCCTTTTTCTTTCTTTCATTACCTTTTTCTTTCTTTCTTTCTTTCTTTCTTTCTTTTCCTTTTTCTTTCTTTCTCATTCTTTCTTTTTCTTTCTTTCCTTCCTTCCTTCCTTTACCTTTTTCTTTCTTCCTCTTTGTTTCTTTCTTTCATTTCTTCTTTTACATTTCTTTTTCTTTCTTTCATCTTTATTTTCTTTCTTCATTGTAAATATCAGCTCTGTTAGTTTTTATTCTCTACTCAAAATTCTAATAAAGTCTATTAAAACCCGAAGATTAAGGCAGCCTAGTCTCCATGCTAGTTGGGAGGAGGGTGGAAATTATTCTTGATCAACCAGCTGGACTCATTTGGGTTGAGCTCAGCTCTAATCCAAGCTGCGAGGTTGTCTTTTCAGAGTAGACCAGAAGCAAGAATCTTCCTCGTCCTCTCCTGCCATTGCTGACTTACTCTCTTCACTCTTGAATTAGCAAAAAATTATCCATCTGAAGGATAGCATCACAGAAGATAATCCAGTCAAACATGCAGGTGATGGTCAGATTGGGTTGGGTGCGATGGAGGGGGTTCAAACTTAAACAAACCATGAGGCTTTGACAGAACTCAGGCCTGGCCAATTGCTTGTCCTACATGGGCAGGTAAAGGCCGGTTCCATGCAGCAGTGAAAGTTGTGACTGGGGAATTCTGGGAGTTGAAGAGGCCAGAGTGGAGAAACCCTGCCTTACAATATAGGTATTTCATGATTTACGGCCATATAAGTAATGCTTGAACACGGTCTGCCGGATTGTCTGAGACACTACAAATCCTCATCACAACCTGTTTTCCTTCTTACCTTCTGGGAGGGGGCTTCCATATTATATATATTATATACCGTGTTTCCCCAAAAATAAGACCCTGTCTTAAATTTTTTTGAACCCCGAAATAAGCGCTTGGCCTTATTGTTAGGAGGTCTTATTATTTTAGGGCGCATGGAGCAAGACGGGGCTCCTCTTGCCATCTTACCTGATTTCCAGCTCTGTCTCCCTAACCCTAACCAGAGGAAATGGTGGGGACCAGCTGTAGATGCGTTTAAATATTTTCGGGGAGGGTTTATTTTCAGGGGAGGGCTTATTATCCAGGAAGGTCTTATTTTTGGGGAAACACGGTGTGTATGTATGTGTGTATGTATGTGTATAAGACATCCCCAAAATAAGACATCCCCTGATAATAAGCCCAATCGGGCTTTTGAGCGCATGGCAATAAGGCCAAGCACTTATTTCAGGGTTCAAAAAAATATACGACAGGGTCTTATTTTCGGGAAAACACGGTATACACACACACACACATAAAATATGTGTCTCTGTGTGTGTGTGTGTGTGTGTAGCATGTGTATATGTGTGTTATGTAAGTGTATGGGTAGATACATACCATGATATATACCATGTGTCCACAAAAAAAGGAGCTCTGGTGGCTCAGCAGACTAATTAACATCCATTTATATCTGCTGCCTGCAATTATTGCAAGTTCAAATCCCAACCAGGCTCAAGGTTGACTCAGCCTTCCATCCTTTCTAAGGTAGGTAAAATGAGGACCCAGATTATGGGGGCAATAAGCTGACTTTGTATAAATATACAAAAGTATGAAGGCTATTGCTTAACGCACTGTAAGCCGCCCTGAGTCTCCGGAGAAGGGCGGCATATAAATCAAATTTAAAAAAAAAAAAAAAGACCCAAGCAGAAAATAAGCCCTAGGATGATTTTTCAGGATGCTTGTAATATAAGCCCTATCCCCAAAATAAGCCCCAGTTAAGATCGTCAGTCAAACAGACGGATTTTAGTACTTTATTTTCCCGAAAATAAGGCTTAACTGGAAAATAAACCCCAATGCATCTTTTGGAGCAAAAATTAATATAACATCTCATTTAATTTTGGGGGAAACACGGACGCTTTCTTTCGAGAGCAGGCAACCGAATTTCATTTTTAATGTTTTTAATTTTTTGCCCACAGCAAAAAAACGACAATAAAGGTTATCTTAATTATCTGACAATTAAGCCTCCAACATTTCTAAACAAAGGAAGTTGTTAAGTGTCCCGTTTTACGAAACCTTGCCACCCTTGTTAAGTTAATCACTGGGATCACTCAGCTGGGATCATCAGAGGCTTTTAAAACCATTTTTTTTACAACCTCTTCGTCCGAAGAGGTTGTAGAAAAAATTGTTTTAAAAGTTTTTTTTTTTAAAAAAAGTTGGCTACGCCCACTCAGTCACATTACCCTCCCACCAAGCCACGCCCACAGAACCGGTAGTAACAAATTTTACATTTCACCACTGGCTTTGATGATCTCCCTTGGCTTTCCCAGGCGGTTTGTCACCTCCTCCTTTCTGATTTTGTCAACCCAACTTATACTTAACGGCCCCCTGTCAATCCACATTTCAAATGCTTCTAGTTTCTTCAAGTGGCTTTTCTATCCGAGATCAACTCTCCACTCCGTAGAGCAGGATAGAAAAGATGTAAGATCTGACAAGACTGATTTGCAGTCTTAGGCTCATGTCGTGACTGCAGAAGGCCTTTTTCGTTTTGATGTTGTGTAGAGTTTATTTATTATTTATTTATTTATTTATTTATTTATTCAATTTGTATGCCGCCCCTCTCCGAAGACTCAGGTTTCTAAATGAATGGTTGTAAGTCGAGGACTCTGTGTAAAGACAGGACCAGTACACCTGGTTGGGCTAGTCCCTGATAGTTTAACGCAAAGGGCGAGTTGGGGGTCAAGATAAATCTGTGTATGGAACTCCTTGCTTAACCTGGACCCCTTTTCTTCTCTTTCTTTGATACAGAGAAAACCAAGTTGAAAGAACAGGAAGAAGAAAGCCTCTTTAGGAAGACGGTGATGGAAAAATATGCTAGCCTTGAGCTGACGGACAAGTGAGAATTAAAATCAGATGACAGAATAGCAGAATAACAAAGAGTTGGAAGGAACCTTGGAGGTTTTCTAGAGGGCGAAAATAGCCATCCCTACCCCCACCCCCCGGAGGCTGGAAGTGGCCCGTTTGCCGACTTCCGGTGGGTCCGTAAGACCGTTTTTCGCTCTTCCCAGGCTCCAGAGCCTTTCTAGGAGACTGGGGAAGGCGAAAAGGGTGTTCCCTACCCCCCGGAGGCCTTCGGGAGGCTGGAAATGGCCTGTTTGCCGACTTCCAATGGGTCCGGAAGGCCCGACAATCAGCTGGTGGAGCTGAGCTCGCATGCCCACTGATACGGCTCTGCGTGCCACCTATCATAGATTCGCCATCACGGCCTTATACCGTTCCAGACAAATGGTTATCCAATTTCTTCTTGAAAACCTCCAGTGATGGAGCATCCACAACTTCTTGAGGCAACTCATGATTAACAGTTAACATGATTAACTGTTCTTGCTATCAGGAAATTTCTTCTTAATCCTAGGTTGGCTCTCTCTTTGATAAGTTTCCATCCATTACTTCTTGTCCTGCCTTCTGGTCAGTGGTGAAATCCAACTTTTTTTTTTTTACTACTGGTTCTGTGGGCGTGGCTTGGTGGGCGTGGCAGAGGAAAGCTACTGCAAAATCTCCATTCCCACCCCACTCCAGGGGAAGGATACTGCAAAATCCCCATTCCCCCCCACTCTGGGCCCAGCCAGAGGTGGCATTTGCCGGTTCTCCGAACTACTCAAAATTTCCGCTACCGGTTCTCCAGAACCTGTCAGAAATTGTGCTGGATTTCACCCTTGCTTCTGGTGCTTTGGAGAATAGGTTGACCCCCTCTTCTCTGTGACAGCCCCTCAACTATTGGAACCCTGCTATCATGTCCTCCCTAGTCCTTCTCTTTGTTAGACTAGACACAGAGTTAGAACACG
The DNA here is from genome assembly GCF_029531705.1 of Pantherophis guttatus. Next base: position 1,398,209 of record NW_026844060.1, read on the forward strand.
GAACATAGAACAATAAGGACAGAAGGGACCTTGGAAGTCTTCTAGTCCAGCCCCCTGCTCATAACAAGAGATCTAGTCCCCTCAAGCTAATAGATAAGTAAGTAAACATTTTTTTTAAAAAAATTTTTTTTGCCTCTTTCAGAGAATGGCAGCTTCTGTACAATTACTTCCAGATAATGACAGCTATTGAGAACAGTCAACAGCAGTTCCAGTCACAAGCTTCTACCACTGACAAAATCTTGGACACGTTTTTCGAGGTATTGATTAAAAACCTCAGCTGGGATCTCTCTGCCCCTCAAAAAGCCACCATCGCTTAACCAAATTAATCTCCACTTTTTAAAAGATTCCTATCCTATCCATCTATTTTTCATTCAAATTCCTATTCTATTCTATTCTATTCTATTCTATTCTATTCTATTCTATTCTATTCTATTCTATTCTATTCTATTCTATTCTGCATTCCTTTCCATTTCATTCTATTCCACATTATTCTGCATTCCATTCCGTCCATTCCATTCTACAGTATTCTGTTCCATTCCATTCAACTCCACTCCATTCCATTCCATTCTATATATTCTTCTCTTCTCTTCTCTTCTCTTCTCTTCTCTTCTCTTCTCTCTCTTCTCTTTCTCTTCTCTTTCTCTTCTCTTTCTATTCCATTCCATTCCATTCCATTCCATTCCATTCCATTCCATTCCATTCCATTCCATTCTTCATTCCAATATTCTATTCTATTCCATGTTATTCTGCATTCCATTCCATCTGAAGTTTATCCTATCCTATCTCTATTTTTGTTCTGCTCTATCCTGGCCTGCTTTGGCCTAACCCATCCCATCCCATCTGAAGTCTATGCTTAAGCGGTTCCCAGTCTCTGCTTTCACTGTTAACTATGGCTTATAACGGTTATATTCCCTACCCACCACTAGGGGACACTATATGACCAGTTTCGTTCTTGTTGGAGTTCCTGTTAGGTCTTACCTATTCTCCTTTTTCAACTCATTATGGGGATTTGAATTCAGAAGTCTTTGAATGCGGTCGTTGAGGCTTTTTTGTGGCTCCTAAGCGGCCAGCATTGGTGGGTTTCTACCAATTCGTCCCAGTTCGGGTAAACCGGTAGAGGCTCCGCCCACCTGCCCAGACGTCATCACAGACACTCTGTGTATGCGCAGAAGATTCTGTGTGTATGCAGAAGTTCCGTACATGAGCTCACAGTCCCGAACCGGTAGCGAAGGTAAGCGAAAACCACTACTGGCAGCCAGTATTGAATATTAATAACTACACTATGGAACACAGAGCGGACTAATTTCCCTATCTTCTCCTTACAGACATCCGAAGAGGACTACTTTCCTAAATGAAACAGAGAAATTCACGATTCCCTAGTTGGATTTTTTTTTTTAATGCTACCAGCAACTGCTGCGGTTAAAAAGTTGGCATAGCGGCTTATTTTGAAGACCTGATGTTATGCTACAGCACCGTGTTAACGGAATCAGGTTGTGATTCTTAGCATATAAGCAGTTTAAACCTAATTGTCTTGCCAGGTGGGGATAGATAGCAGCCCCCAAATTCAGAGTTTCAGAGATTACAGCTCCTTTGGTTTCAGAAGGTCAGGCCACAACTTTATTTTAATATTTTCTATATTTCTGCCAGAGAGCAATTTTTCCACCTTTAAATTTAAATTTTAAAAAACGATCTTCAAAGCAAAAGGTTTTAAATCAAGCAAACATGGAATGAATCTAAACATTTTTCTGCATACAAATTGTAGATGTGTCACTGATTTATGGAACCCCTTCAAGGGTGAAAATAATAAAAAGAGTTCATTACAAAGCCTCTTTCTTTCCCATCTGTTTTTTTATTGATAAGTTGAGGGAACGTTAGACCGGTGATGTACAAAACGTGATTGGGCCCACGTTGAAAATTAAACTGGATTTAACAGTTTAAAAAAGAGCTTTGGTGGCACAGCAGACTAAAGTGCTGTTAAGTAGCACCAGCTGCCTGCAATTACTGCAAGTTCAAATCTCACCAGGCTCAAGGTTGACTCAGCCTTCCATCCTTTCGAGGTAGATAAAATGAGGACCCGGATTGTGGGGGGCAATAAGCTGACTTTGTATAAAAACGAACACCGCTTGGGGGGGCCAAAAGCCCTACTAAGCAGGTATATACAAAAGTATGAAGGCTATATCTTAACACATTGTAAGCCGCCCTGAGTCTCCGGAGATGGGCGGCATATAAATCAATCAATCAAATAAATAAATAAATAAATAAATAAATAAATAAGTAAATAAATAAAATAAAATAAAATAAAATAAAATAAAATAAAATAAAATAAAATAATAAATTGAAATTGAAATTGAAATTCAACTTCAGGATTCCCAATAAAGGGAACAGATAAGACTTGCCAAGATTTTAATCATTTTCCTTTCTAATCAGGTCAAAGGTTGTTTAATTTAGTAGTTAAGGCATCGCCAGGCTAGAAAACAGGAGATGGTGGGTTCTAATCCCCCCTTATTAGTGCTGGAGAAGACTCCTGCGTGTCCGTTGGACTGCAACGCGATCCAACCAGTCAGTCCTAGAGGAGATCAACCCTGACTGCTCTTTAGAAGGCCAGATCCTGAAGAGGAAACTCAAATCCTTTGGCCACCTAAGGAGAAGGAAGGACTCCCTGGAGAAGAGACAAATGCTGGGAACGATGGAGGGCAAAAGGAGAAGAAGGGGACGGCAGAGAAGGAGGTGGCTGAATGGAGTCACTGAAGCAGCCGGCATGAGCTTAAATGGACTCCGGAGGATGGTAGAGGACAGGAAGGCCTGGAGGAACGTTGTCCATGGGGTCGCGATGGGTTGGACACAACTTCGCAACTAACGACAACAACAATCCCCCTTAGGCATGAAAGCTGACTGGGTTTCTTTGGGCCAGTCCCTCTCGCTCAGCCCGATCCACAACGCAGTGTTGGTTGTTGTAGGAAAATAGGAAGGTTTATTTGGCTATGTTCACTGCCTCAATTTATTTGTCAAAAATAATTAACGTGAGATATAAATAAACTTTGAAAAGGGCTTTTCAGAACTAGACCAGCTGGGGTGGATTAAAGAAGTCAACCATTTTTTCAGTCCTCTACAGGTTATCCTTGACTTAATGACCAAAATTGAGCCCCAAATTTCTTTTGCTAAGTGAGACGTTTGTTAAGTGACTTTTGCCCACGTTTTAAGACCTTTCTTGCCACTGTTGTTAAGTGAATCAATGCCATTAATAAATCAATAACACAGTCATTAAGAGAATCTGACTTCCCCATTGATTTGGCTTGCCAGAAGGTCGCAAAGGGGGATTTTCATGACCTCAGGACACTGCGGCCGTCATAAATATGAACTAGTTGCCAAGCGTCCGAATTTTGATCCCATGACCATGGGGATGCTGCAATGGTCATAAGTGTGAAAAATGGTCATAAGTCACTTTTTTTTCAGTGCCGTTGTAACTTCGAATGGTCACTAAATAAACTGTTGTAAGTCAAGGACTAACTATTTGTACAAGCATAGCTAGGAAACAATGATTTCTACAAGCTTGTTTCCTTTTAGTAGCAGGATGCAAACGAATAGAATAGAATAGACTAGAATAGACTAGAATAGAATAGAATAGAATAGAATAGAATAGAATAGAATGTGGAATGGAATAGGATAGGATAGGATTGGATTCTTTATTGGCCAAGTGTGATTGGAATTTGTCTTTGGTGCATATGTTCTGAGTTTATTATAATATATATATATATATATATATATATATATATATATATATATATATATATATATATATATATATATTCGTCAAGAATCATAAGATACAACACTTAGTGATAGTCACAGGATACTAATAATCATACTAGGAAACAATAAAAACAATATAAGTTGTAGACCCTTGGTAGTACAGTGGTCTAAAGCACCCTGTTATTAAGACCAGCTGCCTGCAATTACTGCAGGTTCGAATCTCACCAGGCTCAAGGTTGACTCAGCCTTCCATCCTTTCTAAGGTAGGTAAATTGAGGACCCAGTTTGTGAGGGCAATAAGCTGACTTTGTATAAATATACAAAAGGATGAAGGCTATTGCTTAGCGCACTGTAAGCCGCCCTGAGTCTCCGGAGAAGGGCGGCATATAAATCAAATAAAAATAAAAATAAATAAATAAAGATATAAGCAACATGACTATAGCCATAAGTGGGAAGTGATAGGTACTACTAAGGATGAGAAGAATAGTACTACAGTCTTAGTAGTTAATTTGATAGTGTTGAGGGAATTATTTGTTTAGCAGAGTGATGGCATTCGGGGAAAAACTTGTGTCTAGTTATTCTGATATGCAGTGCCCTATAGCGTCGTTTTGAGGGTAGGAATTGAAACAGTTGATGTCCAGGATGCGAGGGGTCTGTAGATATTTTCCCAACCCTTTTTTTGACTCGTGCAGTATCCAGGTCCTCAATGGAAGGCAGGTTGGTAGCCATGGTTTTTTCTGCAGTTCTAATTATCCCCTGAAGTCTGTGTCTGTCTTGTTGGGTTGCAGAGCCAAACCAGACAGTTATAGAGGTGCAGATGATAGACTCAAATCATTCCTCTGTAGAACTGGATCAGCAGCTCTTTGGGCAGTTTGAGATAAATCTTTATTTTTTATGTCTATTATGTCTACAGATGTTTGCATCCTGCAAAGCTAGATAAATCTTTAATTTTTTAAAATAGTTTATTATAATTTTATTACAATTTTAAAAGGAATAAGCCAAACAACCCAGCTGGAATCACAGCCGCACCAAAATCAAGCACAGGGAGGCAATTCAAGTAAACGTGTCTTTTGACTCCCCAGCCTCAAAAAAAAGACCCCATCTCCCAGAAGCCTTTGCGCTTCCCTAGCGTTCCTCTTGATCCCACCCCCTCGATTCTAGTCAAGGTCCTCGATTGGTCCCCGTTCTTCTGACAGCTCTTGAGCGGCCCCGCCTTCCTTTAAAAAAAAAATCGAGTTGGCGCCCTCATTGGCTGAAAGGGTGGGGGGGAAAAAGGCGGGTGCGGGCGCTGATTGGACGGAGCGTTTACGGTGGCCGCGCGGGGTCTCCCGCAAGCGGATTCGAGCGAGGAGAGAAGATGGCGTCCGAGGGACACTCGGAGGCTCCCAAGGCGGGGGAGCTGCCGTTGCCAGGATACGGGGCCTGGTCGCCCAACGAGCTACAGGCCAAGCTAGCCGAGATCGGGGCCCCGACTCAGGGTGAGGGAGACCGCGGCGGTGTGGGATACCGAATTTAGAAGGGCCCCAGCTGCTGGCTTGGCCTGAGGTCGAGCCGCTGGTCGTTCAAATATGTCGTGTGAACTAGGCCATCACGCGAAGCCAGACACGTGTTAGGAAGCCGAGTTTCCAGGGAGGCGCCTAGGAAGGGCGGGGTGTGTTTGTGTGCGTGTGGAAAGCCAATCTTCTTCGCCCCTCGCCCCACCACAAACGGTTCAGCGAAAAATTTAGAGGGAGGGGACCCCTCGAGGCCATCTAGTCCACCCCGACCCCCTTTATTTATTGTTATGTGTGTTGGACCTGGTCTTTGGTGTGTCAAGTGAATTTGGTTGTATGGCTATACTGTGTATACACGTACAATGACAATAAAGTTATAATTATTTAATTTAATGTAATTAATGTAATTAATTTAATTATTCAGCGCAAGAACTTAAGACCCCGAAGCATTGGCTATCCTTAAAAGGTTGGGCCCCAGCATCCACCAGAGGTTTTTTTTTTTGTTTTTTTTTAATTTGATTTATATGCCGCCCTTCTCCGGAGACTCAGGGCGGCTTACAATGCGCTAAGCAATAGCCTTCATCCTTTTGTATATTTATACAAAGTCAGCTTATTGCCCCCACAAACCGGGTCCTCATTTCACCTACCTTAGAAAGGATGGAAGGCTGAGTCAACCTTGAGCCTGGCGAGATTCGAACCTGCAGTAATTGCAGGCAGCTGGTCTTAATAACAGGGTGCTTTAGACCACTGTACTACCAAGGCTTTTAAACTGGATTTAGGGTTTTTTTATTTTATTTTTTATTTATTTTTTTATAATCCACCTGTTTTTGTTGACCTTTCCAAAACGGATGGGGGGGGGGAGAGAGAGAGAGAGAGAGAGATGTGTTGGCAGAGGCTTCTTGTGGTGTTGGTGGTGGTTGTTAGGATCGTATTCAATGAGCCAGTTGGGAAGGCGCCTGAATGTGGTTTTTACGTGACCGTGGGGAATGAATGCTGCGACGGTCGTAAGTGGGGGGGGAAAAACGGTCGTCCAGTGACACACACACACACACACACAAATGGCACTTTCCCCCCCAGTGATGTTGTAACTCAGAACGGTCACTAAGTGAATTGTTGTCCATCACTGGAGGTTTTTAAGACGAGACTGAACAGTCACTTGTCTGAGATGGTATGGGTTCTCCTGCTTGAGCAGGGGGCTGGACTAGAAGACCTCCAAGGTCCCTTCCGACTCCTATCCTTATCCTTATCCTTATCCTAATCTATATTCTATACTATTCTATTCTTCTCTATTCTATTTTCTATTCTATTCTAATTTTCTCTGTTATTCTCTACTATTCTCTACTATATTCTATTTCTACTCTGTATTTTATGGTCCCACCAGTTCTTGCTTGCAGGAAAACGGTATTTCTTGCCTTTTGTTTCCAAGCATCACTGTTGCTGTTTTGTCCTGCTGTTGTGTGTGCAGTCCCTTTGTGCGATCTTGGAGCGACAACCCCTTGGTTCCCCTTAGCGCCCCCCCCCCCATGGTAATAATAGAATGGAATGGAATAGAATAGAATAGAATAGAATAATAATAATAGAATAGAATAGAATAGAAAATGACCCTTTGATAGCTGTTATGCAATGAAATTTCATTTTAATGTATGCTGATGGTGGTTGTTAGTTGCGAAGTTGTGTCTGACCCATCGCGACCCTATGGACAACGTTCCTCCAGGCCTTCCTGTCCTCTACCATCCTCTGGAGTCCATTTAAGCTCACGCCGACTGCTTCCATGACTCCATCCAGCCACCTCGCTCTCTGCCATCCCCTTCTTCTTTTGCCCTCCATCGTTCCCAGCATTCGGCTCTTCTCCAGGGAGTCCTTCCTTCTCCTTAGGTGGCCAAAGGATTTGAGTTTCCTCTTCAGGACCTGGCCTTCTAGAGAGCAGTCGGGGTTGATCTCCTCTAGGACTGACCGGTTGGATCGCCTTGTAGTCCAAGGGACTCACAGGAGCCTTCTCCAGCACCAGAGTTCAAAAGCCTCCATCCTTTGGCTCTCAGCCTTCCTTATGGTCCAAGTTTCCCAGCCATACATTGCAACTGGGAAAACCATAGCCTTGACTAGACGCACTTTTCTTGGCAGGGTGATGTCTCTGCTTTTTAGCACGGTGTCTAGATTTGCCATAGCTTTCCATCCCAGGAGCAAGCGTCTTTTAATTTCTTGCCGATTAGGGTACATCTAAAGTGACAGTCAAGTTATTCTAAGGCTATTCTAAAAATTTAAGCTTGGACCGGTTGCTGAGCACTCAAAATGCAGTCACATGACCACAGCGGCTCTGGCCATTGGGATTTGGGAACTGGGTCATGCGTACAGGTAGTCCTCGACTTACAAACACAACAGAGCCCAACATTTCTTGCTTAAGTGAGATAGTTTTGTCCAGTGGTGGGCTGCTGCTGGTTATAACATGCGCACGGCATCGGTAAATCGGCGATTATATAGGACGTGATAGCGCCAGGGCAGGTGGGCGGGGCCAGCCTCTGATCGGAACTACCGGTTTGCCCGAACCAGCAGCAGCCCACCTGTGGTTTTTTTTTTGCTCCAATTTACAAACTTTCTTGCCACGGTTGTAACGTGAATCATCACGATTGTTAAAATGGTAACATGGTTGTTAAATGAACCCAGCTTCCCCATTGACTTTGCTGGTCAGAAGGTCACAGAAGAGGCTCAAAAGACCTTGGGGCGCCGCAACCGTCATAAATAGGAGTCCGTTGCCAAGTGTCTTCATTTTGATCATGTGACCATGGGGATGTTGCAAGGGTTCTCATTGGTGTGAAAAACAGTCGTAAATTTTACTTTTTTTCGGTGCCGTTGTAACTTTGGACGGTCACTAAGTGAGCTGTTGTAAGTCAAGGACTACCTATATGTTTTGGGGGGCGTCATAACCAGCCATACATAAATCAGGGGCTACTGTAGCGACCCAATTGGCCTATCACGCTAAGCTCTGGTGTGGTTTGTTTGTTTTTTGCTGTAGCACATTTTCTTCCTGGAGAACTTTCTGAATTTTTTCTCCTGTATGGAGAATGATTGGCGAAGATTAATCTCCCATCTTGCTTTACAGCATCATCTCTGAATTATTTTATTTTTGTTCCTTTTCCAGGTAGCCGTGAAGAGCTCCTGGAACGACTACAAACATATACTCTTCAGGTGAGACCTTATTTCTTGTGATCAGAAAAAAGCAATCGTTTATGGGTTTTTTTTTACTGTAACCGGCTGGCAGGTCATAGAAAGGAAGGCCAAATCACTGGGGAATCTGAGTATACACAGCTAGATTCTATAAACCAGGATTATTTTAGTCTAATCCAGTCCAGGAAGAAACAGGAATTTCAGGCGCTAAGAAAGTAACATAGAAATGTTAGGTGTTATGTTAGACCAGGGGTCAGCAACCTGCAACTCTGGAGCCGCATATGGCTCACCCCTCTGCTGCGGCTCCTTGTCACTCAAAATATGTGTCACAACCACCAATGTGCAACACCCGCCAGCACGCGATTTATTGAGCTTTTTAACCCCCGGTAGAGGTCAACCATGGATAAATGGAAGAAAAGTTTCAGAAGAAAACAGAACGTTTAATTCAACTACATATGCTAGTTTTGTGGCCGCTCAAGAAATAGTCAGGCACGGGAAGGATTTTTTGGCTCCCGGTGTTTTCTTTTCTGTGGGAAAGGGGTCCAAATGGCTCTTTTGAGTGTTTAAGGTTGCAGACCCCTGTGTTAGACAGCTGTTAAAAACCCTCTTTGAGCAAGAGGCGGCAACAATGGAAATAACCGTGATTGATGAATTAAACCAGGGGGGAAATGTATTAAGAGCGTTTGAAAGGGAGATAGGGGCCTGGGCAGAAACTTTGGGAACTAGACAGTGGAAGAGGGTAGAGGTGGGAGAAATACTTAGATTGAATAGCCAAGAAACAGATTCTGACAGAGATAGAGATCCAGGAGAGGAATTTGGGAGGCAATTTAAAAAAAAAAAAAAAGCATAGCAATTAAAGTATTGAAGCAGGCAAGAGACGATGGATAGATGGATAGACAGAATTCCAGCTTTGCTGGCTGGGCAATTTAAAAATTGAAGTCCACACATCTTTAAGGTGGGAAATACTGTTCTAGACCATCACTTTTGCTAGAGAGAACTATTTTAGATTTCAAGTTGAAAATACAGTACTTTTCGGAGTATAAGATGCACTTCTCCCCCCCCCCCAAAAAAAGTGGGTGGAAATGTCTGTGCATCTTGTACAGCGAATGTTGCCGAAGCCCCGCCCACCCGCTGGCCCTCACCCTTCAGCTTCTACCTCCCAGCAATTTACCTCCTTGCAGCAATAGCAAACAGCGTGGTCAGCTTCAGAATAGCCTGATTTAGCACCAGCAGCTGATTGCCGGTTGGATTGTCCTCCCGGAATACCGCCTATCAGCTGTTCCAGGCTGCGCCCATCGGCACTGTCATCTATTGCCGCCTCTGCGCACTCCATTTTTGGCCTCTGTGCATCCCATTTTTGGCCTCCGCATGCACCATTTTTGGCCTCTGCGTGTCCCATTTACGGCCTGTTCCAGGCGGCGGCCCCCGCTGACTGGAACAGCTGATAGGAAGTATTCCGGGAGGCAGATCCAACCGCCAATCAGCTTGTTGTGCTAAATCAGGCTGTGCTGAAGCTGACGACGCTGTTTACTGTTTGCTGCAAGGAGCAAATTGCTGGGAGGCAGAGGCAGATAATTTTTTTTTTCTTATTTTCTTCCCCCACAGCTAGGTGTGTCTTATACTTCGGATCGTCTTAATACGGTAGTTGATTTATTTTCCTCCATTTTTTTTTCCTTTTCATTTTTCTTAACAGACGGGAATTCTGCTTACCAGGCCTGTTCTAAGAGGAGATGATGGAGACAATCCAGCCCCACCTCCCTTGCCAGGACCAGTAAGTACAGATAATCCTCAATTTACAACAGGTTCATTTAGTGACCGTTCAAAGTTACAACGGAACTGGAAAAAAGTGACTTAGGACCCTTTTTTACAGTTTTTTTTTGTTTTGTTTTGTTTTTATTGGATTTATATACCACCCTACTCCCGAAGGACTCAGGGCGGTGAACAGCCACAGAATAAAACACATAAATACAAAAATTTAAAATAGAATAAAAACGAATTAAATAATTTGGCTGAGACAAATTTAAAATACCCAATAATTTAAAAACAAATTAAAATTTACATTTAAAAGGGGAAAAGAATTAGGTCAGGCCAGCTTGATGAAATAAAAAAATCTTGAGCGCGTGATGGAAGGTGCGCAGATCCGGGATCCTCCGTATCTCCAGGGGGAGCTCGTTCCAGATCGTAGGTGCCCCCACAGAGAAAGCTCTCCCCCTAGGGGCCGCTAGTCGACATTGTTTGGCCGACGGCACCCTGAGAAGACCCTCTCTATGGGAGCGTACTGGCCGGTGGGAGGCTATTGGTGGTAGCAGGCGGTCCCATAAATAACCAGGTCCTAAGCCATGGAACGCTCTAAAGGTGATAACCAAAACCTTGAAGTGCACCCGGAAGACCACTGGGAGCCAGTGCAGCTCGCGCAGGAGAGGTGTTACATGGGAACGCCACGACGCTCCCATAACCACCTGCGCAGCCGCACTCTGCGCTAGTTGGAGCCTCCGAGTGCTCCTCAAGGGGAGCCCCATGTAGAGAGCGTTACAATAGTCCAGACGGGAGGTGACGAGGGCATGAGTGACTGTGCGTAGGGAGTCCCGATCTAGAAAGGGACGCAACAGTTACGACTTTTGCAGCGTTCCCAATTTCTGAAGCTAGCAAGTCCAGAAGATGCTTCTTGGGACTAATGCCTCTTTCTCTCTTGTGCAGGTCCAAGGCATTCCTTTGCCCCCTCCTCCAATGGGCATGCCCCCGATGCAGCCTCCCCCTCCCCCTCCTCCTGGCATGGGCCTCAGCTTCCCCATGGGTGTGGGACCCCCTCCACCGCCTCCCACTATAGGCGCGCCTCTTCGCATGCAGATGGATCCTTCCTCATTGCCCGAAGAAGAGCGACTGAAGCTGGCTCAGCAACAGGCCGCCATGTTGATCCAACAGGAGGAGAGAGGCAAGCAGGTAACGACACACCTTGCTTTGAAAATGCACAGGTATGTGTATGGGGGGGGGTGCACGTATGTGGGTAATAGCCCACCAGCTTGCCTTCCTTAATTTGGCATCTTTCCATTGTCTTCCACTCTGGCTCTTAGAATCTGTCAGGCCCAAAACACCCCAAAATGACACACAATGATTTTTCCAAGCTGAGTTTTCTATGATTTCCATGCCTATAGAGAGAATCTTGCCTCTGTATCGTATCTATGGTACACTCTGTGAATTATTAAGGAGGAACTGTCTTCACCCTCTTTCTCGCACATAAAATGCCTGGACTGGGTTGTCTCTTACTCTCTACAAGGCGAAAGACTCAAATTTACTGAACTAATGGGTAACTCAGTGGTGGGATTCAGCCTGTTCGCACCTATTCGGGAGAACCGGTTGTTAACTTTCTAAGCAGTTCGGAGAACCAGGGCTAATCCTGTAAGGAAGGCAGGAAGGAAACATTCTGGTGGTGTTTCTAGCCTAATCTTTATTGCCCTGCTTACAGAAACTGCCTCTCTGGTTAACCCTTATTACATTGTAACAGTTAAGGTGTTACAATGTGAGTGATGTTGAGTTGGCCACGCCCACACAGTCACATGACCACCAAGCCATGCCTACCGAGCTGGTCATTAGGGCAGAGAACCGGTTGTTAAATTATTTGAATCCCACCACTGGGGTAACTACCGCGAAAATAAGACCTAATAAGAACAAAGTTACGACGGCGCTGAAAAAAGTGACCGGCTGATCATTTTCACACTGACAAACAATGCCGCATCCCCACGGACACGTGATTTACCTTCGGATGCTCGACAACTGGCTCGCATTGATGACGGTCGCAGCCTCCCGGGATCGCGTGATCCTGTTTTTGAGACCTCCTGACAAGCCAAGTCCACGGGGAAACCCGGTTCATTTAACAACCGGGCTGCTCGTTTAAGCGACCGCGGTGATCCGCTTCGCAAAGGTGGCAAGGGAGGTCATAAAATGGGGGCAAAACTCGCTTCCCAAATTTTCTCACTCGACAACATAAATTCTGGGCTCGATTGTGGGTCCTACCTGTAACCCACAGGTAGGGACCCAATCGGATTCCATGCCGATCCTTTAGAGAAGGATCGGCATGCAATGGTGAAACGGCCTCTATTTGCTTTGCAGCCATTCCTAGGTGGCGGGTCAAAAGTTTGATAGAAAAGTTTGCAGGGTTGCAAACCTGCGTTGACTCTCCTTTCTCACCCTCCCACCTCTGTTCCTCTCCCGCCCCCCCGCCTCCCGCCACAGGCAGCTGTCCTAATGGAGCAGGCGCGCCAGCAAGAGATGTCAAAGCTAGCCCCTTCAGTACCTCGGACAGTTCCAGATCTGCTCTCAAGACCTCAAGGCCACCCCAGACGTAAGTGCTTTTGGGCCAGGACAGGAGGTTGGTAACTAGGAAACATCATCAGTGCTGGGAAGGGAGTGTGATTTTCACTATTTATATGCAAGTGACTTGCCCTGTCGATGTTGGTATTCTTCAGCAACAATTCCTTGTTTAAGCTGTTGCTTACAGTTGAGACCAAACTCCGCTCCCTTCCAGCACTCACGGTGTTCCCTGCTTTGTCTTTTAAGTGAGGAAATGACAAAAAATGGTATTGCTTCAGCTAATTTGAGTCTCGGTTTCCCTATTCCAGTAAACACCGCTTCCAGCTCTCCCATGGGAATAGCGAGCTCAAGACCCCGTGGCCCCCCACCTCCTCCGGGAGAAGACAGTCGGGAGGTAAGTCCATTTATGGCCAGAGGTGGCCAACAGAGGGGAAACAAGGCTGTTCTTAAATCCATCCATCCATGCATTCATCCATCCGTCCATTCAATTTGTAGGAGGAGAAATTGAGCTATGTGTAGGTAAGGGAGGAAGGGGGGGGGGGGGAAACCAGCCAAGTATTGATACATCAGCACCTTAAGTAGGAATGGGATTCAATTAATTGGAAACTGCCTAAGAATTTTGTCTGCTATCTGGGTTCAAGGAGAGATCTGGTTTTCCCTTGTACAACGTGCGTGTCAGCGTTCCAGAACAACCCAACTCCAATTAAAAACTCCGAGACAGGCATTTTCTCAAAGTTCCCATTTATTAGAGTAGGAATACTGGCACGTCTGGGAAAACCCGAATCTGAGAGTTTCGGGTTTTCCCTCAGTAAATCAAAACCCCAAATCCAGCCCCCTGCATCTATCAGTCCATCACATGGCCCAATCACCATCCGTCCCAACTTGAGCCATTACTGCAACCACTCCTCCTCCAGTTGCAGGAACAGCATGACCTTGACTGAAGGGAAGAATGCTATTATGTCTAACTACAATCCCTCTACTAGATCCCCCCTTCTACTTTCCCAAGCGCAATTAGGTGGCAGCATGGAAGCTTCCGGGGTTAATATGGCTTCCAAAGCTGTCAGGGCTCCTGGAAGCAGGCACATGAGTCAGCGGACTTACCTCTGTGGTTAAAAAAAAATGGTGTCCTCTTTCCAGACGGTTCTTAGCCTGATTCATGACAAAGTTTACCCGCTCAAATGCCTTTTCTCTTTGCCCACTGTTTCCTAAAGCGAAAGGATATCCAAGCCTGAATTGTTTTGCATGAATGAAATTCGCAGACGGCTGATGATCTTGAGTGTTGATTTTGACCTTTCCAGATCGATGATTCAGGGGTGGGCCCAAAAATTCCTCAAGCCTTGGAAAAGATCCTTCAGCTTAAGGAGATCCGTCAGGAAGAGCTCACATCTGTACCCGGCGCCACAGGTAAAGGACCAATAGTAGGGTTCCTGGGAAGTCTAGTACAGAGACATCCATCCCTGCTACAGACAGACGGATTATGAAATTATATTGCTGGGACCAGACTTGGAATCTTTTCTTTCCCTTTTTTTAAAAAAGTTCCTAGTCCTCATGATAATAGTGGAAACAAATGGGGAATCTGCAACAGATTGGCCGGGTTAATGTCAACTTAAAGAACGACACCTGGAATTGCTTCTGCATAGTTTCTCTAGGGTTGTTCGCCCATATCTTGCCAGACTAAAGCAATGATCTGCATAACTACAAGTAGACCTCAAATTACGACCACAGCTGAGCCCAAAATTTCTGTTGCTAAGTGAGACATTTGTTAAGTGAGTTTTGCCCCGTCTTACGACCTATTTTGCCACCATTGTGAAGTGAATTACTGCAGTTGTTAAGTTAATAACAAGGTTGTTAAGTGAATCTGGCTTCCCCACTGACTTTGCTCGTCAGACAGTCGCAAAAGGGGATCACATGACCCTGGGACACTGCAACCGTCATAAATACGAGTCCCTTGCCGAGTGTCCAAATTTTGATTACGGGACTATTAGGATGCTGCAACGGTCCTAAGAGTGAAAAACGGTCATAAGCCACTTTTTTCAGTGCCGTTGTAACGTCAAAAGGTCACTAAATGAACTGTTGTAACTCAAGGGCTACGTGTAATCTTCCTTTTGGGGAGGGGCTGGTGTGTTTCCATTTTTTTATCTCCCCCTCACCCCGCTAATCTCCGCCCCAATTTTGCCTTCCTTGCAGACGATGACATGGAGACTGAGCTGAGGGCGCTGGCTGGCATCTCTGCCTCTGATGCTGAAGACGACGCTTCGGCCCTGTCTAAGAAAGAGGTGAGAGGAATCGGGCTGTGTTGTGGTCTGCCAGCAGCCTGCGGAGCTGGCAGCGGAGTCAGACAGTGAGGAGGCTGGGGAGGAACATGGGCCAGTCCTGGAGTCCGCGGAAGGTTCGGACAAGAGCTCTGCGTCAGAGGCAGAGAGGGGGCCAGGGCCATCGGGTAGTTATGTGCTGACTCCAGAGCCTCCAGAGTTGGACATCAGCGAGGCAGAGGAACAGGGGGAGCCTGTTCCCAGTGCGCGCATGCGCAGAGTTGCCAGAAGGCAAGAACAGTTAAGACAAAAGGGACGACTCAGGAGTAAGGCTTGGAGAAGATTGGCCCTTCCCATAAGACATAAAGGAGAAGCAAAGGCACGTGAGCCTTTGCAGGAAGCATCTTTGTTCGTTCTGATCGGTTTAAATTCTGAAGCTCCGTTTTGACTCTCTGCTCCATGTGGCCTTGCAAAGCTAATTGCCAATTAAGTCTTTGGCAGCGTGTCAAGGGAGATAAAGGTGGGTGCTTACCAGCCTTATCCCAAAGGACTGTGGCAGACTTCTGTCGGACTCTTTACAAACTCTTTGTGCCTCATTACGGGCTGTGAATGAACATAATTCACAGCGGTTGAAATAAAAAAAGGTTTTTTGGGACTAATTGTGTGCTTTTTGCTGTCTCAGGAAGCCTAGGTCAGAACAGGCTGGGTCAGCAAGGACTTGGGAAAGGCTGCAGCTCAGAGACCGGGTTGCTTCCTTTTGCATGGAAAAAGATCCTCAGTTCGTTTCTGACGCTGCTGGTGTCAGACCTGTTGCAGTCTGATCCCCTAGGAAAGTGAGACTCTCGACTACATTTGATGGAAGTGAAAGGCACTTTTACTAAGAGAGGCTGGTTACAGGAGAGTCAGGTGGAATGTGAATTTCCCGCAGATCAATACAAAACTAGCCCCTTGGTTTCCCTTAGCGCCCCCCCCCCATGGGAATAGAATAGAATAGAATAGAATAGAATAGAATAGAATAGAATAGAATAGAATAGAATAGAATAGAGGAATAGAATAATGGAATAGAATAATGAATAGAATATAGAATAGAATAGAATAGATAGGATTCTTTAGTGGCCAGAGTGTTCTTTACTGGCCAAGTGTGATTGGACACACAAGGAATTTGTCTTTGGTGCATATGCTCTCAAGTGTACATAAAAAGACAAGATACGTTCGTCAAGAATCATAAGGTACAACATTAATGATAGTCACAGGGTACAAATAAGCAGTCAAATCATATTATGAAACAGTCAATATAAATCGTAAGGATACCAGCAACAAAGTTACAGTCATAGAGTCATAAGTGGGAGGAGATGAGTGATAGGAACGATGAGAAGATTAATAGTAGTGCAGACTTAGTGAATAGTTTGACAGTGTTGAAGGAATTATTCGTTTAGCAGAGTGATGGTGTTTGGGGAAAAACTGTCCTTGTGTCTAGTTGTTCTGGTGTGCAGTGCTCTATAGTGTCGTTTTGAGGGTAGGAGTTGAGACAGTTGATGTCCAGGATGCGAGGGGTCTGCAGATATTTTCCCAGCCCTCTTTTTGACTCGTGCAGTATACAGGTCCTCAATGGAAAGAAGGTTGGTAGCCATTGTTTTTTCTGCACTTCTAACAATCCTCTGAAGTCTGTGTCTGCCTTGTTGGGTTGCAGAGCCAAACCAGACAGTGACAGAGGTGCAGATGACAGACTCCATCATTCCTCTGTAGAACTTGTACCAGCAGCTCCTTGTAGTAGGAAGCTAACCCTCTGCTAACGGAGGTTATCTTTTCTCGAATCCCCTGAACAGAAAAACCGCAAACGACGGAACCGGAAGAAAAAAAAGAAGCAAAACGCCCCTTCTAAAAGTAACCAGGTTCCCCAGGCTGGCAAAGGACACGGGGAAGAATCGGGAAGCGATGCTCCCCTGGAAATCGAGTACGTGACCGAAGAGCCGGAAATCTACGATCCCAATTTCATCTTCTTCAAAAGGATCTTTGAGGCATTCAAGGTATGATCAGATCTGGGGTTCCAGAGATCGGGGCGGAGATGCAAAGACACACACAGGTCAGGGGTGGAGGTAGATCTTTTCCCTGTGGTTGAGACTCTAGATCCATGGTTCCCAACGTGGGGCCCACGCCTCACGGGGGGGGGGAATTTGATTTTTAATGGGGGCAATTGGAACCTTGTTTAAATCAAGTTAATGGCCTTTTGGGCTTCCTCGGCATGAGTAGGAGTTCACTTTTTGGATAGTAAGAATTATATGTCAAGGGTGGGGGCATCAAGATTTTAGAGATGCTTAGGTGGGGCATGGCCAAAAAAAGGTTGGGAACCACTGTTCTAGATGTTGAGACTCTAGAAAGAGTGCAGAGAAGAGCAACCAGGATGAGGGGACTGGAGGTTCAAACATACGATGAACGGTTGCAGGAACTGGGCCTGGCTAGTCTAGAGAAGAGAAGGACCGGGGGAGACAGGAAAGCATCTTCCAATATTTGAGGGGCTGCCCCAGAGAGGAGGAAGGGGGTCAAGCTATTCTCCAAAGCACCAGAAGGCCAGACAAGGAAGAATGGATGGAAACTGACCAAGGAGAGATTCAACCTAGAAATAAGGAGGAATTTCCTGACAGTGAGAACAATCAAATGATGGAACAGAAGTTGCCTTTGGAAGTTGTGGGAACTTCATTTCAAGAATGTGTCCTCCAGACACTTTGAGGGAGCTGGGATGTGGCATCCCCATGGACTCAGCTCATTGGAAGGGACCCAGCAACAGTCATAAATACGAACCCGTTGCCAAGCTGATCTGAATTTTGATCACGTGATGGGTTTTTTTTTTTTTTGCTGCGACGGTCGTGTGAAAAACAGCCCTTTTTCCCCCAGTGCCGTCGTAACTTTGAAAGGCCCCGCAACGAACGCTTGTAAGCCGAGGGCCGCCTGTAACTTGTTCCCGCCTTCTGAGAATTCCCTTCCCCAACTCTTGTCCTCCTTTCCTCACAGCTGACCGACGACGTTAAGAAGGACAAGGAGAAAGAACCGGAGAAAACCGACAAGTTGGCCGCTTCGGCTCTGCCGAAGAAAAAGGGGTTTGAGGAAGAACGGAAGGACAGCGACGACAGCTCCGACGATGAGCAGGTGAGTCTGTGAGTGGCTGGCTGATGGGAAACACCCTGTTTTCCTGCTCTTTTTAGCCTTCGGTGTGAACCTGCAACGAAAGAAAAAGAAGTTTCTTGGTTTCGGGTTGTTAGAACAGAAATGAAACCTCCAGCTGTAGGGGCAGTCCATCCCACAGTTTAACATTCTTGAGGACGGGTGGCAAAAAAAGCGACTTGTCTCAGCACATATGTCAAATATGTCTTATATAAGCTTCCCCTGTAAAATTACAGGGAAAAATGGCTATGTAGCTAAGAAACCTGCACTGACATGATATGACGGGATAATCATTATTGTTAGAGGAAGTGACAGGTCTCTCTCTCTCCCCCCAAAAAAAAAATTCAGGAAAAGAAGCCGGAAGTTCCCAAATTGTCCAAGAAGAAACTGAGGCGGATGAACCGTTTTACCGTGGCCGAGCTGAAGCAGGTATGGCTTCCATTTCTTTTATTTATTCATTTACCAAATTTTTACGCTGCCTTTTTACTTTATAAGTAACTTGGTAAACATATTTAATACTCTTTCCTCCTCCTCCCACCTTCACCTCCTCCCTCTTCCTCCACTTTGCAAGCCCCACTCCATCTAGCACTGATGATTTTACCTAGTTGGGTAATGAAATGTCTACAAGAAAATAACCAAGCTCAGAGGGCACCAGGGTGCCCACAATCCTTTTCCTCCTCCTTCTCCTTTCTCCCACCCCCCTTCCTTCCTTCCTTCTTCCTTCTGCTTTCTTTTAACCTTTTCTAGGATGAGAGATATTGTTCTTCCTGGGCTGTAAAGTGGATTTTTTTAGGACTCCTGAGGTTGTGATTTCTCTGGCTGGGCCTGGAGAAGTCCTATGATTGAAGACTAGAGAAATACTGTAGCTTTTTACAAACACAACATTATTTCCATTTGATATTTTACTATATTATAGATGAAATTAGGAGAAGAGCGTTGAAGGAATACTGGTTTTTAGTATGTGGATTATGAGGACTTTAAGCTACTCTATGGATTGTTGTTATTTCTTTGAACGTAGAAGTGGTTGTATTGTTTATTTATTTGTATCCCATCTTTATTAAGGTAGATTAGAGGGATAGAAAGAGAGAGAGAAAGAGATGGATGGACGGATGGATGGATGGATGGATGGATGGATGGATGGATGGATGGATAGATAGATTGATAGATAAATATAAATAGATATATAGATGATAAATAGAGAGAAAGAGATAGATAGATAGATAGATAGATAGATAGATAGATAGATAGATAGATGATAGATAGATAGATAGGCACAGATATAAGAGGATAGACAGACAGACAGATTAGATAGACACAGATATAATAGAGAATAGAGATAGATAGATAATTAGATAGATAGATGATAGATAGATAGATGATAGGGAGATAGAAAGATAGAAAGATAGATAGATGATTGATAGAGAGATAGATAATTGGATAGATAGAATAGATAGATACAGATATAATAGAGGATAGATAGATGATAGATACATACCTAGATATATACATCGATCGATAGATCAATTAGATAGACACAGATATAGAAATTAGATAGACAGACAGACAGACAGATTAGATGAAAGAAAGAAAGAAAGAAAAAGAAAGAAAGAAAGAAAGAAAGGCAGTTGAAAAACCCAGGACAGGGGTCGGCAACCTTAAACACTCAAAGAGCCACAAAGGTCCTAATTGGAAGCCCCCTGTTAAATTCTGGAGCTGACTGGAACTCCGGTTCCCTCACCATAGTGTCTCCTCCTAGCATGGTGTCCTTTTTCCTCTACCTGTCCTCACTGAAAGCCCCATCAATTGTGCTGCAGGGAGCTGCAGGAGCGGGATGAAAGAGCCACATGCGGCTCCAGAGCCGCAGGTTGCCAACCCCTGACCCAGGAGAATGGACTTTATTTATTTATTTGTCTTTTTGATTCCCTGCAGCTGGTGGCCCGCCCCGATGTGGTGGAGATGCACGACGTGACGGCGCAGGATCCCAAGCTGCTAGTCCACTTGAAGGCCACCCGCAACTCGGTCCCCGTGCCCCGCCACTGGTGTTTCAAACGCAAATATCTCCAGGGGAAGAGAGGCATCGAGAAGCCGCCGTTTGAGCTGCCGGAATTCATTAAGCGCACCGGGATCCAAGAGATGAGGGAAGCCCTGCAGGAAAAGGTGTGGAAGGAAGCTTTGTTGTTCACGCACAAACACACACACACGCACGCACGCACACACACACACACACACACACACATACAGAGAGCTGTTCCATGACTGCAGCCTTCAAGTTTGCACGAAAGGGAGGCTCAAGAGGGTGGGAATTCAGAATGGTCAGGCTAAAATTATATTACCGTAGGAAATTAAATAACCAAATAAAAGTATACACAGAATTTGTCAAGAGTTTGCAACAGCAATCAAATCCAGAAAGCACACACAGGTAACTGATTCAGCAGGATTCATTAACTTCTCTTTATATATAATATAACACATAAGTAAATGTACAATACCAATGGCAGGTTCTTCCAACGTGGTAGTAGTTACAAGCAAAACACAGGCAGAGGAGAGAACCGTTTCAGTTTCAATTCAGCAGACTAGTTTCAGCTTTAGCCCAGACTCAGAGCTACAGAACTAAGCCACGCCCAGGCTCCAAACTGTTTCAGCTCCCATAGGCTGACCTTGTTACTAAGCCCTATTCATTGGCTGACCTTGTTTTATTTTATTTTATTTTATTTTATATTGGATTTCTATACCGCCCTTCTCCCTGAGGACTCAGGGCGGTGTACAGCCAGATTAAAAAACATGCAGAACAAATATTAAAAACAATTAAAAGATATATAAATTTGGCCCAATTAAAACTCATTTACCAATTAAAAACGTTTTAAAACATTTAAAAACAGTTAAAAATTTCATCTTAAGCCAGCCCGGCTTGTTTAAATAAATGGGTTTTAAGGGCGCGACGGAAGGCACTGAGGTCTTGGATTCTCCTTATCTCTGGGGGGAGCTGATTCCAGAGGGTAGGAGCCCCCACAGAGAAGGCCCTCCCCCTGGGGGTCACCAGCCTGCATTGTTTGGCTGATGGCACCCTGAGGAGGCCCTCTCTGTGGGAGCGCACGGGTCGCTGGGAGGTCGTCGGTAGCAGCAGGCGGTCTCGCAGATAGCTAGGCCCTATGCCATGGAGCGCTTTAAAGGTGATAACCAACACCTTGAAGCGCACCCGGAAGACAACTGGGAGCCAGTGCAGCTCGCGCAGGAGCGGTGTTACATGGGAGCGCCATGCTGCTCCCGTCACTACCCGCGCTGCTGCGTTCTGGACCAGCTGGAGCCTCCGGGTGCTCCTCAAGGGGAGCCCCATGTAGAGAGCGTTGCAGTAGTCAAGGCGAGAGGTGACGAGGGCATGAGTGACTGTGCACAGGGAATCCCGATCAAGAAAGGGCCGCAACTGGCGAATCAGGCGAACCTGACAAAAGGTCCCCCTGGTTACAGCCGTCAGATGTTCCTCCAAGGACAGCTGCATATCCAGGAGGACTCCCAGATTGCGAGCCTTCTCTGTGGGGGCCAATGACTCGCCCCCAATAGTCAGTGATGGAGTCAACTGACTATATCGGGATGCCGGGAGCCACAGCCACTCAGTCTTGGAAGGGTTGAGCTTGAGCCTGTTCCTCCCCATCCAGACCCGTACAGCCTCCAGGCACTGGGACATCACTTCAAGGGCATCGTTGGGGTGGCCTGGGGTGGAGATGTACAGCTGGGTGTCATCAGCGTACTGGTGGTATCTCACCCCAAAGCCACGGATGATCTCACCCAGCGGCTTCACATAAATGTTGAACAGAAGGGGCGAGAGGACCGATCCCTGCGGCACTCCACAAATGAGAGGCCTCGAGGTCGACCTCTGCCCCCCTGCCAACACAAACTGCGACCGGTCGGAGAGAAAGGAGGAGAACCACCGCAACACGGTGCCTCCCACCCCCAACTCTTCCAGCCGGTGCAGCATGATACCATGGTCGATGGTATCAAAAGCCGCTGAGAGGTCTAACAGGACCAGAACAGAGGAACAACCCCTGTCCCGAGCCCTCCAGAGATCATCAACCAACGCGACCAATGCCGTTTCTGTGCTGTGCCCAGACCTGAAACCCGACTGGAACGGATCTAGATAAGATGTTTCCTCCAGGAATTGCGGAAACTGTCGTGCGACCACACTCTCAACAACCTTCGCCATAAAGCGAAGGTTGGAGACAGGACGATAGTTGGCCAATATTGCCGGATCCAGGGACGGCTTCTTGAGGAGAGGCCTCACCACCGCCTCTTTCAAGGCGGTGGTGAGGCCTCTCCTTGTTACCATGTCTCTGCCAATCACGGAATTCTCATACACACTGACAGAGTTGGCAATACATTTAGTCCTCAACCTATGACCACAATCAAGCCCAAAATGTATGTTGCTGAACGAAACATTTGTTAAGTGAGTTTTGCTTAACAACTGCGGCAAGAAAGATCGTAAAATGAGGCAAATGTCAACTCGCAAAGCATCCCTGGCCTGCTCTCGAGTTGCCATAGGCCAGAGGGGATGGGAAACTGCGAAACTGCACAGCAGCCAAAAACCAATGCACATTCCACGCTTATCTCCCTCAAGGCTGTATCCCGGGGATACCTACAGTAGTCAAAGGGGAGTGACGTACAACGTGCAAAATTGAATGTGATTGGGGGGGGGGGGAACAGGGTCATGATTGGGGCGTAAATTATGTAGGGTCAGAGCTGGCTTCACTTGGGAATTTGCGGACATGAAGCTCCTAATAACTGGATTTCTTTTGACGCTTAGCTCGAGACTCATGATTTAATTAGGGCATCCGTCGGAACCCTGACAGCAAAACTCACTTAACAAATTGAACTGATTCACTTAACAGTTGAGGGTTCACTTAACAGGACCCTTTCCCGTTGGCTGACTTTCCCCTGGTTTCTTCCCTCCCTGCCCCTCCAGGAGGAACAAAAAACCATGAAATCCAAAATGCGGGAGAAAGTCCGGCCGAAGATGGGCAAAATCGACATCGATTACCAGAAACTGCACGACGCCTTCTTCAAGTGGCAGACGAAGCCAAAGCTGACCATTCACGGCGACTTGTACTACGAGGTAACGAAGCTGCAGCCCTCTTCCCCAACTCGACGGGAGGGAGGGAGGCTAGTGTGGTGGCTCCCTTGCCAAGTCCTTCCCCTTCTTTTTCCTCCTCCCCCAGGGCAAAGAGTTCGAGACACGTCTGAAGGAGAAAAAGCCGGGAGATCTTTCAGATGAGCTGCGCATCGCCCTGGGGATGCCCGTGGGGCCGGTAAGTCGTCGGGAGAGTGCCAACACCTGCTGACTGCCGGCTGCCTGAAATTTGTCAGTTCAAATGTCACCAGGCTCAAGGTTGACTCAGCCTTCCGTCCTTCCGAGGTCGGTAAAATGAGGACCCAGATTGTTGGGGGCAAGAGGCTGACTCTGTAAACTGCTTAGAGAGGGCTGCAAAGCACTGTGAAGCAGGATATAAGTCTAAATGCTATTGCTAACACCTACGAGAACAGCGGTGGCCTCCGAACTGAGCCTTGGGAGATGGAGCAAGAGAGAATCTTGGCAGACACTTTTTTTTTTTCTTTCAAAAGCCAACCTGCCAAAGGATGGTTATTTTATCCAAACGGCTGGGGAGCTTTCTTGGAACTGTTGAAAGGACTGTGTTGTAGACAACAGATAGATGATGTTGTATCCTTCCTCCTCTGTTGAGAGCGGGCTGTTCAATTTGGACATGGATGGCCTCTCTGACCCCTCTTTCAAGCCAGCAGTCCTCTCTGTCCAGAATGTGGACTTCGTTGTCTTCAAAAGAGTGGCCTTTGTCTTTTAAATGCAGATGAACTGCCGAATCTTGTCCTGATGGGTTTGTTCTCCTATGTTGTGCCGTGTGTTTGTGAAGTGGTTGTTTTGTTTCTCCACCAATCTCCTGTTCTACAACACAGTCCTTTCAGCTGTTCCAAGAAGGCTTCATACCAATTTGCACTACTCAGGTGACCCCGAGGACACAGCTAAGTGGCCTCAACAACCCTCTAAAAGGATGCAAATGACCAGCTGTTTGCAGGGAATATAAACCCTTCCGTTCCTCACCATCCAATCAGAGCTGAAGAAGCTTCTTGGATGAGAAGTGAAACGTCTTCAAAGAAAAAAACAGAAAGTCCAGTTGCCTCTTGAAAAAAGCACTTTTGGGACAACCACGACCTGGATGACTGAGGATCTCCCTAGACATTTAGGATGGGATGGTTGCACAGAAGTCAGGCGAGGAGGCTAATGCAAAGGCTTCCGTCACTAACGGTGTCTTTTTTTTCCCTTGTGTCTCCAAGAATGCCCACAAAGTTCCTCCTCCATGGCTGATCGCCATGCAGCGCTACGGCCCGCCACCTTCCTACCCCAACTTGAAAATCCCGGGTTTGAATTCTCCCATCCCAGAGGTGAGTCAGCTTTCTAACATGCTTGGGAGTACTTCTTCTCGACTGTCGAGGGTCACAGTCCATCTGTTGTGGTCCGCCAGCGGCCTGCAGAGCTGGCAGCAGATTCGGACAGTGAGGAAGGAGTCTTGGGGAGGAACGTGGGCCAGTCCTGGAGTTTGGGGAAGTCTCAGACGAGGGCTCTGAATCAGAGGCAGAGAGGGGGCCAAGGCCATCTGGTAGTTCTTTGCTGCCTCCGGAGTCTCAGGAGTCTGACATCCGCGAGGCAGAAGAACAGCGGGAGCCTGTTCCCAGTGTGCGCACACACAGAGCTGCCAGGAGACAGGAACAATTACGGAAAGAAGGTCGACTTGGGAGTAAGGCTTGGAGATGATTGGCCCTTCCCCATAAGACATAAAAGAGAAGCGAATGGGATGTGAGCTTTTGCAGGAAGCAATTAATTCATCCGGCCGGTTCAAGAGTTGAAGCTTCTGTTTGTGACTCTGTGCCAAGTTTGGCCTTGCCCTGCATCTGGAAATTAGCCCTCTGGCAGCGTTCCACATGAGATAAGGTGGGTGTTTACAACCTTCCTCTGAAAGACTCTTTTATCAAGCTTTGCGGACTGTAAATGAAAGTAATTCAAAGCAATATGAATTAAAGAGGTTTGCCGGGACTAAGATTGTGCTGTTTAATTTCTAAGGAAGCCTAGGTCATTCTGCAAAACCGAGAAAGGTTTGGGGACTCTGTTAGCTCAACAGTCAGCTGCCAGACCCCACCTGCTTGCTGAATCCGTAGGAAGATTGTCAGAAAGAAAAAATTAAAATAATAAATCACGAATAAAAAGCAAATATATGTGTCCCGGGATAATGTTGCAGGACCAGAGATTTTGTCTTCCGAGCTTTCGGTGTCAGCATTCCAATTTATGATTTTCCCCAGCGCTGACATGAATGAGAGAAAGAGAAGCCTTGCTTTAATGCTGAGATGAACTTTCACTTAGTTTCCTGCTCCTTGGTAGATAACATTACTTAGGTGATAGAGGGAGGGGGAAATTCCTGTGACTGGAAAGGGCTTGGGACGGAGAGATGGATCTGCACGATGGCCAATGAGACATTGGGGAATAAAGAGCGGAAAGGGAGGAGTTTGGAAGGAGATGCCAGTTCTGGCTGCACCAAGAGTTCAGGAATGACGTAGTTAATTCTTAAATAAAGAAAAATTTCATCAAAGACTTTGCGTTTGAGAATGAAGTTTATTTGAGATAACACCGAATCCTGACATTCGGACTCGTGCTGGAGAAATTCTCTCTAGCAGAGTATGTGCTGTTCTTTTTTTTTTTTTTTTTAAATATTTTTATTAATATAAATAAAAAAGAGCAACATATTCAAAATCCATATAGACACTGTATTGTCTGGTTACAGTTCTTTTCTTAATAAGCATCACAGTAATGATAATAGTATTCTCTAATAGTAATCTGATAACAGTGCTTTTCCCTCATAACATCAATATATATTAATGGTTAATACTAATCAAAATTAACAATTGATAAAAGCCAAAAAAAAGTTACACATTTTCTGCTGAAATGTACAAGGTCTTGTATTTGTTCGAATCGGGAAATTCTGCTACAGCTCTTCCACGCTTCTCAACGTATCGTGCTTAAGAAGATGGTGCGAAACGCAGAATCGTGGCTTGTTTTAAGCAGCTGCCAAAGAACTGACACCCTTGTTTCATTTTTCCATAGGGGTGCTCGTTTGGATATCACGCTGGGGGCTGGGGCAAACCACCTGTGGACGAGACAGGGAAGCCACTCTATGGCGATGTCTTTGGGACCAACGCTGCTGAATTCCAGGTAAGTTTACAGCAATATTTCCTCCACCTTGGCAGTTGCAAGATAGATGAACTTCAACTCCCAGAATTCCACAGCCAGCCATGCTTTTAAGAGGAGTGGACTTCAATTCCCAGAACCCCCCAGCCAGCTTCCTTTTAGATGGGTGGACTTCCACTCCCAGAATTCCCCAGCCAGCCTGCTTTAAGATGGGTGAACTTCAATTCCCAGAATTCCCCAGCCACCATGCAAGTTGGGTGGACTTCCACTCCCAGAATTCCCCAGCCAGCCTGCTTTAAGATGGGTGAACTTCAATTCCCAGAATTCCCCAGCCACCATGCAAGCTGGGTGGACTTCAACTCCCAGAATTCCCCAGCCAGCCATGTTTTAAGATGGGTGGGCTTCAATTCCCAGAATTCCCCAGCCATCTTTCCCATCACCTTGTTGGTAGTTTGCAGAATATTACAAGCAAAAGAATATATTTGAATCAGTCTTTCTTTACAGAAGGGTGTCCACCCTTGGCAACTTTCGTGTGGATTTCAACTAGCTGGGGAATTCTGGGAGTTGAAGTCCACACGTCTTGAAAGTTGCCAAGATTGGATACTCCTGTTTTACCAGAAAACAGGCAGCCAACAGGGTGGCGAGAGAAGGATCCGTATAATCTCTGACAAACGCAGAAACAAATCAGGTGCTATCGAGAATCTGCCCAGCTACCAAACATTTTGTAACCCAATTCCTTTTCTCCTTCAATAAATTGAAGACTGAGAATCTTTGCTTTTCCATTGGAAGCAGCTCTTAAAGAGTTTCACAGTCACAGCTCAAACCTTCTGCATTGTACTTTTTTTTAAATTATACAAATTGACAGCTGCCCAGCTTGTAGCTGTTAAGGGATTGGCATCCATGCTTCCTTCCTTCCTTCCTTCCTTCCTTCCTTCCTTCCTTCCTTCCTTCCTTCCTTCCTT